>OY365808.1:2666371-2983871 GCA_959347315.1 Bimastos eiseni
CTACCAATCAGATCTCCCCAAAGCATCTCATCCTCCTGGGGTACAATCTTAACCAAATGGACCACTGTGGTCAATCTATCTGAATAGGCTCAAATGGGCCAACTAGACAGCTGAGGGAAATGCACTGGAAATAACAATTGAAACAATGATCATGCTTCATATGCCTTATAATTATATGCATCTACAAACCTGTACTTGATATGCCACTCATATGCCTTCGTGCCTGTATTCGTTGTGGAACAGATATAATATTATTATAGTTTCATCCCCTATGTATAGCACAGCACAGATTATATATATATATATATATATATATATATATATATATATATATATATATATATATATATATATATATATATATATATATATAGAGTCTTCGATGGTCTATATATATATATATATATTACTATAGTAATTATGATACTAGTTATAATTATAATACTACTATTTATAATTGTAATAATGCTATATATATTCATATAGTTTATTTATATATAGCTATATATATTATAATATATATATATATATATATATATATTTATAATAAATGTTCAGGTCCGAGAATACAGGGAACCTCATATATGCAGCCCTATTCAGAGAGCGCAAATCTGTCTGAATAGACACATCAACCGATTGACCAGTATGTATATATATATATATATATACTGGTCATACTGGTCAATGACCCCCATACCTGGGGGTCACACTGACTACACTAAGCAGATCTCGATCTCTTTCGCTCTCTCACTCTATATATATATATATATATATATATACATATATTCTATATATGTATATGCGCAAATATATATATATATATATATATGCGGTGTTTGATAGAATTCATCTAGTATTCTTTTCAGTCTATTTCTGACTTACACGCATATCTGTCATTGTTACCTAACTTTAAAATCAGCCTGAAGTCAAAGCCTTGTGAATCCTATGTGCCGACGAAAAGAACACCGAACAAATCATATAAAACGTACGGAGAAGCTAAGGTTTTGGTAAAAGGTCATGTCTAGGTCGAGACATGAGAATTAGCAGTGCAGGTGTTGGTGAATGAAGAATCAAGGTTGAGGTAAAACGAGGGATGTGGACTATTCTTGAGTTATTCCCATACAGCTATAGGCTAAGGTCTATTTAGGTTACTAAGTACTTAGTCCTTCCTGTGCAGGTCTAGACATCATTCAACGCACCTCCGCAATTCGCCTCTAACCAAGCTTGAGCCTCATCCCACGACACCTGTGCTGCCGCTGTGCGTGTGTGTTTGGCCCTGCAGGATAGGTATATGTAGAGACAGACAGATAGA
The DNA here is from genome assembly GCA_959347315.1 of Bimastos eiseni. Lineage (NCBI taxonomy): Eukaryota > Metazoa > Annelida > Clitellata > Crassiclitellata > Lumbricidae > Bimastos > Bimastos eiseni. The sequence continues at coordinate 2,667,684 of OY365808.1, forward strand.
CAATGCCAGCCCCATTCCGAGACATGCAGGCATTTATTTTGTTTGTTAAAATTAATGAATATTAAATTAACAGATTTAGGTGACTCGGAATTTTACTCGTGTGGCCCAGTGCCGGGTCGTGACCAACCATTTCTCTCTCTGTCTCTCTCTGTCTCTCTCTTTTTGTCTCTCTCTGTCTCTCTCGCTCTCCTCTCTCTCTTTCTCTCTCTCTCTCTGTGTCTCTCTATGTCTCTGTCTCTTTCTTTCTCTCTCTCTCTCTGTCTGTCTCTGTCTGTCTGTCTTCGTCTCATCTCTGTCTCTCTCTCTCTCTCTGTCTGTGTCTCTCTCTCTTTTCCATCTATGTTTGGTTGTATTTATCCTAGAGAACTACAAGTAGTCTCTCTCAGATATGATTAGATTATTCACAGATTATGATTAGATTATTGCTGGATCTGTTTTCTGTTAGGGCTATACCCCTTGGTCCTGATCAACTTCTGCTCAGAGGAGCCATTTTGAAAAACACAAGATGGCTCTTTGGTAAATAGCTTACTGTTGTAATGTTATTGTTATTATTTTTGTTGTTGTTATTATTATTGTATTATTGTTGTTATTTTTATTATTATTATTTTTATTATTGTCGTAAATATTATTATTATTTTTATTATTATTATTATTATTATTTTTATCATTATAATTTTTATTATTTTTATTTTTAGTTTTCTTATTTTGTTATTATTATTATTTCTATTATTTATTATTATTGTTATTATATATTATTATCACAAGGATTTTCAATTCATGCAAGGTCACACAGAAGTGCAAATCCAAGGCGTGGTGAATGTTGCAGTAAATAATTCTGATTGAAGAGCGTCACTGACATTAATATAACAATGTGTTATTTTAATGTTAATATATTATGATGATGTATATTATTCCAGTGTATAATGCACAGGCGATCAACTGATGGCACACAAGAACCAAATCGTTATCTACTCTCAGATATTGTCTAATAAGGAATATTCTTGATTATTTACATTCTTTAACAGCTTAAGTTCAGTATTTAATTATTACTAACTGATTAATTATTATTTAGTTATTACTTACTGATTAATTACCAGGTATCGTTGTGTACACTGGTCATGAGACAAAACTGATGTTGAATTCTACATCTGCTCCATTGAAACGTTCAACGGTTGAGAAAGTCGTTAACAGCCAGGTAGGTTTTATCATAGTTACTATTATTAGTATGGTTATTATTATTAGTAGTAATATTTTATGTTATTATTATTGTTATTATTATTATTATTATTATTATCGCTATTATAATTATTTTTATTATTATTATTATTATTTTTTATGAAATTTGCTATCGCCTTTCTTCCAGCATCTTTTGCTGAGATGTGCACATGCCTCGACGGCAGAGCAATTATTGTGAGCGAAGGACTTGCTCAAGGTCCTTACACAGTGACTGACGCTTTGGACAAGGGTCGATCCCGCTCACCCAGCGCACACTGGGTGTTACGGGCCGACCGCTCTAACCTACCCCCCCCCCACCCTGCACAGTATAATGCTAAAAAAATTAGAACCCACCCACCTACCTTTTGAGCGTTATATAATATGTGAACGACCCCTAATAATAATAATAATATTATTATTACAATTATTTTTATTATTATCACTATAGTATCATTATTGTGCATTTATTAAGATATCTGATGACCAATCGATGGTGCTAAGCATGTGTGTAGTGGAGTCTTGCTCAAGGTTCCTATACAGTAACCAACTCAAGGAAGAGACCCTCAAACCTCACTCTCCATATTGATAAGCGATCGCTCTGACCAATTGACCACCAGGTCCCAGACTAAACATTTGTTAGAAGTTTTATTAGTTAGATAATATCAAAACGTTACTATCCGTATAGTGCTGTATAAGTGTATATCAGCTGATTTCAACTATCAAAATCCGAGTGTTCTGAATTTTCAGGATTCAGTAGGCCTACTTTGTTCCCTGACTTCTAAATACTTTCGACTCGAATCTTTCTTTAGAGCAGCTACACATAACATCCATCCATTTATGTCCAGGATGTATTTTGCAAGTCTATTTTCTCACTTGTAGTTTTAGTTAATGGTAAGTTTTTTAGATTATAATTATATTCTGTATATATAGAAAGTCCAAAACATTTTTTCATGTTATGCATTCGACCTGTAAAAAATATTTTGGAAGGGATATTAAGTCACAACGTGTCAGCCAATCAGTGATCATCTTTTCTGATACAACGCGGTCGATGTCTGTGATCGACTAGGTATGTAATGGATAAAGTGACATCCGGGTACTCGGCAGGATAATTTTGAAAGTTCATCTTAATTTTTGAAGCTCCATACAAAAATCTTCCTTTGAACACATTTTATTGAATTCCAAGTTCTATTTATTAAATCAAATTTATTTCATTAACAGACACAAATGTGATTATGTGACGGCCGATTTATGCTGCAGAAGTCCCGGATGTAGCCACGCATATGATCTATGTCGATGACCTAGTTTTTGTTGGCTTTATAGGCCTTCCATATTAGTCCCAGGTTCAACAAAGTCTCGCAAACGGAATGCTCTATCGATAATAAACTGTTCAAAGAATTTTCTTATGTGAATTTCTAGGCACAGCATAACTATTTTGAGTGCACAATTTACTTTAGATTCAGATATTTGGACATTTTAACTTTCGATTTGCCCACTATGATGACATGACATTCCATATAAATACTGCATGCACGTCTCATAATGAAGAAACCCGGCTATTGTGTATGCTATTTGATATTGCATTTGATATTGCAACAAGCTGGTCTCCCCAACAATGCTTTTGTGGCAGCAGACATATTTCCAATGATCCAGATTACTATATAGAGAATGCATGGATAAGACGAGACAGCCAATCAGTTATTAGGATTTGTTGTTTTTCATTGACAAACTCATGCTGTTTGTGTTTTTGATGGCACTCTCATTGGTCAGCGCAGTAGCCAATCAGATATTAAGATATTATTGTTTTTGATTGACAGACTCTAATGCTGTTTGTGTTGTTGATGGCACTCTCATTGGTCAGCGCAGTAGCCAATCAGATATGGACCACACGTCATCTGCACCAGTTCTGGTACCTCGGCTTTGAAGGTTCAATATTCTATTGCGTTATATTAGCTAGCGGCGTCATTTCCGACGTTAACTCATCGCAGCATTTTTTTTAGAACAGGAATGTCAAAGAGCTGGCCATTTCTGGCCACCCTGAGATCCCTATCTCATTTTCCTTATGCGCCTTTGACTCTCTGACCAGCCACTTGCTGGAAAATATTGCTACTGGCCCACCGTCACAAAGCGTTTGACACCTCTGTTTTAGATGGTGCTCTGAAAATGGTAAACACCAATCATGGTACCTAATTATCATTTCTGATGATGTTTAGAAGTTACGGGGTTTGGTCCTCAGATGTTGCGTTCAAAAGCTACTCTATCCATATCCAACACGCCTCATTTACGAAATTATTTTTATATTATTTTTTGATCGATGCAACTTTTTCAGACTTGGATCCGAGTAATTTCGGGTACAATTTGCTGACGTTTATCATTCTTTACAACAACCTCATCCCCATCAGTCTCCAGGTTACATTGGAGTTTGTCAAGTTCGTTCAGGCAATATTCATCAACTGGGTCAGTTAATCTATACACCGTTCGCATCTATTATAGAACACAATACACCTGGAAATTCAGTATGCCCCTCCCTTACAAAGGACAGGGGTGCACTCTTTGACACTAAACAGTACAACTTGAAATTGCTAATTCCTTTTTACAAGGCCCAAGGTTCAGTGCACTCTTTAATAAAGTACAATACAACTGAAATTGATAATTACCCTTACAGAGCTCCGCTGCTGCAGGAACTCAGGCAGTGCCAGTCCCAAGTCTGGATAAAGGAGGAGGGCGACGCTAATGGTCTTTGTTACCGCACAGTGTCGTTAAACTGCAACTGCCACCATAGGTGCAATATGTTTTAGCCTTATGACGGCAATTGTTATTACGAACAGATATCAGTTGGCAAACATTGCTGAGGCAGCTGGAAGAGTCCTAAGTCTATTATCTTGGAGAAGAACCTTTTATACAGATTTCTGCTGTGCCCGAGATTTGAACCCCAACCTCTCAATGGACAGACCAGAATACTGACCACTGAGCTGTTGAGCATCTTAGTGAACTAGGCTATGAAATGGGTATGCGGACTGTTGATGGGGAGATCGGGTGGTTTGGGAGAGGACTGACAACCCATCCTCATATGCCAAGGCTGAGAAATGGAAGTCGCAAACATTTTGCACCCATGAATACCTTTTAATATTGGCTTGAAGATGCTGCTCATATTCTAATAAATATATCTTGGGTTTGCAACATCTTTCTGAAAGAACTGTTGTCTCATATCTTTAGATCAACTCATCAGTTTCTCCTCCATGTAGTAATTTTGAATCTAGAATATCCAATGCAAGGGTTTTTGGATAAATCTTATCACAAGACAGTTTATTCCTGTTTAGGATCGGGACATGTACCACGAAGAGAGCGACACTCCTGCTGTCGCACGCACTTCTAACTTAAACGAAGAACTGGGTCAGGTGAGGAGGTCAATTGCCGATTGTAATGCGGGTGGGGTCAGTCATCGAATTTAGGTCGGGTCAATCGCCGAATTTGGGTCATATGTAACAGTGGGCTCAATTGTACTGTGGTCGTTCGGATCTTCTCTCTGTGGTCCTTTGCACTGGGAGATACTGCAAGAGGAGACACTTTAGAAATTCTCGAATACAATACAGTTGTTTTGCATATTAGTCCATTGTATTTATGACTTTGTATTGCTTGACATTGCACTGTAATTCTTCAACATTACTCACGTAGCATGACAAGGGTTTAAAGTGTTTCTATTGATGTGTCGTCTGTTTTAGAAGCACTAAGCAATAAACTGTGATGCTTAACAGCCTATCTCTTCTATCTGCCTGTTAAAAGGGTCCACTGAGACATTATTATCTGCAACTTCGTCTCATTCATTGCACATTGTTGATCATCTTGAGCTTTTTGTCGCTAGGACAAAAAATAACCCATAGAGCTGAGTCCTTAAGACTAAGACTGCTTTTACCCAACAGTGGGAACTTGCTGATTAGGTCCATCTACTTGAAATTACCTTTTTCCTTCACTAAGCACTAAACTAATGACTCGTTTCTCTCCATCGGCTTCTTGCTATTTAAAGGCATTTCTTTTTCTCCAGAGTTCTGTACTAAGGTCGCCTCTAAATCGTCATTCTGCAAGAGGCGCTATATAAATCTAAAGATACGATACGATATCATTCCTCAAGTCCTGACTTCCTGCACTGAAGAATTTCTGCCTGAATGTTACTTTAGCCATTTTCGATTTCCAGTTTGTAATTTCTAATGATTAATGCAGTCTTATTTTTTTTACTTTAGGTCAAGTACATCTTTTCTGATAAAACTGGAACCCTGACTTGTAATCTAATGGAATTTCGGAAGTGCAGCATCGGTGGAATTGCTTACGGGTAGGTGCTTGAGTATACTCATGACTGGATAGTTTTCCTGTTATGTAACATGATGTTATCTTTTGAGATTAACGTACGGATTAGCATGAGTATATCTTTTACTGTTATGTGATGTTACTTTTGGACATGTTACTGGAGGATTTTTGTGTTGTGTTAATCGATTAACGTGATGTTAGGTTTTGACGTGTTTTCTTGATCATGTTTTGCAATTTAGTGATAATCAAGATTCAACCGATCGATTTGCTGATCCAACTCTTATGGAGAATCTCCATCTGAATCATGTAAGCAGCAATTGTAATTGTAAATATAATTATTATTGTCTTTGTAATTATAAATGTAGATATAATTGTGAATGTATATAATATCATGTTTACTGTAAAGGGTGCTATAAATGTAAACATTATTGTGACTGTAAATGTAGTAATAGTTGTAATTATAAATGTAAATGTGGTTTCAATTGTAGATGTAATTATTGTTGTGTTTTAATGGTAAATGTGACTATGATTTTAAGTGTAAATGTCATTTTAGTTGTTATGGTGATTGGAATTGTCATCATTGTGATAACAGATTTACATATCAAATGTTGATCATCAGTTCAGTTGAGATTCGATTATGTTTCTAATGCATCATCATCTGATCCTCTATCAACCTCCGGCTTTCCACTCGAAATTTCCTCCCGACATATCCCAAAGTCATGCACAACAGATCCCTAAGTTATTCTCAGCAAATCCTAAGGTCGTTCACAACAAATCCCACACAGCACAAATCCCAAGGTCGTTCACAACAAATTGCACATTACACATATCTCAAGGTCGTTCACAACAAATCTTAGGCATAACAAATCCCAGGGTCGTTTAAAAAAAATTCCCAAGGTCGTTGACTACAAGTCTCAAGGTCGTTTATAAAAAAAGTTTCCAAGGTCGTTCACAACAAACTGTTGTTCTTATTGCTATTCGTATTAGTATTATAATTATTATTATTATTATTTATTATCATTACTATTTTTTATATTATTATTATTATTATTATTATTTTTACTCATTTAGTGAGTGCCACTCACAGAGCCAAGCATCTCAGAGCCAAGCATCATTTGATGGCTCTGAGTGAAGGAGGGACCTGCTCAGTGTTCCTGAACAGTAGCCATCTCAGGGTACTCTCCACACTATAAGGCCAATAATGTCTGTATCATGTACCACTGCAATGCATACTGTATATGATCGCATGGTGTTGTAGCCAACGGCTCCAATGATCCGCGAGTTTCTCACTCTACTTGCCGTCTGCCACACGGTCGTTCCAGAGAGAGACACAGAGAATCCAAGTATTATTCACTACCAGGCATCCAGTCCAGGTACCAACTCTCAGGCTACATTGTGTATACATACATACATATATATTATATATGGGTACTTAGTAAAAAAAAATAAATATATATATACTAGCTGTTAACCCGTGAAGAATCACGGGTCGGAAAATACGTTTCCTCCTGTTGCACAGAAAGGCTACAACCTGCGCCCCGAAGGCAAGGAAATTCAGCAGTCGTCGCACTGTTTACCCGTGAAACGCCCTCTGAATAACGTTGTTTACACCCATATATTAGTTAGGGCGATTCAATCGATTCAAAATCGAGTTTCATCCAATAAGTGTGCATTTCATGTTAATGGCTAATGGCTACAAATATACTTACATTAAACAATGTATTTAATTTTAATAACTTCAAATATAGTTACACAGGCGTGAAGAAAACGTTTTTGAAACGCGAATCGGACATACTCAGACAGGGTTTGCGCGCTGTCCAATCACGTACTGTCCAATCAAGCGCCTTGAATGTGATGGACAAACACATGACTTAGGTATATATATACAGACAGATGATTATAATTATTGTAATTGTATATTTTCAGGTATTATATGTGTATAATAAATCAGCCGTTAACAACAGAAAACTTTCAGAGGAAAAAACTCGTTAATGTTCAAGAAATTTAGCATTCTGTATATATTATATATATATATATATACATTTTATTTATATATCTGTATATTATAATATAATTTAATGAAACCATTGATTTTATTGCATGTTCAACATTGCAGGCCTATTGTACTTGGACCTTGCTTATAGATCTGAGCTATGTTACTTTATGTTACAAGGTCTTCTTATGTGTATGTTTGCAGATGAAAGAGCTTTGGTTCTTGGCGCCAAGAGACTTGGTTTTGTGTTCAACAAACGTCTGCCACAACATGTAACTATTGAAGTGGTAAGCACATCGTTTACTGTCTCGGTGGTAATTGTAATTGTAGTTTTAACTGAACATTTCTAAAGCATACTTAATAGATGGGTACTTAGTACAGGGTACTTAATGAATGAGTACATAATAGATGGGTACTTGATAAATGGGTGCTTACAAAATGGGTACTTAATAACTGGGTACTTAATGAATGAATAGTTAATAAATGAGTACTTAGTAAATGGATACTTAATAAATAAATATATAAACGAGTACTTAATGAATGGGTACTTAGTAAATGGGTACTTATTAAATGGATACTTAACAAATGGGTACTTAGCATATGGGTATTTAATAGATAAATATATATAAATGAGTACTTGCTGAATGGGTATTTGATAAATAGGTACTTAATGAGTACTTAATAAATGGATACTTAACAACTTTTTACTGAATAGACAAGTACCTAGTGAATGAATACTTAGTAAATGGGTACTTAACAAATGCATACTTGACATAATGGGTACTTAATTGATAGGGATTTGATTAATGAGTACTTAATTGATGGGTAGGTTAGAAATATAGAACTGACTTTATGACTGTTTGATGTTTAGTTTGGTCAGGAGGAGATCTATCAAGTTCTTAATGTTTTGGAGTTTACGAGTTCAAGGAAGCGAATGTCGGTGATCGTTCGAGCGCCGAATGGAACGATCAAGCTGATGATCAAAGGAGCCGTGAGTTTAGATCGAATCTCTTCCTGCGCTTACATTACTTGTTTACATTAACACTGCCTGTGTGTTATTGTTACTTATGTGTTTACGTTACCTGATGTTATCTCTGTATTATACCTGTTATGTACTTTACTTCATGTTTATGTTACATGTTCTAATTGCTTGTGTGTTTACATAATTTGTTTGTTAACAGTACTTGCGTGTGTGTCTACAATACATGTATGTTACGATGCATGTTTGTTACGGTGCATATGTGTTTACTTTACATGTGTGTTATGATACCTGTGCATTTACGTTACATGTGTTTTATGGTACGTTTGTGTTTACATTACATTTGTGTTATGGTAATAGCACAAATGGTATTCTGTGTCTATGTTTCGTGTGGGTTATGGTATTCAATGCTCGTACATTACGTTCCATACAGGATACCGTGATCTATGAGAGATTGGAAGGAGAGCAACCGATCAAGGAAGCAACTCTCCATCACCTCCAAGACTTTGCTAATCTAGGTATATAACTATATGCGTCGTCTTTTAGAGTTGCTACGGCACATATATGTACAGATTGGATGACAATAGACAACTAAATACATGATGGGAATCATGGATTGAAATTGTATTGTATTGTATGTCGTTTATTATGACAGTAGCATCATGGCTGTCAAAGTGCAGCCATTTACAGAATTGTTAAACATTGCTTTAGGAGAATAATATAAACCTATTGTTCCAGAATATCTGTGTTCGTATCAGGTGAGGTAAGATTGTTTTTAGCAAACTAATACATGTCTTTATACATCATGCGGGGGAGGAAGTTCTTTTTGTCCTTCTTTGGGAGGACAAAAGGGTCGGGCCGTGGACGCATATAGTACTGTGACGGAGAACTTAGTTCACACAGCGATCGTAGGGCATGTCCCTGGTTGTCAATGACAGCCTGGAACAGAACTGCATCCGCCCAAGCAGCTAGTTCCCGAACAGTGAAGGAAATGTGTTACTAGAAGGAAGACCTACGAGGATGATATCAAGGATTGATGCAAGCACGATATATTCACTGCTAAAAAATTGCAATGCAGGATCGGGATTTTGTAAGCACTGGACAACTACGGATCATAATAATAGATATCTCCGCTTTAATGAGCTAGGCGTAATCATCCTCCTATTTGCATGCACAACTGCTAAATAAAATCATGTCTTCTCAGTGGTTGGTCCTTTGCTGTGGAACGTGTTCCCATCAGCATTGCACTTGTCCCCCAGTGTCCACTCTGACTCTTTTTATGCTCACCTTAAAACTGTTCTTTTCAGCCATGTTGGAGTCGGGATCGTTCGTGGGTAGTAACTTTGAAGGGGCGCTATAATCGTACATGTAAATCTTTGTTATGAATGAATGATTGAGTGAATGAATGAATGATCATGGATGATGAATTGATGATCATCATCATTCACGATCATTCATTCATTCATTCATAAGAAATGTTTTAGCAAGATGATGTTTATGGATTATGATGATGATGATTATGAATATGATTATGAATGATGATAATTATTATAGATGATGATGGCGATTATGTATAATGATGATGTTGACATTATGACGACGATGATGGTGAGGGTATTCTGTTCAGGTCTTCGAACGCTCTGTGTCGCCACGACTACAATATCACAGGAAGTCTACAATGACTGGAAAGAGCTCTACTACAGAGCGAGCACATCACTGCAGAACAGGGAAAAGAAGCTGGAAGAAGCAGCAGAGCTCATTGAGCAAGTTGGTGGCCACATTGCTCATCAGATTTATACTTCTCTTGACTACATTGTATGTGTTAAATTTTGTATAATTGTGGCTGCAAAAATAGATTGACATAGTCATAGTATAGTGCCTCATAAATGAAGAGGCACTGTGACTATGACCTGTTGGTTGTGACTTTTGGTCTATGACCTGACCTAGAAATGGCAAATGAGGATCGAAGAATATGGGTTCAAGCATGTGCGGAGTATTTGTGATCGATTGGTGGCAAAAAGCCATAGCCTGCCATCGATGTTATTCTGACCCATAATACTTGTTATGTTCTTGAAGGATGATGAAGATATAAATGAAGAGTTTCATGAGCTTAATTTGACTGTTTATATGCTAAGCATTGCACAATTTCAGATTGCTTTTGCACACACAGTGCTCAAAGTGGTTTACCAAAAATACAAGACATTTCACAGGAATTTTCTTTAAGAATACAATGGAATTTTCAAAGAATATTATGGCAAACGCACACCTGTAAGCTCTCCGTAAAATGAATATATTAGACATTAACAGAGTGGTTAGCAAATCTCCAAAGGCAGGATCATCATCCCACTCATGTCTTATTGATAATTATTAAATGTATAAGATTGAATAATATCGTTATATTATACATTCTTAAGGAAATGCATCATGAATTGTTATATCATAAAATAATTAAATAGAGAGTCACAGTTATGGGAAACATCATGCAAAAGATATGAATATGTTTAGCACTGTGCTAGATGCTCTGCAAAAAGTGAATAGGTCTGACTACTGTTTCAGATCTATATATATTACAGAGCAAATTCACTCATGTTGGGGTCCATAAAACAATGCATAGGATCCTCTCTCGTGTGGAGGAGAGGAACCGAATTCTATTTCCGCTACCCCACGGTTGAATAGTTCTTCTTTCTCTGGGTGGGGTCGCAGGTTAAAGTAGACATAAGTAGTAGAGAACTGGATAAGCTGGCATATTAACCAACTACTACTACTACTGATGTATCCAGTGATGACTGCCCAGCATGGCTGCTGACAGTTTATTGTAACTCCTGTGATAATTTGTGATCGTTTGTTCATACTTTACTTTGTAATCATATAGCGTTGCCAGTTTCAATTAGTTAAGATAGTATTTTCAGATATTATTATTATTTTGTGATATTAATATATTATTGTTGTTTTCTTGATAGAATCTTCGTCTGTTGGGTGCCACGGCGATTGAGGACAAATTGCAACAGGTTTGTCAAAGATAATCAGTTTTGTGACTTAGGACAGATATCGTCATATTACATGAGTAGTTTTATCTGGTACTTATACGGAAGAGATATGAAGCCATAACATGTCAGCCAATCAATGATCGTCTTTTCTGATACACTGTGGGCGATGTCTGTGTTCGGCTATGTAACGAATAAAGTGACATCCTGGTATTCAGAAGGATGGCACTGAATGTATAATCGCCGAAAGTGCATCTAAATGTATGCGTGCTACTCCAGTAAAAATTCTTCCTTTAAACACATTTTTTTATATTGCAAGTCCTTTATACAAAGTAGCTTTATTTCGTTAACAAAAACAAACACGACTTCCGATTTACTAACTAATTTCTTAATAGTTTCATGAGAAGACAAATACTTCTATTATAATAAATTATTATTGTCAGCTCCAAAGTTTTATTTTCAGTTGTTTTCATAGATAAACTGTTGAGACTGTCGTCATAGCAGCTAATTGTGAGAGTGTATCAAATGTGTTCTGATCTTCAGGGCGTTCCTGAGACCATTGCTAACCTTGCCAAGGCTGATATCAAAGTCTGGATCTTGACTGGTGATAAGCAAGAAACAGCTGTTAACATAGGTCAGTCTTGTCTTACTTATCGACATAAATGTTCTGTAGTGGGGAGGATGTTGTAATGTAGTGTAAGACTAATACACTCCCTACAAGTATGTTTCTTGAATTATGTCTGTAATGAGACCATGTAGGTCACCATGCTCTCTGTCTGTCTCTGTGTCTTTCTGTCATTGTGTCTGTGCCTCTATGTATGTCTGTGTGTGTGGCTGTGTCTCTGTCTGTCTTTCTGCCTCTGCCTGTCTGTCTTTCTGCCTGTGGCTGTCTGTATGTGTGGCTGTGTCTCTGTCTGTCTTTGCCTGTGTGTGTTGCTGTGTGTCTGTCTGTCTTTCTGCCTCTGGCTGTATGTCTAACTGTAGTTATGACTGTCTTTGTTTGTTTGTGTTTCACTGTCTGTCTGGATTTTTGCAACTGGCATTGGCATGTACATTTAGTACACTCGCCGCCGAAGTGATAATTACGTTTTTTCATATTTACTGTGCATGATGTATAGTATAGTATTAGCTGTGACGTGATACTATTTTCTGACTGCGTCATATGCCAAAGGTGGTGAGTGCCATCCACCTTTGCTAGAGGGGGCCACAATTAACTTTAAAGAACTCACATCATCATGCTTGGGGCACACTTGGGGACAGCCAGTGAGAACAACACTACTATGGGTGCTTGAGACTGACATGGCCTGTGAGTAACATCCACTTCGCCAGGGGCGCTCGATTTCAGAAAGTGTGCAGTGAGAATTGAGCCCCATGAGCAGTAGAGAGCACAGTGAGCAGAAAATAGCACAATAGAGCTCAGAAGTTGAAACAATTTCTGCCATCGTAGGAAAGGTAAACAGCGTGTTATTCAATGTTTATCTAAATACGTTTGAATATTTCAGGATATTCATGCAAGCTGTTCACACAGAGTATGGTCCTATTGGTCATGAATGATACATCTCTTGACGTTAGTATACTGTAACTTAACATGCTGTCACTTAGTATGCTGTGAATAAGTATGCTGTCAATTAGTATTATGTCATTTTTCCTGTCACTGAGTATGCAGTCATTTAATATGTAGTCATTTAGTATGCAGTCATTTAATATGCAGTCATTTAATATGCAGTCACTTTGCATGATGTCACTTAGCATGATGTTGCTTAGCATGATCTCACTGACTTTAAACACTACCCACCTCAATCGTCAGACTTACTGCCTGCCTCAATCTCTAGATCTTGGCCCTCTGCCTGTTGGCGAGTTCGTTTTCATTTTGTTTCTGGCTTTTATTTTCATTTTCAGTCGACAAGGGACAGCCTTCGACGGCACGTTAATGAGTTTGGTGATCAGCTGAAAAAAGAGAACGATGTTGGATTTGTCATTGACGGCCAGGTAGAATTAGTACATGAGACATGGAGTCCTTGAACATGTTATGTTATGGTTCAGAGGAATTCATTCATTCAGTCATGTATTTATCTATTCATTCATTTATTCATTCACTCATTCATTCATTCATTCATACATTTCATTCATTCATTCATTCTGAGCACTTTTCTGTGTGGCACGGTGGCTGATTGGTTAGAGCGGTCAGCCCATAACACTGAGTGCGCGCTGAGTGCACGGGTTCGACCCTCATCCAAGGCGTCACTGTGTAGGAGCCTTGAGCAAGTCCTTCGTGTGATCAGCTGAAAAAAAGGACTGCAATTGCACTGTCGAGGCGTGTGTGCACTTCTGAGCAAGAAATGTTGGAAGAAGGCCTATATCAAATTTAAGAATTAAAAAAACCAAACTTATATATCGCCCCTTCAGTAAACCTACTCGAGAGCGCTCGCAGCCGAGCCATGGCTAAAGAAGAAAGATTTGAGCTTTTTAAAAGCCCCGATACGATTGGTACAGCAGATGTTTTCTATTTTTCTGTTTGACAGACGCTTGACTTTGCGCTTTCGTATGACTGCTCTCAGGACTTCCTTGACATTGCCATGTCCTGTAAGGCCGTCATCTGCTGCCGTGTGTCGCCTCTCCAGAAGGCGGAGCTTGTCAGCTTAGTGCGCCATCGAGTGCATGCCATCTGTCTGGCGATTGGAGATGGGGCTAACGACGTCGGAATGATACAGGTAATTGTAAATGTAAACGTTTTAGATTTATATAGCGCCCCTTTAGTTGAGGTTCCTTGGAGGCTGACTTTGCCTCTGATTTTATTCAGGCTGGTGGCCCCCATAGATGCTTCCCTTTAGCCCAGGGGTGTCAAAGAGCCGGGCTGCAGGCCAATTACAAAACATTGGCCTATTGCAAAGTTGCCATTAGCCAAATACAAAGTAGCCATTGGCCAGTTACAAAGTTACCATTAACCAATTACAAAGTTACTATTAGCCAATTGCAAAGTTATCGTTGGCCAATTACAAAGTTGCCATTAGCCAATTACAAAGTTACCACTGGCCAATTACCGAGTTACTGTTAGCTATGCTGAAACTGGTTGGCATGTTCTTTCAGGCAGCACATGTGGGAGTGGGAATATCTGGGATGGAAGGACTGCAGGCAGCCTGTGCCTCGGACTATTCGATAGCACAGGTAGGAGGACGAATGCTTATCGATTTCAGACTTACAGATTCAGATTTACAGATTCAGATGTACACATTCAGACTTATACATTCTGACTTACCTATTCAAATTTGCAGATTCAGATTTACAGAGGATGTTGGTGAAATCTCAACTTTATGATTGTGGTGTTTTGTGTTATTACTGCAGTGCAATGTTTTCGCTCTGTGGACTATTTTGTTGAATTAATTCTCTTTGTGTTCACATTTTAAGTTTAATTTCTGTCATTAAACAGTTGTGTCTTGCATTTGAACATCATAAAGACTTGTTTATTCTTGTTTAGTTCTGATATCTGAATAGGCTGCTGTTCGTTCATTCTTGTTTAGTTCCGATATCTGAACCGGCTGCTGTTTGTTCATTCTTGCTTAGTTCTGATATCTGAACCGGCTGCTGTTTGTTCATTCTTGTTTAGTTCCGATATCTGAACCAGCTGCTGTTTGTTCATTCTTGTTTAGTTCCGATATCTGAACAGGCTGCTGTTTGTTCATTCTTGTTTAGTTCCAATATCTGAACCAGCTGCTGTTTGTTCATTCTTGTTTAGTTCTGATATCTGAACAGGCTGCTGTTTGTTCATTCTTGTTTAGTTCCGATATCTGAACCGGCTGCTGTTTGTTCATTCTTGTTTAGTTCTGATATCTGAACAGGCTGCTGTTTGTTCATTCTTGTTTAGTTCCGATATCTGAACCGGCTGCTGTTTGTTCATTCTTGTTTAGTTCTGATATCTGAACAGGCTGCTGTTTGTTCATTCTCGTTTAGTTCCGATATCTGAACCGGCTGCTGTTTGTCATTCTTGTTTAGTTCCGATATCTGAACCGGCTGCTGTTTGTTCATTCTTGTTTAGTTCTGCTATCTGAATAGGCTGCTGTTCATTCATTCTTGTTAGTTCCGATATCTGAACCGGCTGCTGTTTGTTCATGGAGCTTGGAGTCACCACCGACTGACGAAGCTTATCCTCTACTGCTTCTACAAGAACATCTGTCTATACTTTATCGAGGTTGCGCTCTGACTTTACTAATTTTTACTCAACTTCCTTAAATGTTTTTTGCAGTAGCCAGAAGTCAGTGCTAGTCAACAGTAATCAATCAATCAATCAGCTAATGAAACTTGATATAGCACCTCTTCATGAAATCTACTCAGAGGTGCTCCCAATCCATCCTCGGCCAAATAAGACTGCTTTCAGAGTAGAATAGAATTATGATTGAGAGTTCCTAGGCAAGAGCCAAAGATCCAATGTGAGGCTATTCCAAGCAGTCGGGCCGCAACTGAAAATGCACAATACTGCATCGCAGAGGTCCGAGAGAAAGGGACAGGAAGAAGATCTTTTATCGCCACTCTAAGTCAGAGGCACTCCCAACACAGGCTAGGGTCCTCACTGATGAAGAGGACAGTTTTCAGGTGCTTACGGAACTGATTAGAGGTTAAAGAAGATTTGTTGGTCCTAAGGGACTGAGGGAGCTAATTCCAGCTGGAGGAACCCACAGTAGCAAAACTTATAGACTGAGCAACTGATTGACTGTGATTGTACACTCTTTGATTGTTCGTATCTGATGTTCCCACAGTGCGTTTGCAGGCGATTCCATTAAGTACATACTTACTTAGTTAAGGACGACTGTGCTGCATAAATTAGTGTAAATTAACATGAATCAACAATCTGCTATGAATATTCTTATATATGTGTTTTAGTTTTGGTTTGCCATGATGAACGGCTTCTCTGGTCAGATTCTGTTCGAGCGATGGTCTATTGGTCTCTATAATGTCGTAAGTAATTTTCTCATGTGTTCTTGAAGTCTTACGATGTTTTTTTTAAGTCTTTCCTAACTATTCCTTGGCCAATAAAGCTAACTGAGACGGGATCTGGTGCTCAGGGTGACCTTTAAGTGGAACCATTGGTTCCTTTGGGTCTACCTTTTGACCTCAGCTATGTGATTGTTATGGAACATGGGTATTTGCAATGTGATTCTTATGCAAAGCTGTTATATAGACATATGCTACATGTTCTGAAGTACAACAAAAAGTTATCTCTGTCTTATGAAAGTCACTTAGAACTGTTCTGAGGCTTTGATATTAAGTTATAACTGTTCTGATGCTTTTATATTAACCTAGAACTGTTCTGGTGCTTAGAAAGTGAACTTAGAACTCAGGAACTAACAGCTTAATTGGTATTTACAGAGTTACTAATAACCACTTCAATGCTTACCAAATTGACAAATTTTTATCAAATGTCTGATGGTTTTTGTATGAAATTGATTAAAACTATAATATTTATTTAACTTTTCTGTAGGTATTTACTGCAGCTCCTCCTTTTGCGATGGGGCTGTTTGACCGATGGTGCAGCGCAGAAACAATGCTTCACTTTCCAGTTCTGTATAAGTCGTCACAGAATTCGGATTACTTCAATGTTAAGGTACTTGGATATTCAATTTAAGAGGAGCAATTCTCGTAAGGTACTTGGATATTCAGTTTCAAAGATACCTACCCAGTTAAGCTATTTCCAGTTTCCCAATTTTCTGTTCTATGGTAGCATATGAACTGATGAATTGTGGTACTGGTCTCCAAGTGCCACCTCCTCCCATAACTGTTTGATGCAGAGATATGCTTTGGATGGAATTCGTAGCGAATTGGGAATGAAAGACAAAAGAAATGAATCTCTCTTCCATTGTTCATTCTGTTCTTCGGATTCTCAACTAAGAGCTTTTCATTTCCTGGGTCCATTTCCTCCTTCATCTCTTTCCATCTCTTTCTTCTCGAACTTCATTCTGGTCTTTCAAACAGCTTCTTCGTCTGTTAAGTTGACCGGCACAGCGATATTGCATCATAGCAACCATTGACTGATGCCTTGAAAATTCTGACTGAGCATTATGACTCTGAGCATTATGACCATGAGCATTATGACTCTGAACATCATGATTGAGCATCATGATTGAGCATCTTGACTGTGAGCATTATGACTCTGAGCATTATAACTCTGAACATTATGACTCTGAAGATCTGGTGCTGTAGAAGTTATGAGATGAAATTAAATGGAATATCTGTAGGTTTTTCATTGCATTCGATGTGTTTTCAGGTCTTTTGGTTGTGGTGTCTCAATTCAGTCTACCATTCAGTTCTTCTGTTCTGGATGACAGTTATGGCACTTCAGCAGGGTCAGTCTTAATAATATTAGTAATAATAATAATATTAAGTATATTAGTAATAATAATTTTAATTATCATGGCAATAATAGTCGTAATTATAATAAACCATCAGCTCCTGCGATAATTATCAGTTTCCCTTCAAATTCGTTGGCATCTTGGAGTGGAGCAATCAGGAGACGAAATACCCCAGGGAGAGATGCTGCAACAGATTTCTGATGATGTCTCTGTCTTGTACATTACTTTTACGATATGTTGGCACTACTGGTCATTAGATTCGATTAGATATTTGTATAAGTGCAAATGCTGTAATAGGTCTCATTTGTCTATGATATGCACTTACGGTCGGTCTGGGGAATCGTATGAAATCTTGAAAACACTGTTTCGTTTTTCTGTCGTAGATATTGCTTTCAAGGATGGCAAGATTGGCGACTATGTATTCCTGGGCAACATGGTTTACACGGTACATGCTGTGGCAGACGTTTTTAAGTTATATTGTTGCTCAATATATATTTTATATATATATATCAATTCATTTTAACATTTATATTGCGCCTATCAAGAGGTCTACTCGGAGGCGCTTCCAACCCCAACACACCCTCATTACCCTTGTGAGTTACTGAAAGTTTGCTATCCATGTCAGCTGTCGACGATAATCCGTTGTTTGGTTCCTCCTCGCTTGTGCGTGGGTCCACCGCTGATGACTCTTTTCAGCTTACTGTGCATAGTTTTGCTGATAGATGTATTTTTACTTGTTCACTGTGACATTTAACATCACTTAGGCCTGTGCAGAGAGCGCCTCTGAGTAAATATCTTGAAAGAGCACTAAATAAATGTTTGATTACATTACGTTATATTACAAGTGATCTGATAGATATATGCATCCGCATTCATTTAGTTTATTGCTGAGTTTTGCTGTTTCATTGGTGGCCCATCATACGTGGGTGTCACAGATAACTGTCTGACCTTGTGTCTTGCTGAGTGTGGGTGTCACAGATAACTGTCTGACCTTGTGTCTTGCTGAGTGTGGGTGTCACAGATAATCAATGCACCTGTTTATCTTCGAGATCTCTTTACCTTAACTTCAGCCAATCTCTCCAGTTTGGCCTCCAGAGGCGACTTTCTCATTCCACATGCTTGCGCTGCCATCAGATAGAATAGTGCTTTCCCAATTGTGGGTCCCAGTGTTTGGAACAGCTTCCCATCTGACCTGCGTTCTCTTCCAAGAACCTGTCCAGCGCTTTCTGTAAACTCCTCAAAAGTTTGCTCTTTGGCCGGACCTGGGTAGCACCTCTGAATAGTTATCTTGAAAGGGGATAAATTGATAGATGGTAATTATGACTGTTCTCTACATAATGTTTCAATGCATTACGTTCGTTTTGTTCTCTGTGTTTCAGTACGTTGTGGTGACGGTTTGCTTTAAGGCCGGACTTGAGATGAATGCTTGGACTTGGGTGGGTGTCTCTTCTAAACAATTCTAAATGGTTCATCTGTGCTTCGATTCGCAGTCTTAGGAGTTTTAATTTTAAATGTTGTATTGTACCATTGCGATAAATTATGTTTATATCATAATTATCGTGGCAATATGCAGGTCTGCATACACTTATATGCCCTCCTCATTGCTTACGATCATCGCATACAGGTCTTTTAGATGAGGCATGATGCTGAACAATTATGTACTCTCATACATTCCATGCTTCTGCTCCTAAGGAATGGAATCGACTGCCACTCTCTCTCTCTTTTAGCTCAAATTCACTTCCTTAGAAAGCAACTCAAAACTTGCTATTTCTCCTCAGCTTACAATGTTTTGGAGATCTAATTGCATCTTCTTGTGGCAACTGGATATCCACGCCTCAGATTTACATTTCGATGTGACCGTGCGAGCATTACAAATTTAAGTAATTAATATATAGGGCCTACTTGCATAGTTATGTACAGAACAACTAAACAACAGATGTGTTGAAAAAGTAAACAGCACGACTTTTATGGGCTCCATAGGGAACGTGATAGCTGATTGGTTAAAGCGCTTACTTTGTGATGCAGAGTATGAGTTCAAACCTCCTCTTCCTCCTCCTCTTCCTCCTCCTCTTCCTCCTCCTCTTCCTCCTCCTCTTCCTCCTCCTCCTCTTCCTCCTCCCCTCCTCGTCGTCGTCCTCCTCCTTCTCCTCTGAGATTGTTGCTGTGTATAGACTCTTCATTCACAATTTCTCTTACTTTATATACACCTAGATGAGTCTTGGTGGTTAATGCCCATTAATGCTCTTTAGCTGGGGTTATTTATTGTCCTGCATTTGTTGTTTTCCCAGTTGTGTCACGTTGCGGTCTGGGGAAGTATGGTCAGTTGGTTCGTCTTCCTCGCCATCTATCCTCACATGTGGCCAAACGTCGACCTCGCTCCGGAAATGGTCGGAATGGTAGGAACAACCTGCGAGGATCTATTCAGAGCCACTTACGTTATACCTGTCACGTGTGAATCTGTTGCAAACTGTTACATGTGAATTGATACAGATGTTGCGCATATCACATATGAGACTCATGGGAAACTGTTGTAGATTAGACTGTCACATGTGAATTGTTGCAGATGTTACACGTGTCACACATTGTTACAGCTGTCGCACCGATTGTGTAAAGTAACGGAGTTATTTACGAATTGACTGATTTATTAATTGTTTAATTGTTGATGCTTAAATGATTGACTGGAAGATAATAATTAAGAGTTTTAATGTTAATGTTTTTATGCGAGTCTTTTGAAAAGCTGCAATTTGTTCTGTCTTCTTGTAGGATAAATACGTCTATGGGTGTGGAATCTTCTGGACTGGCCTTATACTCATTCCGATTATGTCACTACTCAGGGATGTCATGTGGAAAGTGTACGTAAAACTACTATAATTGAAACTAATTGTAACTAGACAATTATAACTGTAACTTTAGACTATGATAATTGTAACTTTATACTATTCTAGCTGTAACTAGACTACTGTAATTGTAACTGTTGTCTACTATAATTGTAACTGTTAACTGTAATTGTAACTATATTACTGTGATTGTTACTGTACAGCTACCGAGAGTCCTACTGTAATTGACTACTGTAATTGTAACGAGTTTACTGTAAGTTTAACTGTAAGCTACTGTGATTGTAACTAGATCACTGTAATTGTAACTGTTTGCTGCTGCAATTGTAGCTGTAGATTACTGCAATTGTAACTGTACACTACTGTAATTGTAACTATGAACTATTGTAATTGTACTGTGTTAGTGCCTTTTCAAGCGAACTTGATTATTTTCTTATTAAAACAACGGAAGAATATTCATTAAATTTTTATTTTTTAAATGGCAACTGATGACTGCTTCTTACCTTATCCTGTGCCATTTCATTGCTCCTATGAGGTTCTCTTTTGAGGGACTTTTACCCCAGCCAGAATTTTTTGAGCAATCAGCTGTTCCAGACTTCTCTCTTTTTAGCTCCAGATATAGTTTTGACAAGGTTAGGTATTAGAACTGCCTTGGGTTACAAGAGAAGTAATGATAATTATAAATATAGCAATAAAAATTTCTTTAAAAAAGTAATAATAATGATGATGATGTTACTATTAATGTGGTTGTTATTTTCCCTGTAGAATGCATCGTGTGTTGTTCAAGGGGATTCATGAGGAAGTCCAGGAGATGGAGATGGCGGCACATGACGACCCGGCAAAGATGGTCCTTAAAGCCACCAGGAGAAAGTCAGCACCATATATATATATCCATATATATTTATGTTTATAAATCCAAATATTTATATATATATATATATATATATATATATATATATGTTTATGCATGTGAACATGCATGCGTTTAGCAGGTTAATAAATTAATAAATAATAATTAATAATATTAATGGATAATTGTATCAAGCAACGGAATCTCAGTAGATGTGAACTACGATTCACTGTAATGTGTCTGTCTATTGCAGGGCTGTTAGTATCATGATAAAGTAATTTGGTATCACCGATACTTTTCTCAGTATCGCAGCGAGTCTTGTGATAGTTTTATTTTGCTGGTATTGCATGTGTATTGTAATACTTTTCTTATCAGCGATACTCGATACCAATACTTTTTCGCATTGAAATTAATGTGGTTTCTCAAGAAATATGATAAGTTAATCGTTGCACTTTGATAAGTTTAGGCCTATATATATATATATATATATATATATATATATATCAATTTATATATATATATATATATATATATATATATATATATAGCCTCTTTCGGCCATATAGTCTACAGATGGAATAATTTATAAATAGAGAAATGACCGATGTAGGCCTATGTCCTTTTGTGTTCACTGGTAGAAGTGGCTTGACTAATTAATTTTAGAGTGCTTGCAAATTTAGTTGTTCTTGAAAATGAATAGGACTGATGAAAGTTGCCAGTGCGTTATCTGCGCATTGTATTCGAACAGCTTGCCTGAGGGCTATTTCAAAGACATCGAGATTGGCCCAAGGACCAAAATAAACTGGACTGGAAAGTCCCTATGTTCCTTCGCGTCAACAGTTTTTGGGCGATATTCAGGAGCCAGAAATTTTAAATCTTTTTAAAATGACAAGCTGATTCATCCATCTTTAGTCATGAAGCCAAATTTGCAAATAACTACCGGATATGTCAGCAAAACAATGAAAATGTTGTAGGAAGTTTACAATACCATATTTTCAAAGAGAAGCAAAATTTAGATTGGGGCGACATGTGTGTTTAAGAGTAAAGTGTGTACACTGAAATTTATCCAGAGGCGTCAATCCCCCCTGAGCTGATGGAGGCAAACCCTCGGTCTGAAGTTACAGGAAGGCAAGATATTCCCTCTGAGACTATAAAACTCTCCCCTACCTGAAATTGGAGTCATTTGCCTCCGGACCCCTCTGTCTGGACCCCCCCTGCTCTTATCTAGATTCCTTGTGATTTGCCCAAGCGATTCCTTGCGGCAGTTTCTATGGTATCAATTATACTTCGTGCTTAGATTGAATTCAGCAAGCATATTGAAAAGTATTGGTAAAAGTATTGGTATTGCAATACTTTTCAGAAAAAGTATTGGTATTGCTAAACTTTTAATTAGGAAGTATTGGTATTGCTATTGCAATGCTTTTTTCCAGTATTGTTAACAGCCCTGGTCTATTGCCTGTCTTGCTCTAGACTCACGGAGACAGCTCGTCTTCTTAAAAACGTCTTCAGTCGTTCAAGTAATCGCCTGCAAGATGCACAGAACGAACTTCAACCACGTACGTTTGTCCGTTAACTCTTGCAGTGGCAATAGCAATCCTTGTGACACCGATACTTGTATTGCTTACATACTTATGATGCTTACTTACATTGCACATAATAATTACATTACCTTGTAAATTGCATCTTTATTCATTCATTCATTTATAAATTTATACAGCAGCCTTTCTAGGTAATGCTGTGTCAAGCTTTCTCAGTGGTTCGTCCATCCACCCGGAATGGGCTCCCAGTTCCCCCTTACAAGTACTACCTTTCTACCTTTTGTGAGCTATTAAAGTCATTTCTTGTTGGCCGTGGCTGGGCTTGGAGCACCTCTGAGTAGTTTCACTTGAAGGGGTAGTTTCTAAATTCTCTAAATGAATGAATGAAGGTAGCATTATAATTTATGTCAGTAGAGCAAATTGAACTGCTGATGTTTCCTTTGAGAATATATATATATATATATATATATATATATATATATATATATATATAGAATATATATATATATATATATTCATATGTATACACACACATATTATATATATATATACAAAATAATATATATACACATATATATATATACATATATGTGTATATATATGCATATTTTTTACATGGTTGACTGTGCTGAATTTTCAAAAATGGTTTCTTTTTTCAGGTGGTTTTGCATTTTCTCAAGAGGAGTATGGCGTAGTTCCACAGGTGAGTCTCCGATATAATAATCTACTTCTTCCGTCAATTACAGTGCAGTGGTCAGTGCCAAAGGTCATCAACTTGCTTTGCATCTGTTTCAACATTACAATTATCATTATTATTATTAATTATTATCTTTTATTTGTGATTATCATCTTCCTATTTCTGTTGCACTTGCTCTGTGTGTACTTGATGGTTGTCTGTTTCAATTGATGGCCCACGAATCGAACCCCAAACATATTTTTTATATAACTGTAAGTATCCCAACCCAAATTTTTAAAATTATCAAGCTTGAGCAGGCCACTTTAAATCAGCACATGGGCTGGTGTGTTGGACAGCACAGTCTTCTAATAATGCTTTATAAATTTACAATTATGATGCTCATGTAAAATGTGGAGCTGCAGTCCAACTCAAACACTCCTGTTGACCACAATGTAGTCATCTGACTTAACATTTAAAAGTGAAAAAAATGCCAATAATGCTTTAAATGATCATTTCTGATTTCAGTCGGAGCTGATCCGCCACTATGACACGACCAAGGAAAAGCCAACCGGCCTTTGAACTGTCCTACTTTCCCCAACGACCCTTGAACCGACCACCAGGGGGCCGTGAGTCTTGCGAGGACGGACCACGCATGCGAGCAGAGCACAGGATTTCTCTCTCTCACTTGTACTCGTTGTCTCTTGTTGTGAAATCTACGAGACTCTCGTCTCGATGCAGAAGATATTTTGTCGGAAAAGATTTTCTGAGATTGCTGTTGTCGATATAATCTCTCTCTATTTGTCTGCGTACTCCACTTACTCGTGAGCGATTGTGAGGCATTCTTTGTGTTCGTCGTTTCTTTGTAGTCGGTCGATGCGAATTGATAATTGTTTATGGAATTTTATGATCTCAGACAATCTTATATTTTGCTAAAAGTCTTGATATGATCGGTGTTGTGATCGTACATTGTGAACGTACTGGGTCGGGACCGCCGCTGAATAGTTATCTGGAAGGGGCGCTATATAAATTGCACTAATAGATAGACATTGAATTTGGAGGTCATATTTTTCAATGGCCTTTGTGTTTGATATAGAACAGTTTATCCATTGAAATGGACGTGTTGATAAGTAAGCATTGGGAACATTGATATTAATCTTGCCGGGCGGTCAGTATTCAGTACTACTGTAAGGTGGAATATATTTGGTAATCCTGGTGTGTATTTGATAAGTTTCTTAATCTGTAATTTAACGCTTTGAATCAATCCTTCTGAACAAATTACATATTATGGCCTTGGACTTCATTTGCAAATGCACTGGTCTCATATTTATCTACGTTGCACACTTTAAATGGAAAATAGTAATTTCCAAGTTCTCTAGATAATTAATTGTGGGCTTATTGAGAATCATAAGTCATCCTATCCTATCTCCCTCCCCTGCCTTGTGAATGTAATCAAAACAAAACTAACTTTTGATATTCTCACTTTTCCAGTACTTTCGTATTCTACAACGAACATGTAATCGTTTTTTTATGTCGACTACCTGTGCCCAACAGAGCCAGATGTAAAATCCATTGACATCGATTGATGGAGTACAGTGGTGTTTATTAAATAATAATAATAATGTTATAATAAGCTTTGTTTATTAGATTCAAACTGACAAGAATGCAATATGACGGCAAGTCATTGCATGAATGGTTGATGATGACAGCAGTCTTATTGAACTGTATGGCAACCATGCAGGGCGTGCATATCTAGCTCTACTACTGGTGCCACCTAGCAAATAGAAGGATTAGTCAACTTTATGCGAAAGCAGAAATCAATGTGTTTTAATGATAATTTATTCAGTTTAATCTCATATGGTGACTTGGCTACATTGACCAAGAAGGCTCTGTGCATTATGTTAATGGCACTACAGAAGTCTGTGTAGTGTCTACAGCAGAAAGTTTTGTGGTCCAATTCCTTGTGTCGTCTAGTTGTAGGACACATTCGACATTCAATCTCTGCTCACCTTAAAGCATTCCTTTTTTTATCAGTCTAAAGATGCATACATGTGCATGCTATTATGTAAGCTTAATAATGTTCTGCGACCTGACTTAATTATCAAATAAATATATTAAAATGAAGAAATGAAATGTAGGTATGTATATGCGTGTGTACGCAAGTATATGTGCATCTCTCAGGCTGTTTGGCAGCTTTTAAAAATTTCACAAAATAGCTAAACAGACCCTGTGCATGGTGTTTTTACAGTTTTCTTAGAATGCCTCGATAAATGCAGTATGGACCAATTTACATTCCATTGTGCTTAACACAAATGGTTGTTCTGTTTCCAAAAACAATTGACATCTCATGCCACATTGGTCAATGCACCATACACGAACTAAATACTAGGTGTTCTGCATTATCTCTTTTTTACGTACATCATTAAACCTCTACAGAACTTTCTTCTCATGGCCAATAAAAGTTACCATTAACAATTCAATGAGGGTCATCAGTTTCATATTTATTATTATAGTTTGCTAATTATTTATTTATTTTATTATAATTATTTTATTTACCTTGTTTAATTGTTAATGCCCAAAGCCTCTGTTTTCTTGTTAATGCTGTAATGATCTGATTATGTGATTAATCTAAATTCGTAATGTTGAATCTTTTTAACTCTGTGGGCCACCAATGAAATTATTCTTGAAGCCGAGGGCCGCACTGCACACTCATAAGTGACAA
Source organism: Bimastos eiseni (assembly GCA_959347315.1). NCBI lineage: Eukaryota > Metazoa > Annelida > Clitellata > Crassiclitellata > Lumbricidae > Bimastos > Bimastos eiseni. The sequence goes on from OY365808.1 coordinate 2,694,112, forward strand.
CTAAATTTTTTGAAAATTATAAAGTCCATGAAAATTTATTATGGATTTTGTGTTCACATTGTCAAATGATAAGCCAAGTTACGAAAGAACAGCCGTGCAAGCAGGCCAGTAACTTTGTATTGTAGTTCATTTTTTACACAAACTGAAAAAGCTGGATATGAAGTGTTAGCAACTTCATTTTCTTAGCCTCGGCATATGAGGGTGAATGGGCCAGTCATCTCCCTCGCTGTCTCGTCTCTCCACTAACGGTGCACGGTTAGTGTATACTTGTTACAGCCGAGATGGCCAGTCTTGGGTGCAACCGGTCGAAATTCAATCATTAAAGGAAATCAGAATTAAGGCTATTGTGGGTAGAATCAAGTTGAAAGAGACAATTATTAAGTTTATGGTAATCCAATGTGGGCCGGGTTACACACTAGAGTTATATAAGTGAGTCATGTTACATTATGTATGTGTTTAGTGAAGTATATATTTATACTTCAAACCATAAATGTATATATATACATATAGATATATATATTCTGGTGTAGAATTACCATATTCCTAATGATTTTTATATTTCTAAAGTGGAAAAATAAATTTGTGTAAAATTAATATGTCATGTGCAGCATATATTATTTCTGTTGTTACGATGCTTACAGAGAACGTTGTGAACCTTTGCGCCTTTTGGAGTGTTAAGAAAGGAGCCACATAAATGAGGAGATTACATTATGCTATTGACATTGTTACTATTGCTGTGTGCGTGCCTCGTCGTTTTGAATGGTAATGCTTTTATAGATATGTTTCTTACCTTACATTTACTTTATGCTTTATATATATAAATAATATACACAGATATACACAAATAATCAAAAGCATACATATATATGCTGCATTATATACATATAAATATTATATATAAGTATATATATATATACTGCACTATATATATATAGTGCAGCATGGTACATATATATATTATATATATATTATATATATATATATATATATATATATATATATATTATATATGTATCTATATATATAATGCAGACCCACTGGCAATGCATGTAGTCATTTCTTAAATAGGTCATGTTTAAATAGGTCACGGTGGTGCATGGTTTATGTAAGCATTAGTGTGGCTAGAATTGCAAAGAGACTTGAGCTGTCTGATTTGAAGACACTTGCACTGTGGCATGTAATCAGACCATTTTGTGTCCATTTACCTTTGAAATGCTGCACTGTTGTCTGGCTATGGTCAAACGTTATTGTGATTTAACACCGCAAAAATTATGTGTGGCTCACAAACACCTGCTATTTTCAGACATTACAAGAAAGCATCAAGTGCCTGTATTGGACAGCATCCTGAGACATGGCACAAAAGCCTCACATTAAGCAGATTCCAGCGTAAATGGGTCAAATTGAAATGGGACTGCACTGCATAATGTATAGATTTCATGTATATATATATATAAATAAATATATATATATATATATATATATATATTATTTAATCAAAGTGTAAGTATAAATATATGTATTGTTTAGGTTTGCGTATGCTTACATATATGGACAACTATGTATGCAAATGCATACATGTTGTCTACATGTTTGACATTTGATTGATGTATAAGTAAATTATTTCCCTGTGTGCCGTATGTCCATGTAAGAATTGTGTGCAGTGTCAGTTAAGATGATCGCTGATTTTTCCGCGGACATAATATTGTAAAGTTGCTCTTACTTAGGACTAAGTCGTCATTTGCTTTCTCATCTTCTTCATTCTCTCGCTATTAAAGTCTATGGCTGCACCAAAAGCCAAATTCACTGGACCAACATGGAACCCATAGCTAGTCTACAGTGACAAAGGGCAAAATAAGATCCCAATGAATGTGACCTTTGGAGATGCATGCATTGGTTTAACAGCCTATCCCAGTCAGGGCTCTATAACGTGTCATTTTTGGGTGTCCACTCATCTGTGGTTGATGCCCACTTAGAGATGGTTGTATGAGTACCCAGAATATCATGGGTGGTGTTCACAAGGGTGTGGAAGTGACCATATGGATGTGGGCAGTACCCAATCCACATTTGGCAATGCCCAGTAGACAGTTGTGTTTGTAACCAGAACATTATGGTGGTGTTCAAGAGATTACAAATAGTTTCCAGAAAATATTGGTAGTACACAAGAGGTTCGGAGTACTGTCAAAAATATTTGCAAGTGACCAAACGCTCGTGGGTTAGTGCCCAATTAACTGCTTGATATGAATCAAAGATAGAGCCCAACAAACTGTGTTTATAGTGTTCCTCAATGTGGTTGAACTATTTTGCTCAGTGGGAGTAAAGTAACATAGTCATATAGACTCTAGAAAGCAGTTGACAGTGTTGACCTCGTTTTGGTGTCCAGTGCTTTTCCAGTAATCTGGTATATTTATTTCATTAATAAATCCATAATTTGGTCAGTTGATGGACAAGGGATCGATAAACAATTTTTCATCCATTTATTGATTAATCGATTGTTTGAGCTGCAGATCGAACCCTAAACGCGGTTATCGATCTTTCAACTTATTGGTTAATCGATTGTTGGATAAATTCTTTTTAGATATACTCTGGCTCTTTGATGGTTCAGTCTTCCTAATCGGCTCCGTCTGACTTGCCTTAAACCGTTTCATCGGCTTCCCGCCCGCACGACCAGTATAATGCGCTATAATTAGTCATCGGATATTTTACGAGTATTTATTTATCAGCTGTTAACGCTTTTCGTAAACTGTTACCTTCTCGATTCATTTAAAGTTTTCCTCGTTTCGGTAACGAATTAAGTCTGTGAAATCAAAACGTTTCTTATATGATTTTGATAAAACTGTTTGCAACGAACGTTTACGAAGAGAAATTGTTTGGCCTTCAGCAAATTGCAATCCATTTTCGTCTAATAATGGCGCTAGAAAAGCTTTGCCGTGACGTTGCGTCCCCAGGGAGGTTTGCTATTGTGGTGGGTGAGGATTTATGTAGCTTAGGAGAACCATCGGTCAGTTAATGCCAGCTGTTGGCTTGTTATGCTGTCACGAGCCGCCCTTCCAGCAACACCCGTCAATGTCCTTATGTAGGGCTATTAATATAAATATACATCATTGTATATATGTCCGTCTGTCTGTACAGCAGAAGGCCTCGGCCTACTGGTACACCTCGAGGTGTAAAAAAATCTGTCAGTTGTTAGCGACAAACCTTCGCTGACCTAATTGATAGCAATTTGCGATTCTGATAAGGCCTACTGCAGGCTCATAAACTCCACAATTTCTAGTATATCGTATAACGTTGGAATCCAGTATTATACACAATAGGCTAAAGTTAAGGTCGTGGTCGATATAATTTTGCAGTCACATTATATATATATATATATATATATATATATATATATATAAATCATTCATTCATATATATATATATATATATATGAATGAATGATTTATTTAAATAATCGGCTCGCCGTAGCGTTATTTTACGTATATTTTTACAGTGTTGCGTATAGGAAGGAAGACCGATCGGCGATTTTTAATTGAGTGCGTAGCTTGCAGACGCATGAATTGGCTTGAGTATAGCCTGACACACGTTGCCTTGCTATATATGTGGAGCAGGGGTTCGTGCTGCTTCATACGTAGAGTGGTTCTCGTACCGCTCCAGAGATCGTGTTGTCATAAAAATGCTACCTCTAGTGAAAGCCGCTCTCGCGGTCAGGCCGGTGCTGCTTTTCGCTGATCTGGTGGGGTGTGTCCCTCTGCCGTCGATCGCAAGACGGACCGTGCCCTGATCGTAGGAGTCAACAGGCTGACTGACTGAGAAAAGACCGATCGTGAGAAATGCTCACAGGTCAGGGTGCCGTTCGAGAGTGCGTAGAGACCCGATCGTTGGAAATATATGAATGACAGTTCTGTACGGGAAAACGGGGAAGATGGTGACTCCGTCGGCGGCCGTGAGAAAGAGATCGGGTAAAGCCCCGTAGAACCGAACGCTTATATCGAGAGAGGCCTCGTTGGCCGTTGAGATAATATGTCGGGAAACTCCCAAGCGGAGGCGATCGAAAATAGTGAGACATATTAAGGCGGCCGTTGAAACAATATACGGGAAGAATTCCCCAGTGAACGCGTTGGTTAAAACACGGGGAGTCGGCCCCGTGAAGCCGTTGGAAACAGACCGAGAGAGCTACCGGTGAAGCCGTTGACACAAACTGGAAAACATAAATACGTTCGATAAATACGGGGAGGGTGACCCCATTGGTGCGTTAGATATAGGGAAAGTTCCCATTGGTGTCGAAAACCTGATCACTTGCGGACGTCTCCGCATATTCTATTCTCTTTACGGTTTCCCGTAAATATCTACTCTTGGCTACCTAACGTGGTCATACTTACTCCTCCAGTTTACCAGCAATCTGTTGATTTGCGTGTCTGATCGCTATGTCTTAGGTCGCGGTTTCCCCGCGTATCTTTACTTGAGTTACTAAACGTCATATGTGTACTTGCGGTGTCCCCGCAGTATGTCTGCTTACGGTCTTTCGATAAATATTCTTGTTGGCTACCTATGTTGGCCACAGTTACTCCTCTGGTTTTCCAGAAATCTATTCACTTGTGTGCCTAGTTGCAATATCTTGGCTCACGGTTTCCCCGCGAGGCTGCTACTTGCGGGACTAGCCGCAGAATCTCTTCTTGCAGAATCTTCTTTCTGTATAATATCTTTTCCGGGACTTCCTCGAAAGATCTGTCCGTGGTTCGTTCTGGTGTACAAGAGACAGAGTGCAATTGCTTCAGAGAAAGTGATTATATTAATACAGGTCTGTGTGAAACATAGAGGTAACGTGGTGACACTTACCTCAGATGCCAGTGAGAGAATCGAGTTTGAGAAACGAGAGTTGGTGCATTACCGTTGGTCAGAGTTCTAGGTGAAGAGTACATAAATAATCCTACGATGGGAGGAATAAACGCAGTCGATGAAAGTTACAGACATGTGAGAGTCTGGGTGATCGGATACTAAAGTATATAACAGATGAAAGCAGGCTGAGAAATACTCTTGTTGGCTACCTAGTTTGGTCACAGTTACTCCTGCCGGTTTCCAGCAGATTGTCGGAGACGTAAAAATTCGGGTGACCGCAATCGTAGAGTTCTGGTGGCCGCTAGAGATAAAAGCCCGGTAGATTTCTGGAGTAGCAACCGAACAGACCGAGAGAGCTGCCGGTGGAGCGTTGGCACATACGGGGAAAATTCCTCAGTTGATACGATGGGTAGCATACGGTGACGGTGATCTCGTTGATGCGTTCGGCGATTAAAAGAAACGGTCGTGACTGGTGCCAAAGACCTCAATAATTGCGGGTGTTTCCGCATATTATTTACCCTGTACAGTTTCGTTAATATATATACATGGCTACCTAACGTGGTCATAGTTGCTCCCGGGAATTCCGGCAGCACTTGGGTTGTCGGAGACCGTGCAAGTTCGGGTAGCCGAAATCGTTAACATTCGGGTGGCAGTGATAGATACAGACTGGGTGAGTCCCAGGATTAATGACCGCATATAGTCAGATAGGCCCGGTGCCGAGAGTGGTACAGACCGTGAATGAGTTTGGGTGGGCGTTCGATAGAAATACCGGGAAATTTCCGAAGGACCCGCTGGAATTACACGTGGAGGGTGAACGCTTTAGAAGAGCACACTAGAAACAAGAGAAAACACTGGTGCCGATTCATACCTTCAGGTTACAAGTCAAATAACTCTTCTTGATGGTTTTATGGTCTTTCGATAAGTACTCTTATTTGTTACCTATGTTGGTCATAGTTACTCCTCCCGGTTTCACAAGTATCAGAATATATTACGGTGTTGGCGGACAATTTCCAACGCAGGTGACGGTCAATCGTGTGAATTATAACTTATACGCGTGAGGCCGGTATGCCGCACATGGAAATTGACCAAGAGGTACGTGAAAATCTGGGTTGTCCCTTGTCCGATACCAAAGTATGAAACAGATGAACGCAGACGTGAAAGTCTGGGTAGTGGGAAATGGAACAAGAGGCACGTGGAAGTCTTGGTTGTCCCTTGTCGACCGATGCCAAAGTATGAAACAGATGAACGCAGACGTGAAAGTCTGTGCAGTGGGAAATAGAACAAGAGGCACGTGAAAGTCTGGGTTGTCCCTTGTCGTCCGATACCAAAGTATGAAACAGATGAACGCAGACGTGAAAGTCTGGGCAGTGGGAAATGAAACAAGAGGCACGTGAAAGTCTGGGTAGTCGGAAACCCAGGTTAGAGATAACAAGTAGACCAGTAGACGAAGAATTGATCTATGCGTAAGCATTACTGTTGGTTACCTACGTTGGTCATAGATACTCCTCTCGTTTTCCGAAGTGTATCTACTTGCGTGCCTGATCGAAGTGATCGATACCAGTACGTTTGGGTAATCGGGTACCCAGGTGAATACATGGTTGCTTGTCGTCACACACAGTTCTGAGAACTGACTGAAGTGCGTGCGTAGGTCGGATCGAAGATCTGTGTGCAGATAGCGAAGGTTCTAGACAGAAGACCTTCACTATCAGAGTCCGTGAATACCATGCCATTGTCATTTTTATCGAAGCAGATTATATCAGTGTTGGTGGGTAACTGCTAACACAGAGGACGGGAACTTACTCTGTCAATTGTGCATGATAAAACATACGTGTGCGGCCGTTATGCCATACACGGAAATAGATCGAGAGATACGTGTTGAGTAGAAGGCGTGATAGTTAAGTGTCTAGCATGATATGACGAAGTACTGTGAGACTGGTAGTGTCTAGGAAGAGGAAGAGGAGGTGGAGGTGGATATATGTATATATATATATATATATACTTCAATCATCTGATATGAACACGTTTTAAATTACACTTTACAACAGTCATCTTCATCATTATAGCCTAATCATCAACACAAACGTCAGTGGTTGTACCTTGAAATTCTGTGTATAGCCTACAGCCTACACAACCGTTCGCTTCTTGCTTCTCCTCCTTCTCCTCCTCCTCCACCTCCATCTCCTCCACCTCCTCCTCCTCTTCTCTACTCAGATATAATTACTGACTTTATACTGCATACATGTATACATGTATAGTACTAATTAATCCAGGAAGTCAACTGAGTTCGGTTTTCCGTCTGGTTTTGTAGTTATAATAAGTGTTGGGCTTTTATAGCGTGCTACTTGGACATAATAAATGACTACATGTAGGCTTACATGTATATTGATACTGCACGGAATTGTATTGATCAATCTGTTGTCATTAAGGCCACGGAAGCCATTCCCTCCCGGCTGCCACAAGAAAGCAAGTTAAAGCAATGTCAGTTATAGGTCATACATGTATAACGAAATAGTCTGGGGGCTGTTGCCTCAATATCTAGAGGGCAATCAAATGCATTCACCAGTGAGATACCCTTGGGTTCGGCGAGCGGTGTACCGCTCGCGCCGATAGATCACTCGCCTTAAATGGGCAGCTCTGCCAATCTCGCATTAGATGAAGGTAAAACTATTCTCGTCTCTCAATTTTCTCCGCTGTGTGATGCGGTCGTTGCGTGCCAGCGAGAGACGTCGATGAACGCGTCGTGTGACGTCATTCGTGCCATCTTCTCTCAGCAGACGATCAGCGGATTTTGTCAGCGTCGTCTGCCTTGCGCATGCGTCCTCTGTCGGTCGGTCAGGAATTGGAAGCTGCGAGGAATACTGGCAAACAAAGATCGGAGACGGGACAGCTCTGAATATCACCTAACAAGTGGAAGAGGTTCGTCTCAAAAGTAATTGTGCTCGAAATTCACACATGCACACATACATAGATTATGATATATATGACGTAACATGACTAACATGACATAGCATCATTCACTCATTCATTTTTTCTGAGCATTTATATAGCGTCCATTAGAGAAGCCCAGTCACGACTAAAGAAAAAAGACTTGAGTGCCTTATAAAAACTTGACAGTTGGGCCACAAGCAATGAGCTTAATACTAACATAACATAACTATAACAATATGACGTAACAATTGTTTTTATTGATCCCAAGAACGTGTAAATGCAAGTATGAATCAAATCTAATAATAAGAAAAGGGGTCCAGAGGGAAGAAAAGTCGTGAGTGGACACAAATCCCTTTAGTCGGGTCACCCTAATTCCATTTCTTTCCATGTCGCCAATTCAAAATCTCATTCAGAGCTAACAAGCACAAACACAGACGAAAGGCAAACGCACACATACAGCCACTGATATTCCTACACAAATAAATACGCACGATGGGAGACACAGATGTAGACACAAAGACAGGGACACGGCACTGACAAAGACACACACTGCAGTGAGGCACAGGAACTATTACACGCACTCAAACTACTGTACGCTCCCACACATTGCAGACGTTTTATTCGGATTTGGTTTTTTCAGATGCGAAGCAGCAGCCATTTGTTTTCCCCAATTTAGGACTGAAACGGTATTATAATAACTCCGAAGGAGATTTTGAATCTGCGATATGGAAAGAAATGGAATTCTACTCAAAAGGAAACCGACAATGTAGGCTTTTTAATGGCCCTATAGTAGTAGGCTACTGTTGATTAAGCCAATCGTCTGAGAGTAGGCCTACGCTTAGCTGCAAACTCCAAATTTTTCAAGCACAATGCCTACTTTAAAGCCTTGTCAAAAGTAAACGCCTATTCACAAGCTTTCTTCTCGTGGATAAGCCCAGGTATATAAGTAAGCTATCACTCTGAGGTGACCTTTCAAGTGGCGCTCTTGGAGTCTCTAGCTTACCATTAGTACGATTACGCTTACGATTTTTCTTGATCTCAATTTGTATCGTTTGCACAGAGGCTTGACTTTTTAGCGTAAGAAATTCTGAGAACGTTAAACATAAATTTAGAAATTGGTTGCAGCCAAACGTTAATGAGTCAGAATGACGTAAGCGGAAGTATAGATTCAAGAGACATGCTCGTTGGGAGATTTCGCTTTCTGATGCCGGTTCCATTTGATCAGTTTAGGTTAATTTCATCTTATTTTGTATTATGTCAAAGTAATTTCAGTCAACGGAAACGATCTTTGCTGTCACAAGATGTCACTAAACGATTCTTAAGCATGGCTAACTGCGTTGTAATAGCAGTTTCAGTTTAAGGACTTATTGTGATTACAAAGATCAATATAGCGTCACCCTCCTCCTTGATCCAGGCCTGGGACTGGCACAGAGAGAGTACAAACAGCGAAGGAGTAAGCTTATAGGAAACGCTATAGTTGCTTGTAAATAATATATTCATTTCATTAATAATTTCGAAGATTTATATAGCACCTCTTCAAGGCTCATACTCAGGAGAGCCCACGATCACAGCAAGGCTGAAAAGAACTGTTTTAAAGCGAATAGGCCAATAAGAATAGTAAGGATGGACCCTGGGGACAAGTCGTTTCGCCAATTCAATATTTAACTAAATCTTTGTGGCTGCCAGAAATATCTACACTGACTTTCTCTTATTTTTAGGTCTTCGCTGACCATTAAATCAGAGGAGTTTAACGCCTTCTTCTGGAATAAAAGCCGTTGATATTGAAATGATAACTTCGCGTTCAATTTTCTGTAATAAGCCTATCAAAGCTCGAAGAGGCAAACACTTATCACCAAAGAAAGGTTCCTGTTTATATTGAGAGTTTGATGAACATATTGAAGGTGTCCTAAAGTTTGAACGTTACGCACCAGTAGGTCTACCGGAAAAATGATCAATGTAAAAGGACTTGAAATGATACCAACGATATAACAGAATTCGGCTAATTATATTGAGAGTTAAACAAACATGCTTGAGGTGTCCAAGATTTTGAGCGTTCTGTATCACTACAAGGAAATCAATCGTTGAAAAGTGAGCTACAATCACTCTAACGTTAGGGAAGTTGCAGTTTATATTAAGAGTTTAATGAACGTGTTTCAGATGTCCAAGATTTTTAAAGTTCTGTATTAGTAGAGGATAAGCAATGAAAGAGAATTATTACTCAAGAAATCATACCAGCAATAGAAAAGTTGCAGTTTGCATTGAGCCTGAACATCTTTCAGGTGTCCGAGATTTTGAACATTCTGTCTTAATGCAGGAAAAACAATATTGGAAATTTCGCCGAAGTGTTTGAGATCATTTGCATTGGCTGAATTATCGTTGACTTCCGTCTGCTCTTTTCTAATTGCGTCGGATTGAAATATTGGCAATGCGCCGAGATTATATCGCAATTCGCCATTCTCTAGGCCTAAAGCAAACGTTAAGAAACAGGGCGAATAGATCTGTCACCTGATCAGTGTGTTTACGCAGCGAGATTTAAATGTACAGTTTCAACAGTCACTGCGAGTCATATTTCTGTGAATAGACTTTCTCGCATGCTGTAGGAGATACCGCGATGCGTTATTAATGCAAAATTCGACAGTTCAACGCTAGTTCTGAGAATTTCATAGGTGAATGGAATTGGTCAATGAAAGGATATTCTACGCAGGTCATTCATACTTTGAATATTATATTGGATCAAATACATGATATGATAACACAGCCTTATTCTGCTGAAACTCGGTCGGATCATCCCTCTACGTCTCTGGGCAAGGTTATCTAACTTAACGCAACACGCGTGAATGAGCCATGGTTCAGTGCCTAGTTTTAGAGTAGCGCTATATAAATTTGTGGCTTACGATTACGACTACCGAGGCTGAATTTCAACAACGAACGACACTAGGAGCACCATCGACTGATAGATATCTTGTACTCTATGACAAGTCAGTCGATTAGTTATTGTTAGAAATAGGCCTATCGTAAATGAAACCGATTTGAGCATTTCAGAGTAGAATTCTTTTAATGATGCGGTGTCGACAAGCCTATTCACCTCTGGACAACTCCTCTGACGTGGCGGAGCTCATGTAGATTCGCTGGTGGTCTGCGCAGTGCTTACGAAAAGCGCTCTATCAACTATCAACTTGAAACTTAAGACAACGATTACATTTGCTTGGGTCGCTGATTTGAAATGATCGGAATAGCAAAGTCAATGGGACCGTAAGAGTTAAGAGTAAGATGCGATTGCAAAGATTGAAGAGGAGATGATGCAATTTTCGGCTGTAGAAGAGTACTATACTAATTTACTATTGAAAACAAACGTTTTGGCAGTGCATTCAATGGCCACGCGACACTATCTACTCCATAATGGCGACAGTTTGAATTCTGTGAATCGCTCTCGATACAGTGGTTTATTAGTCTACTAATCTGGATAGTCGAATGCTCTGAACAATCTTTTTGAATTGGCGTCGCGCTCGTGGATAAGCTGGGGCCCTGCGTTTAGGTTTCAGTGGCGATTTCGTAAGTTTTAAGTTCACTGTCGCGAACTGTAATTCCATGGTGTCATGTTGGATATTGAGCAACGCGAGAGTGGGAATCATTTGTGCATTAATTACATTGGCCTATATAAAATTTCGTAGGCCAACGGAATACAATGTAGACTTCGCTTGACGGCTCAGAGCTCCGCACACTTGAGGTTCGTTACAACACGCTTTGGTTGTGGATATTGCAGCCAAAGACAGCGTTACATTCAGTTTCTGCTGAATATGAAGGTTTTTACTCGTCAAGTAATTATGCGGAGCACAAACGACCATAAAGTGTGAATAGAAACAACATGAATAACTATGATTGGATACAGATCGATAACGTAAGCAGTCATTTTGGTATATTAGTAGTGGTAGTTGCAGTTTAACAACACTGTTTTAACAAAGATCATTAGTGTCACCCTCCTCCTTTATTCAGGCTTGGGACTGGCGCTAACAGAGTTCAAACGGTGGCTGAGTTCTTTTGGCATATTGATAATGGTTGAACCATATCATCAATGGATGCAGAGTTTAGCGACAGCTTTTGACAACAAAGGCCGTTTACGTCGACGGAAAGTTGCTTGGCATATTACATCACTCAAGGCTACGAAGGACGCAATTGATACATCATATGAAGTCAACCTAGTCGAATGTAGGCTTTAATAGCACCAGACGAGTCTCTTTTTAAGGTGTCCAAATTGGAACATGGTAAGCGTGTTGCAAAGTCACTGTTTGTCGAAATATTGTCTATGCAAGGAAGACAATGAGTGAAGAAAGTTATCCTAATGTCGTCGAATTATAAGAACGACACTCTATATCGATCAGTTACAGTTGCGACCAATGTTTGATCATTGTCACCATCTATTGGACCTTCATGTCTTCAGCCAGATATACGTAGTTCAATCGTGAAACATTCTGACGCTATAGAATGCTTTAAGAGCACGATATGCTGGAAGTATAGGCCAACGAGTACACATGCAGTGTTTAGTGACATCAAGAAGTCGATTTCATATTACATTTTTGCAGACAATTTGACGAAAATTCATGGAATTATTTGACTTTCAATGCTTTTTTCCACGCCTTTAGAACGTTTTTAACTGATATTATAAAGGTGAGAACTGTACTATAAGTAAAACAATGCATTGCGGTCGTTCACAGCGCATTAGGGTTCAACATTTTTCACCATAGCTTCAATACAGAAAATTGTCCTAGTAGCTAGTGATAAATGGATGGATCCAGAGTTTAACATCTTATGACAACCAAGGGCGTTAAAATCGACAGAGATTGTTCGGGCAGCTAGTAAAATCCAGCTCCTGGTTTTCATTTTAGCAGATGATTTCTTTATATTCCAAGGCTTAAGCGCTGTCTTGCGATTTAAACTAATCGCGAGCTCGGAGAAGTAGGTGGGCTTTCAGTGGTTTTATTGCGTCATTGGAAAGTGTTAAAGAGTTGTCTAAAAACGTAATTCCGTGCTCTACGTTCGGTGCTTCGCTGGCGATTGGATTCCAAGAGTTAAATGACACACTGTAGCATATAAGTCTAAGTGTTGCGATATGCAATAACCGTCTACAATTCTCTCTGTATTTAGCATTGATGCGACAAAGCGAATTGCTGGTCAGTTAGTTGCTGGCGACGACAACATGTAATAATAATGGCCAATAGCGTCGCCCTTCTCTTTTCTTCAGGCTTGGGTTGGCATTGCCAGGGTGTTGATATCGTTACAGCCATGGTGGATAACACGTTGGCAAAGGTATCAATTACTATGTACATATAGCAGCATATGAAAATGTTTTGAAGGTGTCTAACATGAAACATTAATTCGTGTCGCTAAATCAGTGCTTGTACCAGCCAACTGGAGTAAACGCAACAGATTGATCTCAAAATAGGGCGGACAATTCGTAGTCAGACTATTGGAATCGTTTCCGGTGAAAACGATTGACTTCAACGGATGAGTTTAAACAAATCTTGGACTTTTACATTGGTCGAGTTTTGTCCGAACTCACTTAAGGCTTCGCTGCATGTATTGACCCTTCGTGGAAGCCACATCGATTACTGCCCTGGGCACTTTCGCTTGCCATTAACATCGAGAGTATTGCTTTTAGGCAACACTTCGGAAATTCAGAGTATACGCTCGACACGCGATAACATTTCAAGGAGAGATTTACATCGGTTTGGAGTTGCTTTGGAGATCATTGGAAGTTGGAACATGTTCCTCGATCGGGCGATATAGAAGCGTTTATAAGGAAGGTCGTGTTTTCTTGAGTGATCTACACTCTGTTTGCAACATATATCTTTGAACCCCACGTGACACATCATATAGAGAACCTGAACGCCTACATCCAATCAGAAAAAAACTTTTAAACGTTTTGCTCCTATCAGAAAGAGGCTTTCAAACGCCTCATCCAATCGGAAAGGGGCTTTCAAACGCCTCATCCCCAATCGGAAAGGGGCTTTCAAACGCCTCATCCCCAATCGGAAAGGGGCTTTCAAACGCCTCGTCCAATAGGACAGAGGATCTCAAAGGTCTTCGCCAAACGATGTCTTCCAACTCAACGATAAGCATGGAGCTGCGTCTCTTCCAGATCTCCGTCAACATCTACCTGGTGAGCGCCCTCTCTCTCTTCGGAATCCTTGGCAACGTCCTCAGCATCATCGTCCTCGGCCGCGATCGATCGATGCGCCGCACGACCCGCTTCCTTCTTCAGATGCTGGCCGTCGCCGACGCCGCCTACCTCGTCTCCTGCCTCTTCTACCAGACGCTCAAGTCCGTCTGCGACCTCACGGACTGGGTCCCTGCCATCAAATCCAGCTGGGCATACATCGAACCCCTCGCCTGGCCGTGCGCTTCCATCGCACAGACGTCCACCGTCTGGCTAGTGGTGGTAGTGACCGCCGATCGATACGTGGCCATCTGCCGTCCCTTGCACGCCCCGCAGTACAGCACCGTGACCCGTACCCGTGTCGCGGTAGTCCTAGTCTGGACTCTATCCATCCTCTACAACGTCCCGAGGTTCTTCGAGCGCGCCGTCGGGGAGCAGCTGGACCCTGCGACGAATGCTACGAAGACTGGAGCGCTGAGAACGAGCTTCCGCGAGAACCAGATATACGTTCTCGTCTATAAGACGGGACTGTTCTTCGTCGTGCGATTCCTCGTCCCGTTCTCCTCTCTCGCCTTCTTTAACACCTGCCTGATCCGAGCCATCGACAAGTCACGACGACGCCAGGACAAGACTCAGGACGTCCGGCGACAGCGTAAGAACCACACCCTCATGCTCGTCATTGTCGTCATCGTCTTCGTCCTGTGCGAGGTCCCGGATCTTCTCCTGAGGCTCTGGCTCGCCTGTAAGAGCCTCGTTCCCAACGTCGTCTACCCACTCGAGCCCCTGAGGTTCGTCAACGTGACCAGCAACATGCTGCTGACGGTCAACTCGTGCATCAACTTCGTCATTTACTGCCTACTCGGGCGGCAGTTCAAGGCCATCTTGGTGAGGTTGGTCTGCAGGAGGGGCCGTCGACGGAGGTCCCAGCCCCTCAGGCAATTCATCACGAAGCGTCGCCGGCTGCGGTCCGCCCTCGACGAGAGAAGAGGGACCCTGGACACGGGAAGGGGCCCGTGCAGCAGCTCCGAGGTAGAGCGGGATAGAATATCGACAATTGTGCAGGGATCATATGCGTTGCCGTACAGCACAAGCAGACAGACCGTGTGGGGGTTGGAAAGGGAGAGGGCCCTTGTACACCGCCACAGCGAAGACTTCTACTGAACCAGGAAGGACTCCGTTGTGTAAATTATATTCTCATAGGATAAAGAAAACCCGCCTTTCAATCTACAACTGAACTTGCGCGTAAAAAACGTTTGACAGTCGGTTCTACGAATTCTGTTGAAGTGTTTGTAGGACTTGATTTCGTTTAAAATCAGGCTGAGGTCAACCAGGTAGGCAAGAAGGTTGAGGCAGTCTAACGCAGACAGACAGATATATAGAGACAGACAATCCGTCAGACCTTCAGGGAGACAAACAGATTTACAGATAGACAGACAGCCTTATCAGAGATGCTCCCAGTGCGAAATCCCAGCGGGAAATGAAACAATGAAATGTGGTAGGTCTATAGGCCTATGTAATCTATAAAGCGTCCCCTCTTTGCTTGCTTTGGCCGATCGTTTTGTCTTGGTAAGTCACCTATTACACCCTTCCAAAACAGGGCCATGACTTTCCGTATCTCATATTTAATTAAACGTTTTCGAAGATTAACATTACAGTACATTATGAGCAAGTCCTTACCTTACTTTCTGTAACCTTATTTTAAAAGCTACCTATAGTTTTATTTGTCGTCTCTAGCGCTACCTTTCTGCAACCTTTCGTCACTATTAATTGCCACGCCTCAAATTCTTGTATTACGTAACGGCATAGAAACTTTTCAAGTAGGCCTACATGGAACACCATGTTTCGGAATTTGTTCATATATGCATTTTTGACAGATACGCTGGAACTCGAACTATCGGAATAGAAATTATAGTAGAATAGAAATAGTGGCAGTTTAATAAAGGAAAAAATGACAGTAATAGAAAATAGCGACAGTCGAATAGAAATAACAAAAATTGAATGAAAATCATGGGAGTTGAATGGAAATAGTGACAGTTGAATTGACTGTCGGGTTAAATCGAATTCCATGGACAGCGTCTCTAAATTAAACAATTATTTTATTACGTGAAATGTTAAAAGTGATTTTCTTTGAAATGGTTGAAAACTTAGTTGCTTGCTACTGAAGTCTCGGATAATCAAGCAAGTTCTGTCAACAGGCACTTAAGTGTTGCTGCGTACACATATAAGGTCACATTGATATTTATATTGATATATACATGTAATGTGCATTTTACACATGTTGTATGTATGTATGTATGTATGTATGTATGTATGTATGTATGTGTGTGTATGTATGTATGTATGTATGAATGTATGTATGTATGTATGTGTGTGTATGTATGTATGTATGCATGTATGTATGAATGTATGTATGTATGTGTGTGTGTATCTTTGCATGTATGTATGTATGTATGTATGTATGTATGTATGTATGTATGTATGTGTATGTATGTATGTATGTATGTATGTATGTATGTATGTATGTATGTATGTATGTATTTCGTGAGTGTATATTTGTGTATGTATGTATAATGCCATGTAAGTATATATATATATACCATTCAGTAAAAACTTTTGTATGCATTATGATGCAGATGGTTTCTGTGGAGCCGATAAATTTTTGTTTTAAGAATAGCGCCTCATAAGTGACGTACAGGTAACGGATTGAACTACAAAGTGATTGGAAAATCAAATCCAACCGGGTATCTAGAAAAGCCTACCTAAAACTATCCATTTAATGTTCTCGGCGTCGGCAACTTTTATCAATTATTCACCAATCTCTCACAAACAATGCGTTGGACATCACCGCCCAATGGTTTGACGTTAGACTGCTAAAGCCGAATGCGGGGATTGAGTTTCTCATTCATGTCGTTGTCAATTTTCACCCGACAGAGAGCGAGCAAATTCTGTTTGATGTCACGTCAAAATGTCACACAAAAATAGATCCCAATAAACGGTTTTAATATATGGTGACACAAAAGTTCGTTCACCGTTTTCAAACTTAAATATCTCGGTCAAAATGATTCGAATCTGTTATAAAAATTTCTACAGGACCCGCATATTAAATAATCCTGAAAATATTAGGTCGACCGTGCGTTAAATGACGTGACAGCGTACGCTGCGGCGCGCTAGGTGCCTTTTTAGGCTCGTGCATTGTATCTGTATGTGACGTCACCATTATTAACGCCGCTTAATTGAGTAAAAATAGGAGCGTTGACAATGGACAGTGGAAGACTGGTCTATTGTTGTGTTCACCGATGATGAGTCGCAGTTAAAGGTGTTTGATGTAACGAAAGCACAAAACGCTACTGTTTGGGGTTCACAGGAAGAGCAGAATGTTCCGCCTGCTCCACAGATGAAGTTTAGTCCGTCAATGATAATGGCTAGACTACAAAGACCCTTTTACGCATATAGCCGAAGAATCATCCAACAAAGCTCTCTGGATCTCTCTTCTATTGGGAACTTGTGGAGTATTTTGCCTCTCATAGTTTATGAAGATCCTGAGTAAAAGAATGTTGATCAGCGTGATTTGATGACTATTGATCATAGGAGTATTGATCATAGGAGTATTGATCATAGGAGTATTGATCATAGGAGTATTGATCATAGCACCATTGATCATAGCACCATTGATCATAGCACCATTGATCATAGGACTATTGACCACACAAGGACCATTGGCTGGATCAAAGCCGCATTAGTGCCAATATATATATCATTTACAAGTGTAGGTAATGACAAAATATCAGCTAAAAAACATGAAGCCCTTCCTGAAAACACGCATTTTGAAAACGGTGAACGAACATTTGCGCCATCAAATAAAATTATATAATCTTTGAAAAAAAAGACAACAATGGATGACTGTATTTATCTTGCGCGCGCGCGCACACACACACACACACACACACACATATATATATATATATATATACACACACACACACCCGACCGCGCAGGTCGACGGGTACCCGGGTCTTCATTTCAGTATTTTTTGACAGCCCTACCCTTGAGTAACCTGCCTACGTGTATGATGGCACTTATGTCACGTTATGCGTCGTATTAATATAGCTGCAGGGTGTTACATGTAGTACTAATCTACTGTTAGGCCTGGCGCGATTCACTTCAGTCATCCATCGGACATCATAGCTGTAATAAAGTTGCGCGTGTCACTCGGCGATAATGTATGACTACAGTGACTGTACTCCAGAACATCGCATGACTTGCATTATTTTTCACAATCTGACGGTTTTCTATCTGGACAACTTCGACCCTTCGACATCGAACGCTTTACTTCCATCTGAACTGTAGGCCTATGTCGCCTAATTTCTATGACGGATACGTAATCGACTGTACTATATTAAGTATAACATTATTTATGACATTTTCACCTCTGCCACAAGTAAGTAGGGTCAAAGCAAGTTTAAAGCAATGTAAAATAGAAATATTAAATTATTGCCTATATCTTCCTGGTTCGTCTAATCGTCTTTGAGTTTAACTCTGACACATCGAGCAATTATAACTAATAGGCTAGACGAGCGATGAAGGAGAGCGTTCAATCGATCACCTGAAACTGGAAGCCCTGGGCATAGCGCTCCATTTAGACACCTTTAAAACGTTTTCAAAAATATGTTATAGCGTGCGCTCTGTCATTTACATATAATTATCCGTTTTTTTTTAATTTACAAGCAAATTGTGATTAATTAGAATGGCGGCTATGCGATGGTTCCAGCCAACCATAACGCATTTGAACCAACCTCCAGTTCCTCGCCCGGATTTGGATTCGGCACCTGCTTGCCTTGACCCCATCTGACCTCTGCAATCCAAGCTCTCCCAGCAAACTGTTTTTGATGTAAACCAAGAATTGGCCTCATTCGGTCAAGACTGGACTCTGTCACCTGTTTGACACGTAAGTGCATCTGCACTCTAGGTCGTGTCTTGTTAGCAGATATGCTAGGATGACAGCGGTGCGTTAATTTTAGTCTGCGATGTCTATAGCAGTTGATCGAAGTAATGAGTAGATGCACATGCCTTGCAATTAGGTCACTATCATCAATTGCCAAAAACAGAAAAACTACCACGGTTATGCTGTGATCTTCCCATGACGTCCTTGGACAACCCAGTCTGACCAGACGCAGCTCACGTTAATTAAGTCGGGCATTGTTTCACTACCTTGACCGTATCTGGCCTGAGTCAAATCAGTCGTAATGTAGCACTACATCAGTGAAGACTATCGATAGGATGGTGACACTGGCGTCCAACCGGGAGCAACGTTCAGCATTTAATTCTCTCTGGAATTTGCACGCATTAATTTTTACCATTATTTTATTATAACGATTATTACAATACGATTCTCAATGCTATAAAAACATTAAAATATTGAGCTAGATCTTTGACCAACATTTATTTTCAAAGTTAACACTTTTATTATTTTAATAAACATTCAGATAGAGCAAATGGATAGTTCCTAGAACGCTAACGACAGAGAGGCCCCTTATCATTAAATCCCGGCAAATGTTGGGATTCGCTCCAAATCCTGTAATCGCTGAGAAATAATATCGGTTGCTATCGGCATTCGCTAATCCTCATGTCAACAATTTAGGCCTAGGGTATCGCTACCTCTTAAAAATTCCTGCGACGCCCATTAAGGACGAACAGCAGACGGCGGAATGAAGGTCCTCAGCTGTTCTTATGTATTGAGGCTAAGGTAAAAACGAAACTCGTAAAAGTTCGACAAATGGAGTGTCCATCGTCGACCTTCTCTTTACATAAGCTTCTAACTGCAGTGGTGTTGTTTCAACTGGCGATTAGGTATTCTGCGTTCACCGGGCTAATGATTAGAGTCGCTCTTCTTTTTTATCAAAGCCTTGGACTGGCATCGCCAGAAGCCGATCTGCCTCTCCCTTTGTAGTGACAACAGTGTCCCTATCATGTCCCTCCACCGCGTAATGCTTCAAAGCCCCTGCCTCTTATTCCCAGCTCAGCAACCGCTGAGTCGTCGGTCTTCGCTCCGACCCACTTTCTTAAGTAGATCCGCCGACCGACGCCGTCCCACTGTTCGCTTAGGTCGGCAGCGCATCGTTAAGGCGACCCGCGTGCAGGCGCCCTGTGCCGTTGCCCCTCGCTATCTAAGCCGGTTTAATCCGCGCGGGTCGAGCCGACGGGGCGACAAAGACGAACGGACGGTGAGAGCGATTGATGGACGGCTGTGACAGGTGGTTAAATTGGGTCGGGAATCGACGTGGGAGATTCCTTCCGGAAGACGTCGGAAGAGAAGGCATCTTCCTCGGACGAAAGCATCTTTCTCTTCCGGCGTAGGTTAACTACGGCGACCGTCTGCAAAGGACTCCATCAAACGAATTAAGTCTCGTCAATGGCCAACCGATCGTCGATTCACCGGATGATTATATTGTATTGTACGTGTCCATCTGTCATCGCCTGCTTGAATAAATAAGGAGGACGCTCCACCGCTGCCCTACATGTGGTAGTGCTAGTCACAAGCCTGGAGAAAGTAGGAGGGCGACGCTAGTCATCTTTGCTATGACGAGTTTTCGCTAAACATCGCCAACACAAAGACAACGAAAGAACGATCGATCGGCTGGAGGATCTGATAAATGATCATGAGAGGAGGAGGATCAAATGAGAGATGATGATCAGAGGGAAGATCAGAAGGAGAATAAGAGGGTGAGGGTGATTAGGAAGAGAGCGCTGTTCACCGTTAATCACAGCCGTAACTCACAAATACCTTTAAAATTAACATTTATAACAATCTCCAAGGTCGTTTTACGATTGACAGTTGTGACTACAATTGCAGGCAGTGCCAGTCCAAAGCCTGGATTAAGAAGGAAGGATGCCAATGCGATTCATCTTCGCTACAACGCGGTGTTCAGACCCGGATCTAGGCGTAGGGGCGGCACTTTTATTGAATTTAATTAAATAAATATGCATAGCGTGGAAAAATAATATTTTCTTAGACCACAATATTCTAAATTATTTCCAAATAGCCTACAAATATTTTTTTCGATGAAATATATTTTCTCTTTTCAATAAATTATTATAGTTCATCTGCATCTTCTTCTTTTTAACATGCTCAACAAAAATCTTTATATTCGATTTCGATTCACTTTTCATCAATTAAGTTCAACTTCCTGTTATGAGCGCCTTGTTTATCAATATCTGTTAAAAACTTAAAGTTTTAAATTGAATAGAAATAGGATATTTATACTGGAGAATTATTCAAGCAATGCAAGGACCTGGAATCAGCGCTTACGTCGTCCAATGTTGGCCAATCCGATGTGAGTGCCATGTGAACACTCTGAAGGAATAATAGCCTAGACAGATATCTCAACATGGCAAGTTGTGATACACGAAGTGTGCTTGAATGCCTGTGCAAATGTAACCTTGTTGAACTATTCCATAATCTCTTCGTAGCACTTCGAATACTGCTAACGTTGCCTATCACATTTGCTAGCGCTAAACGAAGTTTTTCAAAGTTGAAGCTCATCAAAATTAATCCTATCTGAGGTCACAAATGTCGCAGGATCGTTTTTAGTTGGTTTAGCCACGATTTCGATCGAGAAGGAAATTGCAGATCAACTTATTATGGCAGAGCTAATTCGGGAGTTTGCAGCATTGCAAAGCCGAATAGTGAATTATAAATAAATAATGTGTCATTTGATTGAAAAAAACTATAAAACATTTCTGCAATTTCTGTTTCTAGTTCTTCTGTGTCAGACTACGTGCTCAATAAAATATTTTCATATTTAGAATTTCAATTTAGCCTACACGGCTTAGTATATTTATCAAGTTAATGGTGTCTTGTTCGTATTGCATTTTTTTGTGGGGTGGCGGGACGACAACATTACATTCCGCCCACTTATGAAAAATCCATATAACCGGGTTTGGCGGTGTCACTAGAAGAAAAAGTATATTATTATTATTATCATTGCTTTGTCGATGGTCCTGAATATTACTGCAGACCGATCTAATAATTGTCAAGTCCGATGCAGTCGCGTTAAGGTGAGGAGAATCTAGGATCACTTCCGTTATTAAAACAGATACTACACGGAAAAACAGAGATACACACGAAGACACTAGAGCGACACCATAGGCTGACATGAAGACAGACAGGCAAGCAGGCAGGCAGGCACCAATATGCTGAAGATAATTCCCAATTACAGTATAGAGACTTTTGTCTGCGAATTCGCCACTGACTTCGGTTTTAATTGCTAGATCCATGGGGTGCGAGCTTTTTACCCCATGGGTAAATGTAGTGTAGGCCTATACACAGTCATACTGCAGTATCCTTAGATTTCTTACATAAATGGATAAAATGATGAGACCTGTGATGCATTGAGTATAATACAGGTCAGTTTTGCCTACAGCTTCAGTTTCAGTTATTATTTGTTTTACATCCTCCGTGCTTTCATCATTGAAACTTTAGTTAGCATCATAGCCAAGTTTTAATTTAGCCTTGTTTTTAGTTGATAGAAACTGAGACTTTCTTGAGACAGTTTCAGTTCCTCGAGTTTTAATGTAAATTCCGGTTTCAATTGCTCGTTCAGGGATACAAAGTCGTCAACAATGTACATCTAATTGCTGTAAATAGTTAATAGAATCACATTGTTCTCTTAAAGTAGACCTATGACAACATGCCATGTATCGCAAATTATCATGCTCCTTTATTGATTACCAGGCCGCTTATAAAACGCGGATTGGATATCACGTGATTTATGTTCAATCCGCTGACAATATTTTGCAAGATATTGAATATCCTATCTGTATTCGCTGTGTGTTTTCATTTAGGTTCTCATTTCATATTTTGGTCATTGTTCGCTTCCACAGTTTTATTTTCAATCATCCATTTTTGTCTCAGTTTTGATTTCGCTTGTTTTAGTTTTAGTTTCAGTTATCAACTCTTTGTTTTCGTAAACGAATGCGCTGGTCTTATTTTTGGCCAGCGAGAACAAACCAAGAGTATTGGCCTCAACCTACATGTATACCCAAAAGTTCAGTAAATGTGTTTTAGGAATTTGGGATATAGAGCAAGTCGCTCACTCACGATTACACAGTTGTATTGTATTTCACATTCTATCAGACTTTTATACGAAAGTCTATTAGACTATGCA
Source organism: Bimastos eiseni (assembly GCA_959347315.1). Taxonomy (NCBI): domain Eukaryota; kingdom Metazoa; phylum Annelida; class Clitellata; order Crassiclitellata; family Lumbricidae; genus Bimastos; species Bimastos eiseni. The sequence continues at coordinate 2,717,191 of OY365808.1, forward strand.
AACGATGCAACACATCTGTAGTTTGACATTGTAATCTTTGAAAAAACAGACAGATCGGCAGAGATAAAACAAGTCTCAGAGACCGAGACTAAAAAGTGAGACCGGTTGCTATAGGCTGTCTGTAGTTGCAGTTTACCGACACTGTGTGATACCTGTAACAAAGATCATTAGCGTCGCCCTTCTCCTTTATCCAGACTTGGGACTGGCACTGTCAGAGTTTAAGTTCTATTTTCTATTTTAGACGCCTTTTGAGTATGCGTTGAAAATGCGAGCTGTAAGAGAAGTATTACACGCATTACACATAAACTTAGAATACATTAACTCTGGTCTGAGACATGGAACACATGACCGGATACCCGAAGATTAATTCTTCTTCTTCTGTCTCTCTGTCTCTTACGCAGGTTCAACTGTTGGACGTCGCCACTACTCTCGCTCTTAGGCCTCTTCTTTAAGCTTTCCATATCCGCCTGTCATCATCCAATCCGGCATCATCTGTCTTAGACTTCCACTTGTCCGCCTTCCCTTCATTTTATTTCTTCAATGACCGTTCTTGGTATAGTGAGTCCCTCTCTTCTCAACGTCTGCCCAATCCATTTCATTTATCTGTATACTGCGTGTATTATCTTCCAGTCTCTCAATCAATTCTTCATTTGCTTTGTGTTCCGTTCACCACGCCTTCCAATCCTCCATTATATCAGAAAGGACGAGCACTAGACGGATAGGATCAGAGGGAAGGAAGGTAGACCAGAGCGAGGAATGAGCGTAAGGCAGAAGACGCCATAATTATTTGTTTCCTTGGTAATTTTCCATTATTTCCTCGAGTTTCATATTATGTTGTCATGACTCGTGCGTCGTTGTTGGCAACTTGGCATGCATATCATATCAGTAATGTTCAGGGTCGTACCGAGGGAGGGGCCAGCGGGGTCTAGGCCCAGGGCGCAAATGTGGAAAGGGCGAAAATTTCAGGATGGAATAACTTATTATTCCATAAAGTGCATTATTTTCAAAATGTGGGGGCGCCAAATTGATGCTGTGGCACAGGTCGCAATTAGCTGCTAGGCACAGGGCGCAATTATAGATCGGTACGGCCCTGATAATTTTATTCTTACAATATCAGCTTGTTCTGCTGATATTTTGAACTCAATCATCCTGCTTCCCTATCTTTCAATCCTCACCATTGACCTGGCAAACTTCCCCAGTTGTATTTTCCTCCATTTATTACTTTCCCATTACTAGTCAAGACACCCTCCTCCTTCTTTCATCTCTCTGTCGCCCCAGCACATTAAGATTTTATTTCTTCATTCTCCACTATATCGCTTGCGAGCTTTTCATGTCTTAGGAATGTGCGTATATTCTACGTCCCTTTTAGAATCTTATTTTTCTTATCACCTAGTTGATTTTGAAGAGGTTTAGCTGGATGACTGCCGAGGCGGCCGCACTTCCCTCCGCATAAATCGATTCTCCTCGGTATAAACGTTGAATCGTTGGCGTCGCTGAGTCTATTCTTGAGTGACTTCGTTTTATAAAATGGACTTTGTTCCCAAATAATCGACTCTATCGCTCTTCAAAATTAACCTTAGAAATATTTTTTCAAGGTTTATTTAGACTTTTCTGTTGTAACATGTGTCTTTGTGCAAGATTCATTTGTTTAGGCTGGGGCGCGTTATAAATGATAGTTTAATATAAAAAAAATAATAGTCATAATACAACGTTTCAATGCAGTGGCATTCAGGGGCTCTTTTATTCAGCTCGATGGGGACGAAAACCTATAACAGTTATAATAATAATAATAATTATTATTATTATTATTATTATTGTTATTTTTATTATTATTATTATTATTATCATCGTCTGGAGTGTCATTCTGGGATGAAAGAAAAATGCCATTTAAAGCCACAAGATTATAGCGCTGGATGCAAATTGACAAATGTTCACCTTTTTATTATTATTATTATTATTATGTCACATATAGTGTTATTCATCATTGGCATTGCCAACGGATCTGTCATCAGGCTATCTGGGTCGCCGCTTGTCAGTGGATTGTAATCTTGACATAGTGCCCTGAAAAGCCACCGCATTGAAACGTTGGGTCAATGCCGACAAGTTCTGGAAAAGGAAGTTTGTCTCTCGGGTGTCACCAGTAGTTGTCGAAAGTCGGCGTCCAGTCTCAGACAGAAAGGCGAGGCCCTCACTATTGAGGGGACCGAAGGTTTCTATAGCGATTGGAACAATCTGCTGAGAGAAGGACTGTCAACCATTTTAAATGTGGACCTTGACGATGACCGCTGGCTCCAGGCTTCTTTGCCGGTGAGAGATGGTGGTCTGGGAGTTCGCTGTGCATCTACGCTGGCACTTTCTGCCTTTCTGGCTTCTGCTGCTAGTACAAGCGAACTCCAGGCATGCATCCTACCAACAGAGTCTGCTGAGGAACCATATGAACTTGCGAGTTCAGCACTCAACGCTTGGAAGACCCTGACAGATGCAGAACCACCAACAGGAGCAGCAAGTTATCGCCAGAAAGAATGGGACCTCCGATTCACAGACAAGGCATGGAAAGGTCTGCTGGAGTCCAATAACAATCCATGCGACCGTGCTCGCCTGCTGGCCTCACGAGCACCTCATTCTGGAGACTGGATGCTAGCGCCCCCTGTGACTGCCCTAGGCCTGCGCCTCTCAAACGAGGATGTACGACTGGCAGCCGGGTTGAGGCTAGGAACGACGCTCTGCGAGCCACATTTGTGTCACCAATGTCAAGAGAGCGTCGACGCAAAAGGGCTTCATGGACTAATTTGTAGAAGAGGCAGCGGAAAACATCGGAGAAGATCCAGAAGGACGGACGATGGAACACGAACGGCTGTTTCCTGATTGACATTGAAATTGTGCCTAGAACCAGCGCTATTGTTCTCCAGGCGACAAAATGATGACGCTTAATTATTTCCATTCTGGATACATCATCGTGAAAAGAAATAATTAAGATCTATCATATTGTCGCCTGGAGAACAATAGCGCTGGTTCTATGCACAATTTCACGCTGAATGTCAATCAAGAAATAGACACCCGTACATGTGTGTATGCACCAGGTATAAATATAGTTGAAGATATGGTTTCGATGATCAAACATCGTAGGGAAATAATCTGAGATTAAAAACTCCATGGTGCAGAAGCGTCTATTGGTACATTTAGGGATCGCTTCAGCTTGAGACACAAGATGCTTCCATTGGTCAATTGCATACGCGCTTGAAGATCCTTCTGACCGGTTGTGGCCTTGCGAAGCTAAGTTCATTGTACCTGTAATGATTATAACTAGATTTTAGTCCATTTTCTTGAAGAGGCGTTATAAAAATATGCAGTTGCAAAATGCAGATTGGAGCTCATTTTTGAACACTTTGTATCTGATGACGAGACAGAAAATTTGAATTTGCTGTTATATTTCCGGGCCTCCAGCGTAGATTAACAGACATCATCAGAATAGGACAAAGTTACTTTTAAGGTCTTTGTTCGTGCAAAATTATTTTAGAAATTATGCCCCCAATTTTCAAAACCTTATTGCACCTCTGATAGAGAGCAAGATGCTGTAGCCGCCTAGAAGTTTGTGAGCTGCATTTTGCCAAACGAATTGTTCAAAATAAATTATGCTGACGTAAACAGTTTTCGTTGCCATAACATGTCGGTAAAATCTGAATCCATCCATCCGTGCAAATCTAAATTGGACACAACTGTAGAATTAAGTATGATAAATGACGGTCCTGCATGCAGAGAAGATTTAATGAAAATTGAAAGGAAAAGCAATTATCGGCGTTCAATGGGAATTATCGTGCAGTGTTGACCACTGTCTCGTGCTTCTTGAAGTTGTTAAGCAGAGATTGGATGAGTGACAAAACGTAAGCCATACATGTAGGACTATATTGAATTCATCTGTTACGAAGCATTATAATTATTTTCATCTGTTAGACAGCCGCATAAAGCATGTCATATATATTATTAAATAAAATTTAATTTATTTTTTATCTGGAGCCGAAGGCCCGTAGGTGTACATTTTGCACATTCGACCCCTATTGTTCTATTCAGTCTCCATGCTCTTCGGTCGTGGCCGGTGTGTTATCATGATGCGTATTGGATTTCTATCGTCCTTTTACTTCATCGTCGGGTATCTCTCTCTCTCTCTCTCTCTCTCTCTCTCTCTCTCTCTCTCTCTCTCTCTCTGTCTCTCTCTCTGTCTCTGTCTGTCTGTCTGTCTGTCTGTCTCTCTGTCTCTCTCTTTCTCTCTCTCTCTCTCTCTCTCTCTCTCTCTCTGCCTGCCATTCCATGCACATTTTGACCATGCACTGAAGCGGACACAGCCATCTGGCTTTACAGGACTTAAATACTTAAATTGACTACGCAGATTAAGACAATCGGTCATCGATTACACGCTCCTGCAAAGAATGAAACAATGATCCACGGAGATGTTTAGTCCTAGAGTTGATGGATCTTTTGGCCGAGACAATCGCGACCCAATAACTGATCAAGAATTTCATCAAACGTCAATCGCCCATTGAACAGCTTATGGTCTGTCTACATTTGACACATAAACAGATTCAAAAGAACCACTGTTCGCTTTCTGACAGTGCCAGTCCAAAGCCTGGATAAAGGAGGAGGGCGACGCTAATTGTAATTGTAATCAAACAGTTTCGTTAAACTGCAACAACCGCTTGCATATAAAATGAATCTGAGCTGATTGCACCTTGACAGTAATAGGCTACAAGTCCCACGCCTGGATAACGGAGGGGGTGACGTTTATGATCTCTGTAATCAAACGGTGCCGTTTAGCTGAAACTTAGAAAACAATATTGTTTATATTCATTACACACTTCTTTTATGTGTGACATTTGCCAGATAAGTGTTGGCTGAAGAGGCCCGAATATTAATTAATCAGTGCACGCTATATATTTTCTACAATCTTGTGCGCGACAACTCAACACCAGATGGCGTTCAATAAATGATATGAATACTCGCCGACTTTTACGTAAGACACCTGTGACACGCATGCGATCGGTTCTACATAAGTCGAGCCGGTTGGTTATGTTCATCTTATTACGCCAACAACTTTCTATCAATCAATTTGGTATATCGCCTTGTCGAGAAATCTGCTCAGAGGCTCTCCCGGTCCAACTTCGACTAAATTTGACAGATTTCAGAGTGAAATAAAATTTGGGTAGAGTGTTCTTAGGGAAGAGCCGACTATCTAATGGGAGGACATTCCAAGCAGTCATCACACAGCCAAAAAAGCACGATGCTGCATCATAGAGGTCCGAGAGAAAGAGTCGAAAAGATGATCCTGCGAGGCAGTGTCATTAAACAGGTACAATACTACGCAAAACAGCTGTACGAACTGTGCATTTCATATAATCCCGGATAAAGGAAGGCAACGGTAGTTATTTTCGTTGTGAAACTGCTACAGCTGTTCATAATAATAACACACCTTTTTAGGTGAGATATTTGCTGTATAATATTGGAAGAAATGGTCTGCATATACAATACATAAAATCACCTCATGTGCGTTGTGCCTAAGTAACGTTGAGAAGCGGGCCTATTCAAGTTCCCGCTAACGTCAACTACTATTTGTTGCCAATAGATGTCTTTAAACTTTGCATCGTCAGCACTTCAACTAGCATCAACAGGACAACAGAGCTCCTCAAGGTAAGTAGGCGCAGTTAGGGGCGGAGACATAGGAGAACAGGATAGAATGGTCCCCTCCGAAATTTCAGGTGGAGGGAATGGAGCTTTTTATATTCCCTCAATATTTCATAAATATTGATACTTTTCTGTTTCTGTTATTTCTGTTTCTGTTTATTTCTGTATATTTCAGTTTTTTCCACTGTTCATCCTTTTTTGTTGTTTCCATGTTTTGGAATTGAAATTTCCATCCAGCGTGTCTCCCTAATCCAAACTGTTTCCGACCTGTCCCATTCAAACCTTGGACCAAGTCACCGCTTATCCAAGGCTGCAGCGCCACAGAGACAGAGCCAGACTAGGTAAGAAATCCAATATTACGAATACAATGTAGGCTTATATTCACGTAGGTCTACACCAAGAAAATGCCGCGGAGAGGTCTGTGATCTAACACTAATTAAGTAGTTCCTGAGGGAGGATGCTTAGCGCTGTGTCTTAATCAGAGCAATCAATGTCGCCCCCTCGCGGCGGTTTATGAAACAAAGATTGAACGAGAGGCGATTAATAACGCTTCATCTTCGTCTTTCTCCTGCTAATTCTCCTCTTCACTGTCCAATTATCCTTTCTACTCTACCTCTATTAAGGTCGCCTTCTCTGCTGCCCTATGCTTCTTCTTATTAGCTTCTAGTATTTTCGTTTACTTCTTTATCTTTTTACTCCTACTTATTTTCGTTATTTCTTTTCATTTCCTTCTCTGTCCTATACAAGTGTTTCCTTCTCTTCTTCGTCTTACCCCTATCCTTTCCTTTCCTTCAGGCTCCTTCTCCCTGTTTCTCTTCCCCTCTTCCTTCTGCTCCTTCTTCGTGATCGTCTTATTGTTCAACATTTTCTTTACTTAATTGTTCTTTTTGCGATTGCCTTTCGTTTAATTTTTTTCTTCTTCCAGACCTTTTGACTTATCTATCTTTTTCATTTACTCCTCCTTTTTCTTGTTCTTGCTGTCTTCTGGTTCCAGTTCTGTTTCTGTTCTTGAACATCTTATCCATCATCGCCTTCATCCCATGCCTCCTCCTTCTTCTGCTCCTTTTTCTCCAAGTTATTCCTTCTCATCCTCCTCCTCCTCCTCCTCCTCCTCCTCCTCCTCCTCCTTCTCCTCATCATCATCATCATTTTCTTCTTGCCATACTCCTTCTTCTCCTCCTCCCTTTCTTCTTATAATTTTTCTTCTTCTTCTTCCTCCTCCTTTTCTTCTTCTTCTGCTCCTCTTCCGCAACCTTCTCCTCACTCTCCTCCTCCTCCTCTTCTACTATTTCTTCTTCTGTTTTCTCTTCTTACTTCCTCTTCTCTTCCTATTCCGTCTTCTTCTCCTCATTCTCCTCCTTCCTCTCCTACTCTTCTTCCTTCTCCTCTTCCTCCTTCTTCTCCTCCTCTTCCTCTTCTTCTTCTATTCCTCCATCTGTTAGTCCTCCTCCTCCTTCTTTTCCTACTTCCTACTTCCTCTTCTCCTCCTGCTTCTCCTTCTGTTTCTCCTCTTCATCAGCATCCTCATCTTTCTTATTTTTTCTTCTTCATCCACTGCAGCTGATATTCGTCTCCGGTTTCTCAGTAGCATTTTCCGCCGCATCTGCCCCTCTCCCAACTTCCCCCTCTTTCGCCTCTCCCTCCCTCCCTCCCTCCTTCCCTCCCTCCCTCCTTCCCTCCCTCCCTCCCTCCCTCCCTCCCTCCCTCCCTCCCTTCCTTTTGTCCCCTCCCTCAATGTGTCTCGATCGTACCCACTGTATGTTACTTTGTCCTTATCTCTGTCTACGTGTGTCCGTGTGTGTGTGTTTGTCTGTCTGCACGGTTGCAAATATGTGTGTGTGTGTCTGTATGCGTGCATGTGTGTATACATGTATGTATGCATATGTATCAAAACACTTGAAATTGTACGATTTATTTAGCTCTCGAGGGGCAGTTAATCTGTCTGGCTGGCTGCCTGTCTATCTGTCTGTCTGTCTGTCTGTCTGTCTGCCTGCCTGCCTGTCTGTCTGTCTGTCTGTCTGGCTGTCTGTCTGTCTGTCTGTCTGTCTGTCTGTCGGTGTGTCTGTCTTCCTGCAGCAACTCTCTCTGCGCTCTTCAGCAGTTAAGAAGTAGGGCCTATCGATGTCTCAATGATCGATATTGCGGCTCTTCTGGTCTCATTTAATCCCAGAGCAGTTCAATTGTCTCACTTTCTGTCATTCCCTCTGTCTGGTTATATCTCTCTATCACCCCTCTCAGCCTCCTTAGGTCGACCTCTCTTCCTATTTCGAAGCATCTTTCTATGCATTTATCTCATTCATTCTCTGTCTATATATTCCAATTTGTCTCATTATATGTCTCTATGTCTCCTTCTCTCGCTCTCTCAATTTCTCCAAGTAAGTATTCTGTCTCTGCTAGGTATTTCTCGACGTGAATGTGTCATTCGCTTGGCTACACTCCCTCCCTATATATAATAATTATATAATGTAACTATATATACATATATGATATATATATCCATCCATCCATCCATCCATCCATCCATCCATCCATCCATCCATCCATCCATCCATCCATCCATCCATCCATCCATCCATCCATCCATCCTTCTCTGTTGCTGCCTCATTATGAATCCATCTCAATCTATATCCTCTCTTCTTGTTCCTCAATTTATTTCCTTTTCTTCTCCATGTGCTTCTCCTTCTCCTTCCCCTTCTCCTTCTTCTTCTTCTCTTTCTTCTCATAATCATAACAGTCTTCTTCTTATCGTTCTTATTCTTACTAAATTATCTTCCAAGTCTCTTTTTTTTCTTTCATTCTTTCTTGCTTTCCTTCTTTCTTTTTCACTCACTCTCTCTCTGTCTGTCTGTCTGTCTGTCTCTGTCTCCCTGTCTCTGTCTATGCCTGTCTGTCTGTCTCTCTTTTTCTCTCTCTCTCCCGTCTTCCCTAGTTCTCTGTCCCTCTCTTTATCCCGTTCGTCACATATGACATCAAATGAGACTTACCTGAATAATGAAAGCCTCTGGCAAATAACTATGCTGACGAAGGCTGCAGTGGTTATAATAATAGCCAGGTCAATAATTGATGGTTACCAATCGGACCAATGCAAAGGTCGACTCGTTTATAATCCATTAATCTTCTTTACAGTCAAATTCTCCGAAAACGTTCCGTTTCTTGGACTGACTGTAGTCTTTAGGCTCTGCAACTTCTCTCTATTCATTTAACTTTTCTATAAAGTATGTTAGTGACAGTCTCAGTTGATATAAGATCCAGTTTAGATAAAGAACGATATTTGTTTATCAGGTTTAATGACTGCGGTAGATAAGTTCAACAAATCACCAATGTATTGTTCATCCCACTAAAGGCTGGCGGCAGGAAGTAATTAATCACCGGAACTCAATTAGAACCAAATTAACGAGACAGGTGTGCTCATGATCGGTGCTAACTGGTCCAGGCTCAGAAAGGGGTGAGAGTCAAGCATTTAGGGTGTATTGCGTTCAGTCAGAACTGGAGCGGTGAGAGAGTGAGATATTGAGCGCATCTAGTTAGATATCTTTAAGGGGCGCTATATCAAGTCTTTCGGACATATTTGTTAGATCAAAGGTGACTGACTGGAATAAATAACTGCCAGAGTGCAAGCATAACTGTGATTACAATCGGTAACTTCTATCGCGCCGAGGCTTATTGTGTTATAATGCTTTGAAACATTTTAAAACGCCTTATCGATGGGATGCTAGGGTGAAATGCTCAGAGACCATGAGAGGAGTATGCTTTCGAAGAAAAGAACAGCTAGAGTGGCTAACTAATTCCCTAATAATGACAGTGAGTAGAGAAGGAGACAACGCAATCCCATTGATACAAATGACTGAGGCTGAGCCAAAACTGATGGTAAGTAGGGGCACCGAAAAAGAACTTATATCCAAGTCAAAATCATGTCGTGACCGAGAAGCGATATCGACAAACTGATCTGTCTGAAAATAAGTAAGTGAAGCATTGATTCGGATAAAACGAAGCAGTAAGATTTATTACAATCAATGATCGTCTGTCACTCTATCTAATAAGGGAACCAGCTGTAGTTCATAACACTCTGCCGATAAAATGATGTGCGTTGTATCAAGCAGGGTATACGAAGATGAACCAAGTCCATCCATCCATTTCGTACAATTGATTGAAACAATGAGTGTTTGTACATCGTACAATTGATTGTCCAAATGATTACGAGTGTATAACTTGCAACGTGTAACGGAACTTTTATGTAGCGCCTTTTGAAATCAAAGCCGCTCACGATATAGTGTTATTGATTGCCTCTATGATAGTTAATATTTCGCTATATCCCACAGCGTTATTTAACTGAAACAACTAGGATCAATTACAGAAGTTGCGAAGGAATCTAGAATTCTAGAATATATTACAAATTCTCAATCTGTTTTGCCTTGCCTCTTGTAGTCTGAGATGGTTTTTGTAGTTGTAAACGAGACACGACAGTGGTATCTGTCAGAACCAGACCGTTTTACCAATGCGCAACCTTGGTCGACCCTAGTTTGATTATACGTCGTACCCTGAGGCTTTCTCGCCATTAGCGCTTCCTCCCAATGTTAAGCACGTCACTAAGCGCTCTCTCTGTACTAAGCGCTTTCTTCCTTTGCTAAGCGCCTTCTTCGTGCGCTGTGCTCTTGGTCATTAGCGACTCGTCGTAGACTAATCTAAAAGCGAGCGCTTGCCATTCCTGACTAATACCTTTCATTTTCCCACGAAATACATTCGACGACATCCTTGAAATTCAAAATCCTTTCCTCGATGTTGAAACAGTTGTAGATGTGGAAATAAGAATTCGCTTTCAACTGTCTGTGGCATATGTTACCGATAATGTCCACGTCCTTTCACCTGGCCATTGTTCGCACGAGGATGAATTATACCTGATCAACATTGAGAACGTTAATCCAAATCAGGTGTAGCTTCAACATGGATTTCAGTGGCGCCACATAAATAAAAATCATAGACACATGCATTCAGTATATATATATACGCAGATATATACATATACATATACATATGCGCATTCGTAGAAACATATACATGCACACACGCACAAACACACACACGCAAAGACATATATATATATATGTATAAATATAAAATAGATATTGTATACACACATGCATACACACATACACACACATGTATATATATAATATATATATATATATACATACATTCATATAATGATATAGGCCTACGGCCTACATACACGTATAGGTAAATACATACAAAATAATGTCCGCCACGCATATACGTACACACATTATACATAGGGACCTACTCAAATAATATATGCTCGCGTAAATACATACATACATACATGCACAACTACATAATACTACACGCATGAATATATATATATATAGACATTCATGCGTACATACATAATAGGCCTATATATATATATATATATATATATATATATATATATATATATATATATATATATATATATATACATGCACGATAATAAGTCAGTGGCTCGATCAATCAAACCCAGACTCATCGTTCTAAAATATCCTTCAACGGCAGCAAAAGATCTCAACGGAATATATCTGAATTAAGGCCAGACACGAAACAGCAATTACATCCCTTGTCAAAATTGAAGCGCTATATAAGCATACGCGCCCTTACTCTTATTTCCGGAAGCAACGTTGAATCGCGAACCCTGGTGGAGCGATATGGAACGAGTGACATGGCATAACATTGCATAATATTGCACTAATGGTGTAACTTTACCAACCAAAGTGGTCGGAGCAACCACTCGTTCAGCCTCAGTTACCAGAAAGTAGGTGACGTCACCAGTTTATGCAGCGCAAGACATGATTAAGGAGGCCTACGCTATAACGATCTCTAAGTATACTTTTTGGGAAAGTAGGCCGATACCTCAAGGCAGTCATAATGATAAGAGTAATAGTGATAATTTCCATTTAATTTCAAACCACAAACCGCATTATTATTACAAGTATAGTGAGCTTTAAATAATAAACCGTAAAATAAAATCCTTGAACATGTAACTCTTAAAGCAATGATTTAGAACAGTAAGCAAAAGTACCGCATAAATGCTCACGTATAGGTTTTCAAGTCCATATTGCGCATAGGCCTACTGGTAGACATCTATGTGGACCCATAGGCTTATTATAGAACTTGGAAATTCCATAACTAGCGAATTTGTCGACTCGACACGTGACTTTAATATCCGGTAAGTCTAGACATTTCATGTTTCTTTTAATCACCGACTAAACTGTTCGAGTAACGAACACGTACTTCGTGCAGTTTCGTGTCATCCAAGAAATCACGCGGTATTAATCAATGATCTGCTATTTATACAGGCCAAAAAAATAGTAAGAAATGTCGCTTTCATTTTTCACTGGAGGCGCAGAGCATCGAATAAGACAGGTCTCACTGGGGAACGCACAAAAGCCCCCCCCCGGACAAAGCCGCCCCCCATTTTGGGTCGAACATTTGCCCCCGGATAAAGGCCCCCCTAGTGTGAAGTATGAACGGATGATGACAAGTTATATATTTAACTGCCATTATGTAAAATATATGAAAACAAGCAATTAATTATCGTGTCATATAGGAGACAAAGTGAGTCCAGTTCTGAATCTTTATTAATCTTCTGAACTGCAATTTGAATGGGCCCGGTGTTCCTCTGGCTGTGGAGCTACCAGGCTCCACAAGACTGGGTAAGACCTTAGAAGTCTAAGGCCCTGGAATGGATGGGCCCGAGGCATATGACTCCCTGGAGAAGTTGGAGTACAACCCACATTCATACACTAGGAAGTAACTAAGTCTTGTCCGCAGCAGAGTTAATGTCTAATTGTCTATCCTACAGCTTTATTGAACCAAACGCCAACGGGGGATTTCAAGTCTTACACATAGCTGAGGTCATCTTGTTGCCCAGTTTCATTGAACCAAACGCTGACGGGGGATTCCAAGTCTTACCCAGAGCTGAAGTCATGTTGTTCCCTAGTTTCATTGACCCCAACGCTTATGAGGGATTTCAAGTCTTACCCAGAGCTGAGGTCATGTTGTTTCCCAGTTTCATTGAACCAAACGCTTACGTTGGATTTCAAGTCCTGTCCATAGCTGAGGTTATGTATGTTGCCCAGTTTCATTGAACCAAGCGCTGACGGGGGATTTCGCTGGGAGCATCTGTCTAATCAGGCGGATCCAACGCATGCCAATATACACACACAGCAACAGAAGCTGGCTTAACCAACCTAGACCCACGCACACACTCACGTAGATACTCACAAGGCACGCACACACTAAGAGAGACACACATACACACACATACACACACATACACACACATACACACACATATACACACATACACACACATACACGGTTGTCGGGCAATGAGATCTCCGCTGGTAATAGGTCCTAGTCGTGGTCGTCGAGAACAGAAAATGCCATCAAATTGTCGATATAAACGTGGAATCCGCTGCTGTCCCATCCTCATCCTTTCCATCCGCTGCTGCTGCTGCAGGCATCACGTATTATCGGAACGCTGATGGTCAGAAGATGCCTCCGGCTGCGTCGCAGTGCCATAAATACCTCGACGGTGATCGTGCTGCTGATGAGGGAGACGGCTCGTGCCATCACCGTCACTGATAAATGCCCATCTTTCAAAGAAGGGTCCACTCATGCAGGTATGCCACTGCAGTCGAAGAACGTGCGGAACGACAACAGGATGTACAAAACGGATATATGCGAATATACAGAGAGAGAGAGACAGACAGAGAGAGAGACAGAGACAGACAGAGAGAGAGACAGAGATAAAGAGAGAGAGAGGGAGACGGAGACAGAGAGAGAGAGACAGACAGAGAAATGGATGGACGGACGGACGGACGGACGGACGGACGGACGGATGGATGGATGGATGGATGGATGGATGGATAGATAGATAGATAGATAGATAGATAGATAGATAGATAGATAGATAGATAGAATAAGGTAAAGTGGAATTTGACGAGACTATTGACACTCGAATTGAGGTATAGATAGTTAAACAGCAAGACATAGATAGACAGGTACAGTGACAGGCACACAGACATATTTGGAGAGACACAAACACACACAATCACATTAAATAAGACCCGCCGTTCGTTTGACGTGTCTAAATTGACTGCGCAAATGATATGACATAATAGTCTTTGCAATTCGAAACCACCAAGAATGTCATAACGTCGGTATTTTAAGTAAATCGGGTGCTGAAAATAGTCACGTTAACTTAGAAATTGAGAAAAGAATGCTTTTGTAGAAATTTAATATTCCCTGATCTTTTCGCTCATGAGCCTTTCTAGGGCGAATAAGCTGCTTTTTGTATTTGGCCCCTATAGCCTGTATCGACCCACAAGATAAAAATATTTGCTAAGTTGAGGAGTGAGTGAGTACTGCAGGTCAGTGGGATTTGCCAATTTTAAAAGTTAGTAACGATCCTTCAGCTCCTACGTTTTACAGACCAGTTTCAATTACTCCAACTTTATGCAAAATTATGGAAAAATGATTGCAAGTAAACTTCATTAGTTCACTATAAAATTTAAAAAAAATAAAACATTATTATCCGGGACTGCCAGATTTTAAATAAATCATCTTCTTGCCAAAGTAAGTAAACTGTAACAGGTGCAGTTGACGTAATAGGTCTACAGGTACTTACCTAATCTGCCCTAATAAAAATGCACCAAAATGTGGAAACTGCAATGAGGCACACAGTGCGGCCTATACTAAGTCTTGGAAATATTTATTAATTCAGCAGGCAATTAAGGATAAAACTGTCACAAGAACTTTTTATTCAGATATGGTGAAGAATAAAAAAAACTCAAAATCCAGAACCATCCCCCATTTATACCAACACTACACGTATTTCACCTGAAAAGCAAAAAAGATGGAACTACATAACTACTTCAAAAGGATGCCTCGTCAGCTTAAAATGGAATTGAAAAAGGCAGCTGGAAATGAGGTATAAAAGTTACACCGTGTAGGAGAGGGTCTTCGTGTTACATCTTATAGCATCCATCAGCACAATTGGTTGCTAAGCTTGACCAACTTAGCTACTTGAGCTAAAGATGCTTTAACAGTTGGACATGCTATGTGGTGCTACTTATAAGACGACCTTAAACTTAAAAGAGGTGTCTTATGTCGAAGTTTTCATCGGTCGCGTATGTGACAAGTGAATTTCACGACTAAGAACAGTTGATGAATGAATACAAATGCTACAAACCGTGACTAAGCAACACCATTGGTCTGTATACGACATGGAACGGAGAGCTAATAGCAATTTAAACTTGGATTACAGATAAAAGAATGTGTTTGTGTTTTTTAAATGTGTTTTTCGTAGGAAGATCTTTTTTCAACATGCTCGAAGTGGTAAGACGTATTAGGACGTTATAATATTGCTTGAATTCTCGCTCAATTTCTGGCACCTATATGGCGAATAACGATAAGACTTGAGATTTCTAGTTGCCGTGTAATTACTCGGTGTAGTGACAAACATACTTATATATCAGCGTCGCCCTCCTCTTTTTCCCAGGCTTGGGACTAACACTGCCAGAATGCGAGCAGTGGGAGAATTCACAGGATTTGACGATCTATATTTTGACTGCCTAACTAATGACAGGCTCAATTATTACACAGTTTATTTCATTCTCAGTATAGCCCGTAATAGTACTACGTTCCACACTACGCTTGTTGAAATCGATATTAGCTTGCATTCTCTGTAAGTAGTATAACAGTAATATTTCCAGTTTAGCGACACTATGCGATAACAACGATCATTAGCGTCGCCTTCCTAATAATCCAGACTTGGGACTGGCGCTGTCAGAGTTCAAACATTGGCGGAGTTTGCTCTGTACAGCTGCGTCTTGTTTGCATAACAAATGCATCGCAATTTACTATAGTTAAAATTAGAATCTAGGTCGCAGTTTGACGACTACAAATTGCAATTATTATGGAGTCTCAGCGTTTCAGCTTTTTGAAAATGAAGTTTTCATGACTATTATTATTACACTGCTTAGACACCTCTAAGACGATTTCATAATAGTCATGAAAACTTCATTTTCAAAAAGCTGAGACGCTAGTTGGACTAATTCTAGGCGTTCACTACTCTTGCCAAATTTGAAACTGAAGACCAAATTGGGCATATTATAAAATTTGACTTATCGAATTATTCAATTCGATAATTCAATTTTATGTCGCTCAGTACCTTAGTACCTTACATCTGCTTTTGTAACCAGCAGAATTGATCACTGCAGCGCTGTTCTGGCTGGTCTTCCCTGTGCCTTAATGGTGCGTTTAGATCGCGTTCTTCGCTCTGCGGCCAGGCTTATTGGACATATACCTAAATTTTCACCGTTTTCAGCTTATATGCGCGATGTCCTTCACTGGCTACCGGTTCAACAACGCATTACTTTCCGCATTGCGACACTAGTTTGGTGGTGTCTCTCTGGTTGTGCGCCATCCTAATTGACTGAACTATGTCGTCCGGTGTCTGAACTCCTTTCGCTTACATTATACGATGCTAAATGTCGGTCTACCAAGTTTTTGTAGTTTCAGTTTAATGGCACTGCGTGATAAGAAAGATAGTTAGCGACGCCCTCCTCCTTTATCTATTCTTGGGACTGACATTGCCAGAGTGCAAAGAGTGGAGGAGATGTTTGAAGTATGATGGAAATGCATGTTCGAGCCTACAGAGTATTATTTAGTATTATTATTCAAGAGTTTAACGACATCTTATAGCAACACAGGCTGTTGACGTCTTCAGAATTTGTTACATTTCATTTCGATTTCGTATATAGTTTAAATCCTTTATCTTTATGTTGTCTTTCTTTCTTTAGTCTTTCTGTTTTCTTTCTTTTGTCTTTCTGTTATCTTTCTTTAGTCTTTCTGTTTTCTTTCTTTAGTCTTTCTGTTTTCTTTCTTTAGTCTTTCTGTTTTCTTTCTTTAGTCTTTCTGTTTTCTTTCTTTAGTCTTTCTGTTTTCTTTCTTTAGTCTTTCTGTTTTCTTTCTTTAGTCTTTCTGTTTTCTTTCTTTAGTATTTCTGTTTTCTTTCTTTAGTCTTTCTGTTTTCTTTCTTTAGTATTTCTGTTTTCTTTCTTTAGTCTTTCTGTTTTCTTTCTTTAGTCTTTCTGTTTTCTTTCTTTAGTCTTTCTGTTTTCTTTCTTTAGTCTTTCTGTTTTCTTTCTTTAGTCTTTCTGTTTTCTTTCTTCCCTTTGTATTGTTATTGATTCCATTTCTGCATGACTGGTTGCTGAGACAGCAATATTCGACATATGGTTGTTGTAGATATTTCATCACATATAAATGATTATCACATTTTATTCCTACATATATAAACATACATATTGTATAAATATATATATATATACATACAATGTACGAACATACATATGTAAAATTTATTCATGTGGCCATATAGCTTCTTTTTTGTTCATGAAGGCTCTTTTTTGACCATATCGGTTCTTTTCTTATTTTAGTTTTTTTCCCATGAAGGTTTTTTCCCTCTTATTTACAGGGCATCACAACAATTCCATAACATCAATGTCAAACTATCTATATAAATGTTAACAAGTAATATTTAATATTAACAGTACATCATTTATAGCATAGGATTATAGACAATATTCAATAATCCAAAACAACATAACAACCAAAGGAATAATAATAAATCCAGACATTCAGGATTACAAAATAAACGAATTAATATTAACTTAACAGCTAAAGTTTCAATAATAAAATAATACATTCATCACTACAAAACAATCCAATTAATATGTTGTGTCCAATTGTTGGTGTTTAAAATAGTTTACGAAATGGTTTTTCCAATATCCAGTCTGCACAATAACCATATTTAGTTCCCCAAACAAAGTAACAAGTTTGGACATTGAACTTACATAATGTATTATTGAACATTATTCCACTAATTAATTGTACTAATTAATTTTAAATAATCTTTCCATTATTTATTATCATTGGTATGTTATATACCTCAATATAGATATCTCGAATAGATAGTATATTTATAACAGTATAATCCAGAGAGCATACATCAATTGGGCTCTTACCTATAGTTTTCAACCATTTATTAGGTAGTATATGGCCAAATCGAAGTCTGGTAATTTGAACTTCACGTATTCTTATAAAATCCATAAATTTTATATCCGTTGATACTAAAGGCTGGATAGATTTATAGAATTTTCCTTTTGGTTCACAATTATATTCTATTTGCCATTTATTAATACCATAATTCTTTATTAAAGACTTAATTTCTTTTAACTCTAGATAATTTGTCGAATTAATCTCAGGTATTTCTAGTCCCTTCTTTGCAAAAATGTCTGCCATTTCATTTCCAGATAAACCGATATGACTAGGGATCCACGCAACAAGAATGTTACTACACTTTAGTTTATTGACACTATCCATAAATTCAAGAAACAAATTAGGTCTTGAATCACATCTATTTTTTTTATAGTTGTAGCAAAGCCAATCTCAAGGCCTCAGATTGAACACTTTGCAACTTTTTAAGCTGGGTAGCACTAGCTGTGGCACAAACCCATCTCCATAATCTAGAATTGACCTAATAATAGCTTTGTAAATGAACACAGCTCTTATTATATTCATTCTTTTTTTGCATTTGTTAACCATATAATCAATGTGTGGGTTCCATTTTAACTAGGAATGAAGGATCACCCCCAAGAATTTGGCAGTTTTTTCAATTTTTATTTGTTTAACACTTTAGATGATCCTTAATTTTGGTAATTCTGTTTTTTGTGTGAATAATACTCCAGTTGTTTTAGTTAAAGAAATTCTAAATCCATTTTCATTACACCAGTTACTAATGTTATTAATGGCTTTTTGAATTTTATTTTGAACTAATTTTATGTTTCGGCTAGCGTAAAAAATTGCACTATCATCAGCAAATAATGACAGCTCAACATTGTCCACACCAGGGTCCAAATTATTTATCATTATTAAAATTAACAGCGGAGATATACTGGAACCCTGTGGAGTACCATTTTCCTGTGATAATTTTTCTGATAATTCTAACCCTACTATTACTTGAAATGTTCGGTTGGCTAAGAATTTTGAAATCCAATCAAAAATATTTCCTGTAATTCTAATGTTTTCAATTTCTCTAGCAGTGATGGAACGTGAAGCATATCATAAGCTCTTTCAAAATCTATAAAGATTGCTAAGATATTTTGTTTGTTGTTAAGTTTTTATAAATATAATCTTGAAGCCTAAGGATCTGGTCCATAGTGCTTTTATATTTCCGAAATCCTGTCGGATATGGAGATAAAATTTTATCAGCTTCTAGAAACCACTGCAATCTGTTTGTTATCATCTTTTCCATTATTTTACATAGAGATGGTGTAAGTGATATTGATCGGTAAGATTCAGGAGCTGTAGGATCTTTATTAGGTTTAAGAATAGGTATAATTATGGCATGATTCCATTCGTTTGGAAGTATACCTGTTGTCCATACTTCATTGTAAAAGGATAATAACACTTTTTTGACACTTTTGTGTAGATGTTTAATTAACGCATACGGTAACGAATAAATACAGTAGTTACGAATAATGTTTAATAGCATCAGTTCGAACCGTTTCAACGGTGTCCAAACGGTTTATCTTGCTATCGATTTTTAACGATGGGCCTACATGTATCTTATGGCTGAATATCTTATTCCCGCTGTTCACTAACTTCACTTTATCACTAATGGTGTTAAATTGTGTGCATTTTGTGAATATATTAAATGTAATTAATTAATTGCACACATTAATTGCACGTGTTATACGACACAATATGCATTTACCCACTTCTTTCAATTGGATTAAGGCTGGATAAAGCAGAAGGGTAACGCTTATTATGAAACAGTGTCATTAAACAGCAACTAACCGACCTGGTAGTGCCAGTACTAAGCCTAGAAAAAAGAGGAGGACAACGCTAGTACATTTATCATGAAACAGTGTCGTTAAATAGCAACTAACCGACGTGATAGTACCAGTCTTAAGTCATAATAAGGTGGAGGTGACTGACTATCTGTGTTATGTCACAGTATCATAAATTGAAATTGGACATTTTGTTCTAGGCATGGTATTCGTCAGCTAGCTGGATGAATAAATAGTTTAATGACATTTATGACAGCAGATGGCCTTTCCTTATGGTGGGATCATCTGCGCTCGGTCACTCGTCGTTTTGGGCGGCCTCTTAAATTCTCCCCTGTTTCAGCATACATGCGATGTTTTGCATTTTCTGCATGTGTCCCAGCGAATTTTATACCGCATTGCTGCTCAGACGCGTGCGTTCTTGTTGTGCTCCATCTTACTTGCGCGATCTCTGCCGCCCGGTATCCGACGTTGCATCGCGTCGGGTGCTTCGCTCTGCGACGAGGGGCGAGCTCGGTCACTCGTCGTTTGAGCACATCTCTTTATTTTTAGTTCATTTGGCCTGACTTTACAAGTCACCCAAGTCTATTTTCTTTTGTCGTGGCTGAAAGTCCCTCTGAGTCGGTCGTTTAAGAGGCGATTAATAAATACTCAGGATGAATGAATGAATGAATGACTAAATGACTGAATGACCAAATGTTTGAATGCCTGAATGTCTTAGTGACTGAATGAATGAACGAACTAACGAATGGATGAATGAATGAACGAACGAATGAATGAATGAATGAATGAACGAATGAATGAATGTTTTCCACGTCAACAGCAATTATTTCAGCTTAGGCTAATGCACCATTCATCAGAGCAATGAACTTTTATGTAAACGTCAGAATGTAGCTCTGTAGAGAAGAGTTTTAAAGTCACCTCAATAGAAATCTGCTTTCATCATTTCATTCAATAAATTATGATTAATATATAACCACGACTCTGTTGCAATGACGCCTCGAACTGCTGAGGTAAGATTCTAAACGCTAATAGCATGCTAAGAGTGTTCACTAATAGCGCGCACCGCGCGTGTGTGTGTGTGCGCGTGCGTGTGTGTGTGTCTGGCATCTGGTTAGAGGAGCGATTCCCAACCTGTGGCCCGCCAGGCCTCAAAAAGTGGCCCTCGACCGATCAAAGATATAACAAAAAATATACGTGAAAAAATTAATATTGACAGAATAATTATTTTCTAATGTAAATTATTATATTTTGTTGACGTTTATAAGTAACATCAAATGTACTTTTGTAGTTCAATTGTAACAGTTATGTATGTACATCTCTAGTCATGAAGTTAGTCTATGCCAGGAAGCCAGATGGTGATACTTAGCTTAAGTATTCTTGCTTGCGTTCGCTGGTCTATGTCCAAGACATTTATTTTGGCCTTTACATAATACAATAGATGTATGCCTGTGCATTTGAATCGCTAGATGGCGATGTATATCGTTAATAAATAATATTAGCGGCTTAGCCTACTATACATGCACTTAATATCAAAAATCAAAATATTTGTGAAATAAGCGAGGAATCAAAAAACAAGAAGAAATAAGTTTGAAGAAAATACGAACTTACAACGTGGTGAATATAGGCTTAATGAAGAATGGAAAGTATGCTTGATTTGTGGACTCGGCGCTTCAGTTTAAAAAAGTATAATTTTAAAAAACTTGCAGACAATGCTCAGCAAAAAAATCGCATTAATGATTATTAAAGTATAAAGTGATTAAACTTTAGATAAATATTGATGACCTAAAATGATTTAGCCAAAATTTATTCATATGCCTTTGAGTCTATTCTAAAATCTGTTAAAATTTTTAAAAAAATATTTTCAACCTTGTGGACCATCATGTTCTCCAACTGTTATAAATAAAAGTGGCCCTAAGTTGAAAAAGGTTGGGAACCACTGGGTTAAAGGATTCGGCTCACAAAGCCTCTCGCTCCGTTGATGAGAAATAACAAAATAGTAGTATAGTAGCGGTCTCTGTTTAGCGACACTGTGTGATAACTGAGGTCGCCCTCCTTCTTCATCCAGGCCTGGGACTGGCACTCCATGCACTGCCTGTCACTAAAGCACGGAAGTGTAGCGACGGATTTAATACAGTAATAATACTCATAAGAAATCTTGGTTTAGTTGAAAAATGACCATTGAACTGGCTAATTAGAATTTCAGGTCGCTTTCACTGCATGCCGTGACGACATTAGTGCACGCCTTGATCTGCTTCAGGGTGGACTCTGGGAACACTGCCTATTAAATTGGCTTTTCCTCGTCTAACATATCTAAGCTTCAGTCCTGCACCTTAATGCTGCCGCCCGACTAATAGGTGCCATCCCTAAATTTTCACACACCTTTTCTTTCATCAGCGACTCTCTTCATTGGCTTCTTGCACCTCATCGCATATGCTTTAAAATTCTTAGTTTGATGCGAAACTGTCTTGTTGACTCTGCCGAAGCATACCTTTTGGCTCTCTGTACCAGAATGTTCTCCATTCCCCAACGGGCTCCTCTCCTTTCATTTGCCCGTGGATTATTAGGCTACTGGTTCCCTGCATGCGCACTGCTACGGCCCAAACAAGGAGCTTTGCAGTTAAAATAGTCTCTCCCCCCCTTAGGGCGGAGCTCCTCGTTCTCTCCTCTGTTAAGTCTCGGAAGCGAGATCTTTTTGTTTACAACTACCTAGTCGCCAACTTGTATCGAGAGCGTCGCTGATTTGAGCGGTGTTTTAAAAATGTTCCTTTATAATTATAATTTCACAACAACAGCTACGCTGGCTCCCCATCCTCCATGCCAGGATTGCTTTCAAAATTTCCCTTCTCATGTACCACATTCATAACGGATTCTCCACCTCGTACAGAATGTGCGTTGAATATCGACAGCCACGAACTAGAAGCGTCTTCGATCTGTGGATGGGTGACTGATACATCGACATCGTGTAGCAATCGGTCTTGAAGGCTTCGCGTGCCAGCGGCTGATGCCAAAAAGGCATTATTATTTCAATCATCATCATCGTCGTCATCATCATCGTCGTAGTCATCATCATCATCATCACCACCGCCATCAGCATCATTATCATCATCATTGTTATTATTATTTCTTTTTAATTATTTTGTATCATTATTTATTTATTATTAATATTATTGTTACCCCATACTTTTAAGTTTACAACATTTAAACACTTTTTTTTATATGTTGATTAGACCATAATGTCGGCGCTACTACATGTATATGTATGTATGCGTGTGTGTGTGTGTGTGTGTGTGTGTGTGTGTGTGTGTGTGTGTGTGTGTGTGTGTGTGTGTGTGTGTGTGCGTTTATATGTGTGTGTGTGCGAGTGTGTGTAGGCCTATGTGTGTGAGTGTGTGTATATGTGTGTATGTGCGCGCGTGTGCGTGCAAGGACCTCTGATAGTGTTATAAGGAGCCCTTAGTATGTGTATATATTAGTCACCGGATGGGTGAGATATACCGTTTGTTTGTTCCCACGGGTATACTGTAAGCCCTCTATCAGAGCATCAGCTCTAATTCTGTAAGGGGTTACAAGTCTCTCTGGGGCACCGCGGAACAAATTATTAGGCTATTCCTCCATCTATTATAATATATATATCACAAAGGCCAATCATGTGGTTATAATACATCTTGTATATATCATATATATATATATATATCACGAATAAAATATATTTCCCTATATATATATACATATTCGTGCATATCTGGGTTATATATTGCGGGGTATATATATATATATATATATATATATATATATATATATATATAGTCGTTCAAATGACACCCTTTGGTCTTCCTTGTCCTCGGGGCGATCATTTGCCTGCCTGTCCACTCTCCTACATTTACTTTTCCCTCCGCCTACCCTCTCCTACCCTGTTCCCTCTCCTACCCTCTCCTACCCTGTTCGCCTTGCCCTTAGCCGCTATGCATCGGGGCCAAACGGCAGTCCTATGGGGCGCCGTAAGGTCAATGTTTGGCCTGTTTAATGGTTAGCGAGATGAACTTACAACGGTTCAAATCCACCATGGTAGGACGTTTCTTCGATGTTTCGGTCACACCTGCGCCACCTAGCCAACGGAGCTGTAATGAGTGTATTGACCGCACCCCTTGAGCGGCAAAAAAGACTGCTTGATAGAGGAGGGGTCATCCGCCGTCATATGCCGGGGATAAGAAAATGTAGACGCCGACACTCGACAACCCATGACTATAGTATTGAGGCTAGAAGGATTAGAGTAATCTAAATTATTCATGATGATAATGATGATGATGATGATGGTGATGATGATGATGGTGATGATGATGATGGCAACGACGATGGCGATGATGACGATGATGCTGATGACGATGACGATGGATGACGACGACGACGACGACGACGACGACGACGATGATGATGATGATGACGATGATCATAGTAGTAATAATAACGATGACGATAATAATAACAATAAAAAATAATAAATAGCTTATGAGTTTCTTTTTCTTCTGCCTCCTTCTCCAAACATTGAACAAGAAAAATCGCATCTGTTTCAATTTCTCTCTTCAAACGGATAATCGACTTAGAAAAGAATCCCCCAGAAGATGACGCATCCAGGCTTATATTCGGCGAGGTCGTCACTTCCGCTCTGTAGAAAGACTCCCAGATCATCCGCCCAGTTCTTATCTGCTTTCCCGGATACCGACATCGACTCTCTGTCCAGTTCTTTCGCTTAATCCCGTGATTTATATTGCGCCAGCTTCATTGACCGAATTTTGATTAAAAAAATACGTACTATAGGAAACAGCAAATTATATAAATGCTGCAATATGTTTAGAAATGTTTCTTCGGATGATCAGTGTAGTCGTCGTCATTAGTTCTTGATGCCGGATATAAATTTGCGGAGATGGGTACGAATAAATTATCTCCATTGTCGTTGGTCATTTGCCATATCCGTTGCTCTTCTCAGTGTTTGTCCTAAGTCCAGGACGTGTTCTGTCCTTATTTCTGTTTCTCTGCCCGGTGGTGTCTTGGCTTGTCTCTTGCTTTCGAGTCTCGCATTGCAATGCATACGGGATTTATAAGCGATGTCGAAGATAGCAATTAGTACCATTGGTGTGGCGTTATGACATCCAGGGCTGTCCATACCCATCCCATTTTCCTGCAGCGTTAAAACCACAAGCCCCGACATCGTTAAAAGTATACGCGCGAGCAACTTAATTTAACCGAGTCATCCCCAGAGCCTCTCTCGAGTACCCTTCCCCTATGATCATTCCTCTACCCAGCGGCCTACACCCCATCTGAAGGCTATTAACCAGTAGTCAAGTGTTATGAGTAGCATCATCGCCCAAATATCACGTGACTCCGAAAGTCTGCGAGCGGACGACAATGGCTATGTAGGCCTACGAAGAATTGGAATCTTGGCAATAAAAGTCGGCGTCTTTATAGTATCCGGCTTTGATAGTCTGACTAAAACTTAGGCGATGTAGATCGTCTCAGGTCTTGAAATTATTTCCTGTAGCGTTGGAATAGTTGCAACAACACGATTTCTGTAGAAATACGGTAAATAATACTGCTTCATATTTTTTGTAACTTTTTTGATCAATTCTAGAGTTGATGTTGTCACTGAGGGAGGGACTGGGGGATGGATGGTGAGTAGTTAGCTGCTCTTTCAGCGCTTTAGTCGCTCAATTCTCCAAAGCCTCTTCCTATTTCCTCACAGATCTTTCACCCCAAACTGAAAACACTGCCTGTCACAAATCCTATCTTGATTCCTACGTTTCCTCCTACCTCCGTCATGGTTTCATATCTAAGCACCATCCAGCACAGCCGTCTCTGCCTTTCTCACTCTCCGGGCTCTTGATTTCATGCACGTCCAGTTGTTTGGATTAAGCGCCTGTGAATAGTCAGAGGCTCCTGCGACTTCGCTTTTGTGGGCGCAGTAGAAATGTCGAGTTTACGATTACGATTAAGATCGCGTATTATTCTTTAGTCGTTGCTCGCCTGGGAGCACTCTTAAGTTACAAGTTGAGTAGGTTCGTGAAGATGCGCTATATAAGTTCCCAGAATGAAAGAATGGAGGGATAAATGAATGAACGAACGAGCGAATGAACGGACGGGCGGGCGGACTGACGGACGGTTGCATGCGTGCCATGCATGCATGCATGCCCTAATGAATTGATGGACGGACGGACGAACGAACGAACGAACGAATGAATGAATGAATGAATGATTTAATAGGTGTCCTTTATTTGCATAGAACATGTTGATCTTCTTTGTGTTGACCTGGTTACGGCCTCACTTTGGAGCGTCATCGTTTGATGCTCAACTTCAAATAAATCGGCGCTGTAGAAGTCACTAAGTGGCCATTGGAACACACCTTATTGGTGTCACTTAACACTCATGCGTAGATATGACGTGGGAAACTACGATCTCTCAGCAGAGCCTGTCTCTGTTTCTGTCTCTCCCTCTCACTCTCGCTGATCGGACTTTGACCGTTGAAGTTGTCTGGTTATAGATTTAAGAAGCAAAACAATGCATCAGGCGCCTCCGATGCCCGTGAAAACTGATAGCTCTAAAAAATGTGGTTCCCACGGCCTATAGCTTTTGTGAGAATGTAGAAATGGAGAGCTATCGAGTCACAAGCGGAGTGCATTTTCTTAGTGCATCCATCAGTATTCTGTACCATTGATAAAGCGATGCTTTAGCAAGGCCTATTAGTTGTACGACTAATTCCAGCTCTGTTCTATTAGAAACCCAGTGTACAGAATAATGTCTTTAGATTCAACACAGGACAGAAGCAACAGTTGCCTATTAGGTCCTATTAGAAAATGAATTACAGCGCAGTATATTGGCTGGATATTAGTCAGTTGCTGTCTAACGACACTGTTTCAGAACATGGATGTTTAGCGTCGCCCTCCTCTCTTACACATGGTTTGGACTGGCATACCAGAGTACGAGTAGCGGCTACATACATACGGTACATACATATTCAGGTTCAGAAGTAATTGCGTTGAATCACTGGACTTCTCTCTTCTCTGTTCCTTGCTAAACTCTCACGCCAACAAACATTGCACTGGATCAACAGACAGCCAAATAGGCAGGCCGACAGACAGGAGGAAAGACAGACACAGACAGACAAACAGAGACAGATAGAGGCATAAAGACAGACAGCCAGGCAGAAAAGCAGAAGGACACTGACCTCGTGTTGTTCCTACACATGTGGCCAGCGTGAGCATTTCTCGGCAAACTCATTGACCTTTGTAGCGTTAATTACACGTTTTATTGCATTTGTGTCAATTGTTGCTTATTTTAACATGCGTTGTTTACTAGGCAATGCTTTGACTAATCACCAACAAAGCATCGATCGATGGCGCTGAACGACTGCGAGTGAAGGTCTTGCTCAAGGTCCATCACAGGAACTGTTTCTAAGGCAGAGGGGGGCAGAAGGGGCAGAGGGGGGCAGAGGGGGGCAGAAGGGGTAGAGGCTAGAACCCGTACTACCCGCTTTATAACTTACAATACGAGCGCTCTATTACGACCTCTTATGACAAAAGGGGCGAATTAAAAGTCATCCTTGCGATATAATATGTTGCGTGATATAACTGGAACTGTATAGGTGACAGAATATGGGGTTAATCTATGCTAACTCCAGGTGAATTATTTGCACCCCTATCAGACCGCTTACAAAGGCTGCAGAGGGGTGCATTCCGATAAGCCTACATTCACGCCCGCTATACTAGGGCGATGAACCACTACAAGAATTTACATGTGCAACGTTTGCTAGAGGATTCTTTGAGATTTACTCCATAACGTCCGCAATCCTCGGCTGGTGAGCATGCGCACTCGCTGGGATTTGTTGAAAGCACCTGGGATAAAATAACCCGTCGTTTGAGCTGTAAGTGCTGTAATAAGCCAAGCAAATTTCTGTCTATGGCAACGGCTGTAGTTGTCAAAAGCTGTCGTTAAACTCTGGATCCATCCGTCTACTCTGCAGCAGGCTTGAAGAGGCTAATGATATTTACCGTTTGAATGGCGGTTAGATCCGTTAGGGATAAGTGTTAATGACCGTCTATTAAGGCGATGACTCGAAGTAGGATGGTAACAACTCATTAAGAAATATCGCCGTGAAAGAGTTACGTCAATGCAGGAGTGGCTTTTCAATAACGCCCATTGGGTGTCCGCAATTAGTCAGTAGAATTATTTACTATCATAACTACATTTATTTATATTATTTTTTCCCGAGGTCGTTCGGATCCCTCAAGTGATAAAAAAAATGACTGGAGAATGATGACGACGACGAGCGGCCGGTCATTATTTTTAATAGCCGGTCGTTATTATTATTATTATTATTATTACTGTTAGTACTGCTATCATCATAATAATAATAATAATTATTATTATTTATTATTATTATTATTTATTATTATTATTATTATTATTTATTATTATTATTATTTATTATTATTATTATTATTTATTATTATTATTTATTATTATTATTATTATTTATTATTATTATTATTATTAGACCCTGTCGTTATTATCATTATTTGTATCGTTATTGTTATTATAATTGAATTATTGTTAACATTGTGATCATCATATTGCTGTTGTTGTTGTTGTTGTCGTCGTAGTCATCATCATCGTCGTCGTCGTCGTGGCCGCCGCCGCCCCACCACCGCCATCGTCATTAGTATTTAATAATTACCATTGTTATCATTTTACTGTTTGCTTATTCAATTGTTATTATTATTCCTATTGTTATTATTGTTATTATTATTATGATTATTATAGTCATTGTTCACGCATCTTAGTAACTTATTAAATCTAAACACATCGTATATCCTAGTGTTAGCTGCCGCTCAGGACAGCAATTTCTGCCAAAACTTCATTTAATTGAAGGCCTACATATTTTCGGACACACTCGGACAATTATTACAATTATGCAGGCGTATACACGACGCACGGACCTACAAGGCCCTGTGCTATAGACCTATGCAGTTGGTATCCCATGAAGATATGTAGGCTAAACGCATATCAAAGATTGCTCTAAGTTGCTGGTGTTCTGGTCTTGAAATATCTGTCTCTCATTACATTCACACGACTCTCACTCTCTGCCTGTCTATCTCTGTATGTTTGTCTGTCTGTCTGTCTCTCTCTCTCTCTCGAATTAACAGCACCAAGATAGTACGTATGTACGTTTTGTGTGGGAGTAATATATATTTATGTATGCGTGTATGTATGTGTATATATGTATGTATTTGCTTATGTTGGTATTCATGTATCTATGTCTTTGTGTACGTCTGCCTGTATGTAGGCCTATATATGTTTGGATGGATGTGTATAATACTTGCATGGATAAATGGACGGACGGACGGATATATGGATAGATGGATAAGTAAATACACAGAAGGAACTTAAGAGAGTGCTGGATATATTGCATATCGTAGTCATAAGAATATAAGAGTTCTAAGTTGTGAGAAAGTGAAGAGAAAATTAGCATTTGCAATAATATACCGTAAGCGTTCGTGTATTCTTAATCTAGTGTACTTCGAAAGAAAAACTCATCATAGAAAGTTAGATAGTCAAACTGACATGTTTGAACTTTGACCTGGTCCTGAAATCATGTACCGACCAACTGTTTTTTTTTAATTATAAGTATAATAAAGTGATTTAATTAAATTATATAAGAAGACAGCGCGTTTCCTTAGACACCTCTTTTATGATTTTTGTTGACTATATATAAGCACATAAAAGTAGAGATCATAGGAATCTTTTGACTACAGTGAACTTATTAGACCTTAACACGTAAAAAGGAAAAGTTTATAGATTTAAGAAGGCATTTCACTCTATCTAATCACATTTGCGATATTTCCTTTATTCTCTGTGCAGACGACACTAATCTGTTTGCCTCTCACAGATCTCTCCACACTCTTATTAATACACTTAATGTAGAATTGGACTGGCATCTGAATGGCTTTGTGCTAATAAACTATCCCTTAATATCGCAAAAACAAACTTCATAATCTTTCGTTCTCATAAGAAAGCCTTACCTGAAAATTTGCAGCCAATCAAACTAATGAATTTTCCAATAACCCAGGTCACCTCGTGCTTGTTCCTAGGAGTCATACTTGATCAGAACTTATCTTGGAAGGAGCACATCAGTGCAATCTCCAAAAAAATATCCAAAAACCTAGGTATTTTGTTTAGATTAACCAAACTTTTACCTGGTAAAGCCCGTTCTACTCTTTACTTCTCGCTCATAATTATATCCTTACCTCACCTACTGTACTATAATCTGGGCCTCGGCATACACACCCAATCTCAACAAATTATCCATCATGCAGAAAAAAGCTATAAGATTTATGGCTGGGTTGCCATTTAATGCTCACACAAGCGAAGTATTTAAAACGAATAAGCTTCTATCAATTATCCAGATCTATAAATTACAAATAGCCATTTTTATGTTTCAAAATAGTCGAAAAAACTTACCTAATATATTTCACCAATACTTTTTGCTATAACGTGAGCTCCATACATCACGCCATAAGAAGTTCTCACGTCTTAATGGTTCTCTCTGCCAGAACTAATGATAGATTAGTATCTATTAAATCCCAAGGTGCCAGAATTTGGAATGCTATTCCAGCCACCATTTACTTGCCATGCAGCATTAAATCCTTTAGAAACAAAATGATTGCTCATATTCTCGACCAAAATAAGGACAATTGAAGGGCTGGAATCCTTAACTCAGAGGGGTTAGGGAGGGATGGGGTGTGGGTCAAATGAATATACCAATCAATCTTTGGACTGACTGAGTGTTAAAATAAAATAAAGTAATGTACTGGTTCAATCTTGGCTCGGGTACAGAGCAACCCTGGCGCTCTGGAAAAATAATTTTCTACTTGGCTACATGAATGTATTTTTCTTTACATAACACGTATCATTTAATCCTTTGTTGCGTTTTTTGTTGTACCTACCTCTTCACCACCTGCTAGCTACATTTTGTTAGTTAAGACTAGTTAAGTTTTATGTTTATACACCGTTGAATCTATTATCTTCTCCCTTTAATCTTCTCTTACCGGCTCTCAATTTTCTTTTAACCTATCCTACTAGGTGGCCCTAACTTGCGGGACCTTTGGTCCCTAATTGGGTCTCCTGGGCTAATCTCATCATCCCTACGCACTCCATGACTCCTTCTCTCGTCTCTCATCTAGAATTAGACTTATTTAATATTTTGTTGTGGACTCGCTGTGAGCTGTTATATATAATTCTGATCAGCCAAATAAATTTCTTTGATTGATTGATTGAAGTTCAGTTTCATGTTTCTTCATAAGAAGAATTCTTTCATTCAGGTTTACTTTTCCTAATCTTAATCTTGATATTTGAACCTCTTTCCTTCTATTTGGGTCAGTGAATATTGAGC
Organism: Bimastos eiseni; assembly: GCA_959347315.1. Lineage (NCBI taxonomy): Eukaryota > Metazoa > Annelida > Clitellata > Crassiclitellata > Lumbricidae > Bimastos > Bimastos eiseni. Next base: position 2,748,220 of record OY365808.1, read on the forward strand.
ACGTGTCCACCACAGGACAAATATATTCATAATGCTGACCGTTGGAATCACTGTCATATTCAATCTGCCATTCATTAACTACATGAGATTTTATAATGGAAAAGATTTCTTGTAATTCTAAATAATTTGTTGAATTTATAATAGGCAAATTAAGAGATTGTTGTGCTAAAGCATCTGCTGTTTCATTACCTAAAATATTAACATGACTAGGAATCCAAATTACACATATGTTACTCATCTTAATTGGATTCATTGCTACCATTGTTTCCTGTAAAAGGATTGGTCTAGAGTGTGAATAATTACTTCTAATAGAAGTAAGAGCACTCAAACAGTCAGAAAAAAAACAGCAAATTTTTTATTATCTTGGTTTTCATTCTCTGATATTCATGACAAAACTTTTTTTATTGCAGTTAATTCAGCAGCCTAAATATAAGAATCATTGCAGAGACGGACTTGATTATCTGTTGAGATCCATCAGTCTATGTGTGTGCATAGTCATGATATTTATTGATAAGTTCCAAGGAAAGAAGACGGAATAATTCAGAATAATTTGTACGATCGATTGTAAGTTCAGAATTATTTGTACGATCATACGTCGGATCTCAGTGTAATTATATATGAAGCAAGTGGAGACTGTTTTAAAGGTGTCCGCATAGTGCTGACAATTGAAGGATAAAATAATCTTACACTGCCTTCCTCGTCAATATAATAATGCTATAGCTAGTAAGACTAATTATAATGAAGATGGTTCGCCTGTCTTCTCAGTCCCCTCACTCATCTGTGATACTCCTCAATGTTGAACTGGGGTAATCAGTAGACGGGTGACTGTCAATAAGAAAAATCGAAACAGTTAAGTCTTGAATATTTAGGCAAATCGTTCTTATGCGAATTTATACGTCAACGTGACTACTTTCGACACGAAATTTAATCTTACTTTATACTCCTGTATTGACATTTCTACTTTCGAATTGCTAAATTGGCCAACATTCGATGTAATAACAACCGCCATTTACATTCCCATCATCTTGGAGGCTGTGCTAATTTTAATATGCAAATTGAGCGCGTCAGCTACAAACCACGGCCTCACTCGGAAAGCTAGCAAAATGGAACATCCGCAGTCGGGTACGCCAAAACAGAAACAATTCCAAGGGGCGTTGTAGCTCATCCGCTGAGTTGAAACTTCAGTCCCAAACGAAGCTGAGCTGCAAGGCCATAGTTGTAACATAAACAGAGACGGTGATATTATGTTTAGGGGTGTTGGCTAAGTCTCCGACACACTGGATATTAACTTTCAATGAGAATCAATCACTTCTAATTCACGTAAGATAGCGTTATCATTTGTGCAGCATGCGTGGACCTATAGGGACCTCTGGCCCAATCTACGGAGTCGCCAATAACTTTTGCACGAATCGAAATCAGCTTTTACCCCAACTCATTAATAACCCCACTCGCATAGCAACGCAGCAATGGGCACCGTATAATCTTTATATTGCACATCACGCTCTTTCTTATTCTCTCTATCTGTTTGTCTCTGCGTGTCTCTGTCTGTCTCTTGTTTCTGTCTGTCTGTCTGTCTGTCTACCTCTCTGTATATCTGTCTGTGTGTGGGTGCGTGTAAAGTGGATAATTCTTGAATTTATATTCACCTGCATCTCTTCTAGGCTTAAAGACCTTCATGCTGTGAGCGCCTATCTATAACCTGCCGAGAGAGGCGCTATGCAAATGTTCATTTAAGATTTGATAAGAAAGACGATGCATAACTATTTTTTCTATATAAGGCGCAATGAATGCACAGTTACAGTCAGACAAATAGGCAGACAGACAGACAGACAGACAGACAGACAGATAGACAGACAGACAGACATATAGACAGAATAGAGAGTGAGAAAGACAGACAAACAAACGGACAGAGAGGCAGACTAGACTGCTAACCGAACCTGCACTGCACCTCATAGGTCTATCTCATTTAATGCAATGCAAACCCTATACACGTTATTAGAATAATTGAATTATAATCGGTGACCTGTTTCCAAACAGATATTTGACCGCAATGGCACTCTAATGTAATTCTATTAAGCACAATCGGATAGAAATTACCACCTAAGAGACAGACTCATCAAAGAAATATCTGTACTCACACTCACACCTACACGAATACACCCCCCACCCACACCAACACACACACGCATACATATACACACACACCCACACAAACACACGCATACATACATGCACACCTACACACATGCATGCACACACACACACACACACACTCACACACACACACACATATATATATATATATATATATATATATATATATATATATTTCATGCCCATCCTACGCGTATAATGATAAATATATGTATAGTTTTAATGTGAATGCATTGTGTTGCTCTGTAAACTTGCAAATGTACGATGTTTTTTTATATGACGTCAGCGGCCAGTGTTGTCATGAGATGTCAATAAACTGGTGTTTAAACAAACTTGAAACGAATTTTTTTGTGTAATAGCGGCATTGTAGTTTCGGTTTAACGACACTACGATAACTAAGATCGTTTGCGTCACCCTCGTCCTTTACCCAGGCTTAGGACTGGCGGAGTGCATTCAATGTCAGACTATTATAACAAACGGTATCGGGCGCATGGTATACGCCTACGAATAATTGTACGGTTATTATTATTAATCAACAGTTTAACGACATCTTATAGCAACACAAGTATGCGCGGTAAATGGAATCTTATAAGTTACTCTTGTGAATTTATTTATAAACGAATATGACACTTAAAACAGGTGTGTAAATGTCTTGCTCAATTCTTACCGCTCTTGTGATGCAGGCCTAGTTACAGCTGCTAGAACGGTCGATTTTTACTTTTTATTACTTATCGTTATAATTGAAAGCTACAATATATGGCGATTATAATTACGTGAAAATGACTTCTGGCAACGGCATTTTGTCGCCATAAAACATCGTTAAACTCCGAATCCATTCAATATGTAGCTGCGCCGAGGTCGTTGGAAGCTTCTACTCCACTCCAATAGTTCGTTGCTCTTCAGTCCGTAATATAACATTCAACTGCTCAACCACTATTTATACACCTCTTTTAAATGAAATATTCTCTATATAAGTTAAAATCAGAGCAACAAGCCAATAATACGACACAAAGAATGTGGTTCGCGTCCTTGTGTTATCTCCCTAACAAATATTTTCGTATTTTATTCACATCCCAATTTCATCTCACAGGCGCAAGCGCATTTAATTATAGCACATACAATTATACTTAGTTATTTTAATTCAACGCATTTTAGAGACGCACATATCTCATGATTAAACGGTCAATCGATGACGCTCGGTCATCGTGAGTGAATGCTTTGCTCGAGGTACCTGCACAGTTACCTACACAGATGTCAACACAATTACCTACACAGCTATTTGAACAATTACTTAAAGTTACACCACACATTTACTTACACAGTTACCTACAGAGTTATTTGCTTTGTAACCTTAACTTGTGTAACACAGTTAGCTACGCGGCTACGCCCACATAGTTATCTACATGCTAACCTACATAATTACCTTCACAGTTAACGTCCGATAGGAGGAACTTGAATCCATATTTCTCACAATACATAGAATGTGTGAATAGTTGGTTGCACAATACAAGTACTACTGTAACATTCGTGAGTCACAAAGAACTGTGCAGCAGGACCGAGCAAAGCTTATTACGGTGGTCAAGTATTTTTATAGCGCCACTTTAAATTAGAGGCGCTTCAGACCGGATAATATAATAGTTTATGTTAACCTTGATCCCTCTTTCTTAATTGCTACTTGATATGAAAAATGCATGTGTTTTCTACCTGTTTAGTACTTAAGGGATATTAGTCATTAAATGCCACTACTACGACCACCACGGTCCCACCACGATCCACTACGGTCCCACTACGACCACCACGGTCCCACCACCAATGACAATAAAGCCACAGTAATATTATCAATACTAATAATAACAACATGTTTAGAATTAGGTAAGAAAAGTCGCAGACTACATATAGGCTGACATGGTTTATGTAAGAAGTAGGTTTAGACGCTAACCAGATGACTGAGATATGCGGAGTTAGCAACATGTGGTATTTCAACTGGAACTCCAAGGTTACTTACACATGCCTACGAAATTACCCAGAGTCCCAGGCTATGTATCAATCTTGGTCCTGATAGGCAGTCCTTCAAATGGTTTCTCAGGCAGGCAATAGGAATCCCGCAATCGGCCCCATTTCTCTTGAAACTCTGAGGTCGTGAACTACGTGTCAACCAGAGGCATCCATATAGGGGGGTCCGGAGAAAAATGTCTCCAATTTTAGGTAGGGGGCAGTTTTTGAGTCTTAGGGTGGAATATCTTGCCTTCCTTGCACTTGGGACTGGGGGTTTGTCTCCATCATTCAGAGGGGATTGACTCCTCTGGTTGTCAACAGTAAGCCACGCTAAGAATGGTACTAGCTAATCGAACACCATCTCAGATATGAGGGTAGATTGGCAATCGGTACACCAGGTATCACTAGTGAGCGTAATTCGCACACTATTCGAAATTGTAATTAGTAGGTCAATCGCAGACCAATCGTAATTGTAAATAGTAGGTCAATCGAGCTGGCGTCTATGGTGCACTACTATGGTCAACCAGAGCCAGACCTTATAATCCGGACAATATTCGAGCAGGAATTAAGTTGCTAAAACAGTGTAGCATCCCGCTGTTGATAAGTAGGCCCCTACTTAGAAAAGCATGGATGGGCCATTCTTACAGCAGGACTTCACAGCAGAATGAAAAGATAAATAATATTATAGGCAGTGAACTCTACAATCTAAGTGCAGCAATTGAAGATATCGTTATCTTACACTCTTAGTACAGTTCTAGTGTTATTCGTGACCAATAAAGCCATTCAGATGACCTGGGTTAATAATAAATCTGATGAATAATGACCTATTCTAAGTGTTGCGATTGGCTATGTTTTAAAAACTGTTGAAATAAATTCTTCGCTGAACAGGAAACCAATGCGAATATTATTTCAACCACGAGTTCGCATTTTTTACGTACACGTATAGGCTGCGGCTCTAGTCAAGAGCTCCTTAATCTCGCAAGTTCCAACACGTTTAACCTACAAGCAGAGAGTTACAGTAATCAAATCAACTACAGGAGATCAACGTTTTGTCAGAGAGAGGCCAATCCCTGAAAACATGGGGGCTTAATCATAAGCCTACCCATAAATCTGCGTCATGTCATGGACGCTAATAACGGAAGTCTACAGAAGTACAGATAGCATTTTAGATGATTAAAACACAGCAGAGTCACTAACAAAGTGGCTTCGGCCTATACTCAACATATGAGTCGCCTCAATTTCAACGAAATAATCCGTAGAAATTAACATAGCAATAGTTTTCCCACTAAATTTCACCCACCCGGATTATCTCAATCTGAAACTTTTCGATTCTGGGCCGTACAATTTCAGAGGACTACATATTAGTCTGGCCAATAACCGATATCATACGGTAATGGGACAATAGTTGTGCGAACTGTTTGCGCTGACACCACTAGGGTAGAGTTGAATCCGGAATTCTTGGAAATTTCCATCAATACTTAAGACTTGCGTCCTGTTCATTACAACCATCGTTGCTCCTTTAAGTTACGCCTTGCAAGTAATTCTTACAGATTGTTACATTACAAAGCGTGCAGCTATGTATGCGTAGGCCTATTACGTTTCAATTACGCGTTGGCCCATTACAATATACAATTACGCTTTGTCATATTGCAGCTACATGTGTAGGCCTACATAGGTATTGAGAATGTTGCGGACTTGTATTCTCTTTTTAGCAATGACGACGATTTGAATAACGACGTGAGGTGTCACAGTTCTGCATCCTAACCACAGAATTGTGGCACCCACTTCTTTCGGCCGCTATTAGCGGGCGTAATTAGCTTGACAATTTGGTCGTAGAGGGCCGTAATTACTTAATCAAGCCTTAACTGTTGAAGATGCCCGCATCATATATTTCTACTGCTGGCAGGTTACACTCCGAATGTATTACTAATGCTTAGAAATAGAAATGTTTTATGTATGCATACGAACCATGTCAAACTATACGAATTGCATTTTTTGTGGTATTGCAGGTGCTCGGTGGATAGACAGTTGTTATGTGGCGCCCCTGCCGAGTAACCATGGTATGAAATATGATCAGCATGTCGTGTTTTTCGGTTCTCAAGTCCATCAATAACGAGCCCGACTACGCGTAATCCGAACTCCGTGGAACAATGGGAACTATTTCACCCGAACTTTCAGTGCTTCTGATTCTCTTGACAGCATTCTCCGCAGCCCTGGGCGGCGTCTGCGAGGAGAGCATCCTAATGAAGCGCTACATCATCAACTGCCGCAGCCGGAGTCTTGAGTCCGTGCCAGACCTCTCCGGTTACGACAAAGAGTATGACGAACTGACTCTGGCACAGAACAGCATCGCTCGCATTGAAGATGCCACCTTCAATGGCCTACGCATCAAGCGCCTCGACCTCTCCGTAAATCCCATCGCTTTCCTATCGCCAACGGCCTTCCAAGGTCTCAGTCAGGTCCTCGAGTCGCTTCTGATCTCCTTCAGCGGAACGCTTACCGAGTTTCCCTCGCAAAGTCTCCAGGAGCTTCAAGGGGTTCATACGTTGGAGGTAGTTGGGGGAAGCATTCCCAAGGACGCACACAACTTTCGAAGCCTTCCCCAAGACACCCTGGCCAGTTTTCGTAATCTGTCAAGCCTTGCGCTCACTCGTGGCATTCTATCGACTCTGACGGTGGAATTCTTCCAGAACCAGCAAGATACCCTGACTCACCTCGATCTTCAGTCCAATCGATTCAGCGCCGTTCCCACGCAAGCTCTGACACAACTCCGTGCCCTTAGGTCCCTGAATCTCGCTGAGAATAGGATACTACGTGTCGATGCCGACTCCTTCAGTGGCCTGTCGCTTGAAGTCCTTGACCTCTCAACCCAGAATCAACCAGTTAGCGCAGTCAGCGAAAACGCTTTTCGTGGACTGGAAACGTCCTTGAAGAAACTTTCCCTGGCCGCACTGTCGCTGACGAACGAAAACGTTCGAGCACTCAGGTATTTAACCGGCGTCCTCGATCTTGACCTATCGCGCAATAAGGTAACGCGCCTCGAAGGACTGTTCGAACGGCTGAGGTCACTGGTTCAGCTCAACCTTCAGGACAATCCGGTCGCCAACTTAAGCAGCGCAGCCTTCGCAGACGCTGGATCAATACGCATACTCAACCTCGCGAGCAATAACATCTCGATCATGGATCCGGAGGCGTTTGTGGGGCTGACGTCTTTGGAAGACCTGGATCTCGGCTACTCGAATGGCCTGAACCTCAGCGACGAAAGCTTCAAGTCTCAGCGAAACACGCTCAGGTTCCTCAAGCTGCAGTTTGCCAATCTTCGCCGGAGTCAGTGGACGGCTATCACACGGTTGTACGAACTCCAGGATCTGTTTATCTCCAACTGCAGCCTAAAGAACATTCCAGATTACACTTTCCAGGAAATGAAGAAACTCCGATATATCGATTTGCGTAACAACGAGATCGAGACGCTCAGTCAGAGGTCTCTGTCAGGGCTCGAATCCACTCTGGAGAACCTCAATCTGCTCGGAAATCAGATCCGGACGATAGACAGCTGTGTGTTTCGCGGCTTCACCCGCCTCAACCTCTTCCAGCTGAGCCTACAGCAGAACCCGCTCCAGTGCGTCTGTGGACTCCACTGGCTCCACGTCTGGTTTATCAACGTAACTGGAAATGACAACTACCAGAAGGGTCGGATCTCGTGGACCTGCGATGACCTGAATGGCGAATTCTTCCGAAGTCTGAGCGATGCCAATTTTGCCGACTGTCTTGCGACGGAGGTACCATGTGAAGACGAGTCAACTAAATACACCACTGAGGTTCCAGGCGGCGGCAGTGATTCAGGTTCTAACGGGAGACCAGCCATCTTGTCTTTGTGGGTGGTAAATTCGAGCTCAGATTCCTTGACGATTCAGTGGGATATCAACGTCAACGACAGCGCGGATTTCTCTCTGACCTGCGACACCAACGACGGTGCACCAACCAAGTACTTCCACATTGGAAGCCAGGCGAGAATCCACCAGGTGGAGAATCTTACTCCGGACACTAGCTACCGGATGTGTCTGGAGATACTTGGTACCGACGCCATCTCCTGTATTAACGTAACGACCTTTGGTCATCCTCTGAATCTGATGCTCGTATATGGTGCTTCCATCGGTGCTGGTGTGGCCATCATCGTCCTCATCTTGCTCATCATTGTCTGTTGCTGTATCAGTGCATCGTCGAGCCGCAACAAACATGACATCGTCCAGCTCGAGCAACCGAAGCTCGGGAACAATACGAAGCGCTTCCAGAAACCGCAGCTGCTCGAACCGGAGCCAATGTCAAGGACAAAGTCCATCGCGGAGCAACTGGAAAGCCTGACCGACGAGGAAAGGTACAGGCTGGTTAATCTTCTGACGCACAGTGGAGGCAGTATAGCCAGTCTAGACTTCAGTGTCCATAGCTTACCGAGACAGCGAGCGCCCGGTTACAGCGCTACCCTGCCGACGGTACCCTGCGGGCAGCCGCGGTACGTTCCCGAGCCGCAGATGGCTAGATACCAATACGACGACGCTCTCGTCGATGACGATTATTACGAGGAAATATCTGTGGATGAAATCGTTTGACGCCTAAATTGTACAGTTTAGTAAAGCCAAGATATTTTTCTAATGAAGAGAATGACAGACCAAACTTAGGAACTGTTCCTCTGGCACAAATGAAGAATGCCTCAGAGTGACAGCGATCGACCTCGATTTAGACTCGGTGCAAGCATTGGCTAGGCTTATGTTTAACTAAGCAGTTCAGTTAGTGAGCTCATCTTTCTGACGCAGTTTTCGTGTACTCCAAAAATTGGTGGCAACTGGCAAACCGAGGTTGTGCAGAATGCTGAATCTTCTACTAAACGTGAGCTCCCTGAAGTTCTGAGAATTGTGGACGTCAGAGCTAATCGGTTTAGACGCTGGTTGGATAAATTCCGAAGAGAAGTAGGCCTAGACCTGTGCGGTCTCTCGCACCGCTGATGGGGATGCCAGTCTCCCCACGAGAAAGAGGCCGGGAGAATTGCAGACTGTCAGAGATGAAATCAGAGGTTGTCACCTCTTTTGTCTACTGCAGTTATCGGCAGGTAGTAGAAAATATGAATTCCTTTATTCCAAGAGTCGGCATGAGCAGGAAGTATTGGCAATTATATTTGCTTCACCTCGGCTTATGAGGGTACATATGTCTTCCCCTCGCCGTCTCGTCTTTCCACCGATGCGGATGAGTGGGACAGAAGACACAGCTGAAACATCAATCTGCAAATGGATGTCTACCGTAGCAGCGATTCAAATTTTCCTCAAGGGGTTGACAGACCAGCACGCTACCCAATAGACTTTGAGCACCCGTTTCGACGGGGAGACGTAAGACTCCAACTGTGTGTCGGCTTCACTACATTACAAGACTCGACAGTCTGCCACAAAAAAACAATCAGTGAGACCACGTGCATAGGCCAATTAAAGAGTCGATTACATTCGTTGACTATTATAGCGTCATTTCCGAACCTGATTCGCCCATTCATCCAGATTTGAACGTTAAATTTGTGAGATTCCAATGGCTAAAAGCACATTTCTAACCCCACTTCGTGTACAGAGTGGCAAGAATTGTATGGTTCCCGTTCATGAATATAGAAACCGAAACATTGGCGCTGGATATTCCTCGCATCGAACAGATTACAAAGGCTAATATATATATATATATATATATATATTGTCTCACGGTGTTCATGGGGGACACCCATTGAGAGGGGTAGAAAATGTGTCCCCCTCTGTGAAAGGTGGGGGGACTTGTCTCCCTCGACGCCACGGGATCGCCGCCCCTACTTTAGGTATAATCATGGTTGCAGAACAATTAAAAACAATTGAGATACAACAAAATGCTGCTTATATTGACTTCATTTATTTACTTTAATTAAATGCTCTAAGACTCCATCACCTACGCGTATCTACAATGTACTTTTTAACACCGGACCTCACAGTCCTGTCCAAGGAATGAGTCGTATCTATAAGAGAAATGGTTGGTGGGAGATGGGGAGAGTTTGAGAAAGGGAATGAGAAGGTGGGAACTTGGAACAGAAAAGGGAAGGGGTCGAGACTCAGGACAAAATAGTGGGGGGTGGTCAAAATTCGGAAGCGTAGAGGAAGACAGGTAGCGTAAAGGACGGAATTGAATGCTGGGGTTTGCCTAGTCTTGATTCTGCCTCTGGACCCTGCATTCCATCTATATTATAGGCCTCAAAGTTTTAGTACAGGATAACTGCTTAGTTGAACAACACATGAAATGTTGAAAACCGGTTTTCTTCTCTACCTATAGTTTTCCACGTTGATATGAATCCAGATTCAGACATGGACCTTCTGGAGACACAAGGTTTGAGTTGTCAAATTTGAACGGGACGGGGTTGAAAATTGTCAAATGTCCAGATGTTCCGACCAGAATTCTTACGAACCTGAAACCCATATACGGGCTAAATTGTAGAGGGTAGCTGTCGGTTTTCGGTGCACTAACTTGATTCTTAGCTGTCTCGAGATACATTAAGCTACTGTAAGCTGATCGCGGGGGTTTGCTTGACCCGCCACCCTAAAAGATAATCTTTTGAGACTTAGGCCTAACTGGCGGGGTTGAAAAATGAACTGGGGGTTCAACCCTCGCAACCCACCAACAATTCAATCACTTTGGAGACAATGGTCATTTCAATTGTGCAAGCCTTCAACTTCACGCTGCTTTGAAGCTACAATAGGTCATAGCCTTCGTACCTCTGCACAAAGTACAATGTATTCGTAGGGTTACAACTGCGAAACCATTAATTCTGATTAGACGCCATCGTCGTCTTTCTAGCAACAGCATCGGTGGTAGGCTATAGGTAGCACCCGTGTAGTCATTGATCGCAAAAGTTTAGGCCTACAAGGGAACGGATTGAGCTCCGCATAACCTATGTCTATTATTTATGATAGGATCATAAGCCCTTATAATTAGGCTATGTATATGTGTCTTGACTATAAATGCATTATTTAAAATGCTTTTGTATTTTGAAATAACGGCTTGTTCCGCATATCACCGAATTTAACAGAGGCCTAACAATATAGGCAAATCCTACTGCAATAGGCTAAGATCAGGGCTGTAAACATGTTGCTTGTTGGTTATTTTGTCATTTGTTTTTTTATACAAAAAAACAAAAGATATGAAAAATGACATTTTTTGGATTTTTGCTTTTTAAAATATTTTTATTCAATTTACTAATATTATTACTATTTTATTACTAATTGTGTGTTATTCAGTCCGAAATCAAGCTGAATAAAAAACGAGCTGGAGCTCTTTTTCATGCTGTGTCTGATTCTTTTTTTTTAACAAAACTGTTGTGACAAAATCTAAAGGAAAATTAAAAACAAAAAACAAAATAAAACAAAAAAACATAAAATCCAAAAAACAACGTTTGATTTCTATAAAATCTTGATTTTTGTGCACCTCTGGCTAAGATTAGCCATATTGAGCACAGTTTTTGACAAATAACAGTTGATTATCCGCTTGAGAATTATATATCAGCTTTAGGACATCATGGTGGCCGATTGGTCAGAGCGGTCGACCCGTAACACTCAGTGTGCGCTGATCGAGTGAGCGAGTTCGACCTTCGTCCGAGGTCATTTTGTAAATTAAGGACCTTGAGCATTCCTTCGCGCACAATAATATTGCTCTGCATTACAACTGCAGCTGCGTCGTCGAGACGTGTGTGCGCTTTCGATTTGTCGCGATAAAGCGCGTTATAAATGCCGAGTTGTATTGTATTGTATTGTATCAATTTTAAACTGATTATCAGGCTAATTCTTGATATTCTCCTGTAGGCCTACGTGATCAGAAGGCGTATGACTGTGAGAAAATACGGTATGTTCTGACTCCTCTCACTCTGCTAAGAGGGAGAACTTCAACAAAAATATTTAAAAAATCCTAGGTCTGCTACATTTAGCGTGTGCTGTTTCGTTAAGATTCCCTTCTGAGGTATACCCAGAGTATATAGGTCTCCGTTGGCCACGAAATTGTCTGCAAATAATATTATTAGGACCAAAATGCAATAAATCTAATTAGAAACTTCTTCGACAGAGTGTGCTTTTGTTTTCCAGTCAAAAACCAGCTAAATAAAACATGGTTATTAGGTCCATAAAGCAGAAACGTGAACGGTGGGTCCGTGCACGGTTAGACCATTGGTGCTATAGTAATTCGGGTTCCGTTATCAACTAGTAGGAGCCTAGGCCTACCTTTTAAAACTACTGCCGTTATTTTTCTCCGTCAATTCAATTTTGAGTATATCATTTACGTAGGCTAGTGTTTCAGACAATTGATTGATGGATTTGGGCTTAGAAAATTTCCTCGAGGTCTATAATTGATTTTTTCGTCAATCGGCAACAGTTGAATACGATTCATGTAGGCTTGTCTATGCGCCTACAGCATTTGAACAATGTTAAACTCTTGAACTTAGGCCTACATCTGGGTATCATGGTCTTGCAGTAGGGCCTATAGCCATATAGCCCTAAGCCTAATTCATAACCAATTAGCAATTTAAACTATCTTCGAAGCGCAGGCTGGTATACAAATTTATTTGGAGTTTGTATCTAGTTCACTTAGTCCAGAGGCGTCAATCCCCACTGAGTGATGGAGGCAAACCCAGCCGGTCCCAAGGGTCAGGAAGGCAAGATATTCCCCCAAGTCTAAAAGATATCCCCTTTACCTAAAATTGGAGATGTATTCAATTGCCTCTGGAACCCCCCCCCCCTATGTGGACTTCGTCGAATATGTAATTTAGGTTCATGTCAAAATTGACACTATAAGTTTATAGGTGATTGATCACAATCAAGCCAACGTACGTAGGCCTACAAAAAGCTACAATACATGCGCGTGACTCGTCTGGCAGATTAAAATGTTTCCCACCTAAGAATCACTTTACTAGATCTGCAGGGTAATAATTTTGATAAAGAAAATATAGAACTAAGGGCAAGCTGTTTTCTTTACTTGCGTTTTGTATTTTATGAAAATTAGACAACGACGGCTTCAAAACTGCAAATCAGACACTTTTAATGGCGCTAAATGAATGCAACTGAGATGCAGAGCGCTGTTGTCGTTTCGTGTTCCATCGCAGAATTCCTGAAACCCGTCGCCTCCCCAAAATAAAGATGATGGGATGAGATTTTATTTTATTTCGGATAAAATCATTTTAATTTGACGAAAATCGCCAGCAGTTATCGGGCCGACGGGGGCGCACCGTTAATTAACCCGAAGGAGACGGCTGAAAGTGATATTTTGCAGACGCTGGAAGGCTCTTGTACGCTCGCAGTGACCCACCCGAATACTGTAGTTCAGAAGTCTCTCGCTAGGGCCGTAGCGGAACGAAATTCTGTCATAGTTCTGCCTGCGAAATATGGGATGTTTTAATGGAAAACCCGAGAAGGACAACGAAGACGAACGGATCCGCCGGGAGGCGAATAAGAAAATCGAAAAACAGCTTCAAAAGGATAAGCAGACATACAGAGCAACGCATAGACTTTTGCTTCTTGGTGAGCCGACGGATTTAAAACAGCGAATTCCACTGTTCGTTTGCTTGATTTAGGTTGTCTTGAAAAAGGATTAGCAATTTCTAAGCTTTTGATCAATATTTAGAGTAAACTGTTTCTTTTGCAGCTCAACATAAGAAAAGTTAGTAAATAAAGTTGGTGGTGGACAGATTTACCAGTGCCTTCAAGAGCTTGGCAAATGATGCATCATAAATGTCGGGATGCAAACAGGCAAATGTGCATACTTGTGACCATACATACATACATACATGTTTACATACATAGCCTTGTATATGATTGCACACATATGTATTTGCAGCTGAAGACTGATTATTTAGAGCTTTATGTTGAGATTCTGATATTGTATGTGGCGTTGATTTGCTCATATCTAATTTCTAATATCTTGTTGTACAGACAATCGTTCAGAAATAAGTGTAGTATCAGGGATTTAAAGCTTTGTGCTATAATCTTTTGGCCTTCCAACATTGACCTGAAGGGAAATGGTTGGCATACCGTGATTGGCCGTTTTAAATGGCACATGGAGTAGAAAATTCTCAACTGATCTTTCTCGTACTTATCACGATCATAACCGGCCCACGATTAAAAATAAGTTGGATTGGTAAAATGATTCTTGCTGAAATAGAAGCTGGATTGATGAAAAGAATGCTTGCTGAAATGGAAGTTTTATTTGCTGCAAATTATCTAATCACAGCATTAACCCTGACCGCTCTACCAACCCTCATGATGCCTAACCTGACTATTAACTGATTTGTAGAAAATTAGCGAATTGCAAGGCAAGAATTCTTTTCATCTGAGATATAGGAAGGGATTCAAGACAACATAACGCATCATAACAGACACTTCCCTACAGAGAAGTCGGCGTCTATTTAAGGCGAACAATCTCAGTGCAAAATCAACACCATTAATAATAATAATAATGAAGACAATTAATATGGTGCCGTAACGTGGCCATACCGCTGCAAGGGCGCCTCACAGAAAACTAACAATCGGGATTTGCCTTCGAAAAGAGATGAGTCTTGAGGTTTAACTTGAACGAGTCTTCTGAGTCAGCCAGTCTGATGGCAAGCGGAAGACAATTCCAGCATCTGGGACCGGCGGCTGAGAAAGCGCGGTCACCGAAGCGCGTCTTCATCCTCTGTATGCGTAGGTTGGTCTTACGAAGCGATCTGAGCTGCAGCCCAGACGCAGTGGAATGCGTCTCCATACATAATGACAGCCCCAATGCTAAATGTATGCCATCCTTCATTGGTATCAGTGAACCATTATGTTAATGACCTGTCTGTTGTAGTATTTGTTTCACACATGTATAGATTTGGACAACGGATTTGAAGGATTTTATTGATTTAAATTATAAGTCAAATAGCTATTGAATTAGATTTAAGGTTGCAGCTAAAGCATTAATATGCCAAATGTTTATTTTCACATATGGACAGAGTTGCATGATCTCAAATAGGGATGAACAAAAACTCGGTTCGGAACTCAGCTTTATTCAATTTTCTTGGAACTCGGCATTACTTGCACTCGGACAACAAACAATGGGTCCGAGTATTAATCTTTCTAATTTTCTGTTTTGAAAATCAAAATTGGATTTTTTTACACTCTCTTGATGGCAGATGATTTAACATAGCATGTATTGGCTCATCAACCTTATAAGGTTCTGCTATAGCCAGTCAAAATGCTGAATATATTTGTTTGTTTTTTGCACGATTATTGTTACAAACAGAACAAATAGCAAATTTCAAAAATAATTAGCTTCATAATAGATATGGACAAGGTGTCTCAGTGAACAGTGGTGTTAAAATTTATAAATCCCTAAGACTGACACCTTTTCAGGGTCGTACCGAGGAAGGGACCAGTGGAGCCGTGGCCCAGGGCACAAATGTGGGAAGGGTGCAAATTTCAGGATAGAATAACTAATTATTCCATAAAATGCACTATTTTTAAAATTTGGGGGCTCCAGATTGATGCTAGGTACAGGTCACAAATACTGTTTTCAAAATGTGGGGGCTCCAGATTGATGCTAGGCAAGTATAGCTCAGTACAGCCCTACACCTTTCAACTTGCTTACCATCATAGTCTGATTTCTGGTTTCCTGATCCAATGTATTTTGGCTGAGCTTATCTGTTATATTGCATTGCTTGTTTTGACAGTTTGACAATGAAGAGTCAATGGATTTGATTGCTTGTGTATAATCATTATGGCACAATAAAAAGGAATGGATAGGAAACAATTACCAATGTTTCTCCCAAAGCTCAAACTCTTTCTCTTCGTTTAAGAATCTCCCTAAAACTCACTTGTTTTCATTGGCTTTCAAGGATTGTTTGGATATCTGAGTTGGCGATTGACTAGTCGCGTGCGTCTAATATGCATTTCTGTGTGACCTTGTGTGCATTAGAAGTGTGCTTATAATGATGATAGAAATCATTAGATGAGATTGGATTTCTCTAGATAGTCCAGGTACAAGGTTTGAAATAATTGATTTAGACATTGATTCACACGTGGAGTCTATTGTCTATGTATTTCATTGTGTCTCTTGAAGAGAGATTCATCGATACATAGTGCTGTGACCCTGAGGGATGGCTTAAATCCTGTTGTTTTTACTAATTTCTAAATGAATTTGGTGACATTTTGAGTTTTATGATCATGAGCTGATAGCTTTGAAATCTCTTTATGAGGGTAATTGATGGTTAATGGTGACTGCAGTGAAACACTTTTATATCCTGGTGTGTAAAACTATATAATAGGTACCATATGTATCATATTGTATTTACTATAGCACCGTATTGTATTTATATAGCACCACTCAGAGCAGTATATATCTAAATGTCATGGTTGCGATTGATTTTTTCATCTGGCAGATTGATCCTGTCGTCTGTTTGCAGATTGCGACTGCTCCATGAGATAACTTTGATCATTTGTTTTTGTTTTTTTTAAATATGTAATCAGTTAAAGTTTTGTCTAATTTCTTCAGGATTTTGAGACAGTTTACGATTGAGTTGCTTGATCTAACAGGTGCTGGAGAATCAGGAAAGTCTACGATCGTTAAGCAGATGCGAATCCTTCACGTTCATGGCTTTGACAATGAGTAAGCAACCGTTTCCATGTTTTGTCTGTAATTAAAAGGTCTTTAAAATACAATGGATGCTCACAGCTCAGTTTTAGAATATCTGTGCAATGGAACAAGGTGGATTGCAACTGGAGATGAAATTTAAAAGCATTTTGCAATGGAAAGGGTTATGGGTTGAGGGGATATTTGACCTAGGTCACACAGCTATGCAGAACTGTGAATTTTCTGGGAGTGGCCCTAGGGTTAAAAGAGTGCTATATAAATTTTTGAATGAATGAATGTGGTTAATATTTAAGACATAATCATAAAATCCTAATTTCAAAAGCAGAGCTATGTAGAGCGTGTGGTGTATATTTTGGAGCCCAGTAAGAGCTGCCTGAGTTGGATGGACTCTGATTTCCGATAACTGGTATTCCAACTGGTGCATTTATGCTGAATGGTCGTAATTACCTGATATATACAGAGAGGCCATCCTAAAAATGCTCTGCATTATTCTGCAAGGTCATGTGTAGGCATGCATGTAATGCTATGTATATATATATATATATATATATATATTATATATGTGTGTTTGTGTACACATGTATGTATATATATATGTGTGTGTGTGTGCATGCAAGTTTTCCTTATACACGTGATATTCTTTGGGGTTGCGGGGTCACATTTTTTAGGACACTTGCAGAGGGTACAAGTTCAATCCCCCACCAATGCACTGAGCATTTGTGAGTGGAGAACTTACTCTAAGTCCCTACACAGTAATTGTCTCGGGGAGATTGAAATCCATGCTCTCCACGTTACCAGGTGATCTCTCTAAACAAATGGCTACTGTGTCACGTCCACCTGAGAACTGTGACTCCTGTGAGAAATGGACAGTGGTCTTCTGAAACTAGACAGTTTTATGGAGGTTCTCGTAGTAATGAACCTTTAATATTTTAATTGCTTATTGTGATTGTTTTGTGATTGTACAGTCTTTGATTACTGATATATCATGTCTCCTCAGTGTGTTTGCAGGTGATTCAATAGGCACTTCCTTACTCACTAGAGCAACTATGGCTCAGTCTCGATCCTTTATTTCAATTGGTCCCTTCCTGTGTAATGCACTATTTCCTTCTGTTCACTGTGAAATTCTATCTGGCAGTCTCTCATCTTCTTTTGATTTTCTAAAAAGCTGCTTCATCTCGAGGGGCCTTGCACACTGGCAACGCTTCTGGACGGTTCACCCTACTAGTGGCGCTCTATAAATGCTTAAATACAATAAATACACTTATTGTTCTTTGGTTTACAGAGAGAGAAAACAGAAGGTTGAGGATATCAAAAGAAATGTGAGGGATGCGATTCTGGTAAGGATTCATTCATGTGCTTATTGTTTTTGCCAATGTTGACCTTTACCATAAATGAGTTTATGTGCTTGTAGCCAAACATTTATTTTTATTGAGATTCTCAAATACTGCCCTATATGATTGTTCACATATTTGAGACCTGAGCTGAAAATTTATCTTTAGCTGAAAATTTAACTTGATTTTGAGTGATTAAGCTGAAGTTGCATCTTTAGCTTTAGAGTTTGAGCTGAAAATGTACCTTGAGTTTAGCTCAAAATTTATCTTAAAGTCTTCTTTTGTATACAATTGGTCGGGTCTTGAAAGTTACTTTTCTACGGTAGTGTCACATGCAAGCACCGAGTGCGCCTCTGATTAGGTTGTCCTGGAAGATGCGCAAAAGAAATATGTAAATGCAATACAATGCACTCATGTGTATTTAAATATACATACAGACATATCTACATTATAACATCTCAGAGGAAGTGTTGCTCGAATTAAATTTATGTGTTAAAAAAATGATATGTTGTATTGTATTGTATTTACATATTTCTATGGTGCCTATTTTGTACTATGACTCAAACAGGATGTTTGGTTGTATGTAAATTTATGCAAATTTGTCTGCATTTATGTAAATTTTAGAGACCAACGCACATGTGTACAAGTGTCATTATGTATTTAGATTCTGTAAGCCTTTATTTGTTGCAGTCTATCACTGGAGCGATGAATAACTTCAAGCCACCAATATCAGTTGGTAATCCAGCAAATCAGAGTCGACTGGATTACATTCAGGACATCGCTAGTCAACCGGATTTCGAGTATCCACCCGTAAGTCTAATTAATGTTTCTTATCGTGCTGCCTTCTGATTTAACTGGTTTCCAGTGCTTTAATTTTCTTTGGCATCTATCAAATCTGAATTTTTGGCTGATTATGAACTTAAATTAAAACACCTAAACCAGTCGTTGAATGTCTTTGTGACTTGTTAGTGTCATTTCAAATTTTTCAGCAAAACACAATGTGATTTAAAGTCTTTATCACATGTTCTCCATTAGTGTAACTTATAATCTTTGTGCAGAACATTGAAAATTTCGTTTTAAGGATTGTCACTTTTTGCATACATTTCAGTTTGTTTGTCACTTAATCAGTGTCTTTGTCACATGTTGCCTATCAATCAATGTCATTTAAAGTCTTTATTATGTGTTACCTATCAATCAATGTCATTTAGAGCGTGTGGTGTGATACCTATAAATGTCATTTAGAGCCTTTGTCACTTGTTACTCGTCAGTATCATTTTAAAACCTTTGTTACTTATCAGTGTCATTTTAAAACCTTTGTTACTTATCAGTGTCATTTAAAGTCTTTATCACTTGTTACTTATCAGTGTCATTTAAAACCTTTATCACGTGTTGCTTATCAGTGTCATTAAGTCCTTGTTTGACATGTTACCTCTCAATGTCATTGAAAGTGTGTGTGTTACCTGTCAGTCAGTCAACAGCTGAGTTTGAGTTTCCCATGGTTAACTGCTGTCACATCATAATCTGTTGGAGATTAAGACAACTCATGGATTTGAGATTTGATCTGTGAGTTGATTTGTGGGATTCATTGATTAAGGGAGATTCTTTTGGCCGTGTGTTCTGCAGGAATTCTACGAGCACACAGAGGAACTGTGGAAGGACAGCGGAGTGCAGGCGGCCTACGAGCGATCCAACGAGTACCAGCTCATTGACTGCTCGAAGTAGTAAGTCTCCTTCTGCTTCTCATCGATTTTCAAGCAGCTCTACTTGTTCTGTGAGGCGTGTTAGATGCTGTTTGACAGTGTCGTGCTTTTTCGGTTGTGGGCTCTTCCAGCTGGAATGACCTCCCACTTGAGTTTTGCTCTTTAATTGTGGCTCAACAGGCAAGGCTTTACAAGTGCATCAAGCCTATTTCTTGAGTTGTGGCTGTGGCACTGGGAGCGCTCCTGAATAGGTTCTTGAAGGTTCTTGCTATATAAATGCTCAGAATGAATTAATGTAAGTAGTGATGCAAAAACTCCTCATTGACCCACTGCCATTCTCCAATTCTCTGCACCTTGTTTAAATGGGAACACAGTGTGGACACATTTGTGCATAGTCTTTGGGGATCTGTCACTTAGAATGGAGAATCGACGTTTAGCGCAAAACTGCAAATTCTTTATGGCATACAAATCAAAGCAGTGTGCTATATTAATGGCTTTGAGGACTTAAAGAAGAGTTTTGTTTCAATTCAATTTTATTTGTTTCAAGAGAAAGAAAGAGGCAGGAAAACAATTATAAACAATATCACTTCAGTGATATGATGACTAATATTCTAGCAATACACATAACAAGTTTACAGTTATGAAAGAAAATAGACCACGAAGAAGAGAGGGGAAGATTCGATACAAAAGGACCTGAAGACTCTAAAATTGAAAAACGAAGAAACTCGTGACAGAGTAAAGTGGAGAAGAAGGATCCGTGTGGCTGACCCATCCATTGTTAAATTTTAATTCAAGCGTGAAGAAGATATAAACAAAATAGAGGGAATATCCCACTAGTGTGGCCAGAGGAATGGAGTTTCCGCGTGTATAACCAGTTCTATCAGCTGTTTTGTGTCTGTTAGATTACTGTACATGGGTTAACACTAGGTCAGAAGCGTAAGTCTATGCATGATTAATACAACCAACTTGCCCAGCTGACAGAGCATTCCTAATTCAACTGAAAGTACATGATTGATGTAATGACTTGTTTTCTGCTTTAGTTTCTTGGATCGTGTCAATATTGTCAAACAGCCGGACTACATGCCGTCAGAGCAGGTAGATTGGTGTGTGTGTGTGTGTGTGTGTGTGTGTGTGTGTGTGTGTGTGTGTGTGTGTGTGTGTGTGTGTGTGTGTGTGTGTGTGTGTGTGTGTGTGTGTGTGTGTGTGTGTGTGTGTGTGTGTGTGTGTGTGTGTGTGTGTGTGTGTGTGTGTGTGTGTGTGTGTGTGTGTGTGTGTGTGTGTGTGTGTGTGTGTGTGTGTGTGTGTGTGCGCGCGTGTGTGCGTGTGCGCGTGTGCGCGTGTGCGCGTGTGCGTGCATGTGTAAGTCTGAGATTAATCTGGACAGAAGTTGGCAAATATTGGCAAACATGGGGAACCATTTAAGACTGTTGTTTTATAATAATAATAATACAGCGTTTTGATGCAATAGAGTTCAAAGGCTCTTTCACTATTTGTGCGACCGACGAATTATGCCATTCCAGACTACATTTTCTAATTCTTAATATTCTAGTCCATGACGGATCATGTATACCTCGGGGCAAAAAAAATAATAATACTGTACCTGACACCTATGCCAAATCTCAAAGCTGCAGCTGCGTCCAAGAGGGCCAAGTATTCTACCATCACTAACACACACGATTTCGTAGCCCTCGCCTTGGAATCTGTCGTCACTTGGAGCAGTGAAAGACTGCATTTCATATCAGACTCGGGAAGCCAGATGAGTGATACAACCCACGGTTCAATGGAGAGTGGCGTCATATCTTTTCCAGCGGATCTCTGTGGTTCTTCAGCATGGGAGAACTCCCTGCCTCTTCAGGACATTGCCACATCCCACTTAGTTTGCTGACATGAGCGATAGCAGCAAATTATGTAAAAACCAGACTACCGGCAGAAATCCTGCCGATAATAAGAATTTTTATATCTTCGTTTAATTTCAAACTGAGAAACCACTGTATGGTTACAGGACTCGAATTTCACTGTCAGCAACCCTACACAGTCTTATTGTATTTTGGACTTATTGGACATTTATATAGCACCACTCAGTTGGCAAAACATATCGGAGGCGCTGCGCTCTCCGTGCCAGCCTTTATGGACGTGATGTTAAATGGTCGTAAATTTTGTTTCGAACTGGATTATTATTACATTCATGATGTTATGTAAATGACTTTTGCAGAACTGTATCATTGTTCACGGCAGTAATTTTACCATTGTTTATAACTGTACCATTGTTCCTAGCAGAGCCATTGTTCATAGCAGTACCATTGTTCATAACAGTACCATTGTTCATAACAATACCATTGTTTGGTTGTGTCAGGACATACTGCGCTGTCGAGTTCTGACTTCTGGAATCTTTGAGACCAGGTTCTCTGTTGACAAAGTAAATTTCCAGTGAGTGCAATCTATTCTGGAATCACGTTTGTAACTGTAATCGTAATGTGATATTTATCAAGCGCCACTGCAAGAAAAAGTAATGCTACCAACTTAGATCATTGAAATTTCTGTCAAATAATTGACCTAGGATGCTTGAGAAACTGGTAGGGATGAAGTGAGGAGCTTGAGGCACAGCTCGTGGAGATGGGTAATTCCAGCTAGTAGGTCCAGCATAGGCAAAGCTTCTGAACTTAGCGGTTTACATATGAGGACAGTCTGGAGTGCATGGGCAGCCGATCTAAGGGTGCCACGATCCGGGACCGAGGACGATATGCAGTAGTCCCTGTGGTATAATTGATTGGAACCCACAGGATTTCATGTTTTATTGAAGGCGTGTAACATTAGAAGCCATTGCTTGATGTTGCCTTTACATTGCAATGCGATACAACTGAAATTTGATATTGCCTTTCTTACAATCAGCTCAGAAGTGCGCACACGCCTCGACGGCGCAACTGCAGTTGTAAAGCAAAGCAATTGTGCGTGAGGGACTTGCTCAAGGTCTTTAAACAGTGACTGACGCCTCTAACGAGGGTCGAACCCACTTAACTCAGCGCACACTGAGCGTTACGAGCCAACCACTCCAATCAATCAGTCACCGTGCCACGTGTACTTTTGTGCGTAACATCTTCTATGTCTGAAGTTGCTTGCTTACCATAGTTACTGTTTAGCAATGCTGTATCAAAACACAGATGAATAGTGTTTCCCTCTGCCTACATCGACGCTTAGGACTGGCGCTACTAAAGTACAAGCAGTGCAGAGAATGATGTCAGTGGTAGTTGTAGCAGTCAGTGTATAACTACACCTTATGACTGACATAGCCATTGAACCTTGCTTAGTTCTGAAGGAATATCTTATCATATGTTGTCAAAGGGAGGAAAGACTTAGTAATAATAGTAGTAGTAGTAGTAGTAGTAGTTCCTGTGTAATAGCAAACATCGTTAGCATCACCCTCCTCCTTTATACAGGCTTGGGACTGGCACTGCCTAAGTGCAAACAGTGGCGCAGTTAGGAGACGCTTGGTTGGTTGGTTGCAGGTTAAAGACACTGTGATAACAATGATCATTAGTGTTGCTTTCTTCCTTTATCCAGGCTTGAGACTTGTACTGCCAGAGCACGATCAGTAGTGGCAGAGTTATTAGAAACTTAGGTAGTTGCAGTTTGACAACACTGTGTGATAACATAGACTATTAGCATTGCCCTCCTTCTTTATTCAGGCTTGGGATTGGCACTGGTAGTGCAGCCAGTGGCAGAAATATATCATTAGACATTTGATAATGAGAGATTTTATTAATAAATGCACTGGTTTGTTAAAAGAGGTGTATAACATTAGTAAAGATTTTGCATATTGTGTGCAGCATGTTTGACGTCGGTGGCCAGAGGGACGAGAGACGGAAGTGGATCCAGTGTTTCAACGACGTCACCGCCATCATCTTTGTCACGGCGTCAAGCAGCTACAATCTGGTCCTGCGGGAGGATGCCTCGCAGAACCGCGTGAGAGAGTCTCTGGAACTATTCAGCAGTATATGGAACAACAGGTGGGTGGGCCGATTGGCACCTGGCGGCGACACTGGCAGGAGCAGCAGAGTTAAGCAGTGATTGCATTTTAAACCGTCTTTGGAATGAATCCCGTTCAATGTTCCCCTAATTTGTTTAGTTTGCTCAGGAAATTATATGTGTGCGACATTTTAGAAATGGTTCACACCTTTGTGCGCCGGCACAAGCTGAATGCTATGAATGTTAAATTAAGACCATAGCTAAAAGTCTATGGTGATATGTTCTGATAACCTAAGAAAGATCCCTTGTCTAATGATAAATAGGGAACTGTATCAGCCTAGGAACCAAGGTTTCTGAAGTAAGGTAAATGCCATAGCCGGCTAGAAAACTCGATTTACGTAGTTTCGTATAAAAGATATGTGCATACACTAGATGCTTATGTGTGCTCGCTCCACGGCCCATTTGCGTCTGCACATGCGTGCAGCTTGGAGGGAACATTGCTCTGTTGGGTTGGTGAATGGGCTTGTTGATTTAGTGAGAGGTGTATTACAGTGGTTGTTTCAGACTTTTCCAGCAGAGGGACCAAGAAGGAGGAGGCCATTGAATCTGACAGAGAGGCCAGTTGGATACCTCATCACTTCAAAGTGGATTTGAATTTGGATTGTTCACCAGGGGTCTCATTTGGTGGGCACTGGCCCCTCTGTAGAGCCACCACCACCGGTGTTATTATGTGTCTGGATATGTCATGAATACGTAACATCTAAATAAGTAAGTGGCCTTTATATAAATGATGATTAAATTCGTGTATTTGCCGTTGTAGATGGCTGAGGACAATATCAATAATACTCTTCCTAAATAAGCAGGATCTGCTTGCTGAGAAGGTGAAGAGTGGCAAATCGCGCATCGAGGAGTACTTTCCAGATTTTGCCGGCTATACCACAGACTGTGAGTGTTGGCAATTGATGCATTCGTTGCCAGAACTTGATGGAAAGGACCAGGATGTTTTCCATAATGCTTTTGCATCTATTATCTGTAACTTCTGTAATGCCATTGCTAAATGCTCAAGGCATTGACCGAGGTCGCACAAAAACAAGCCTAATGCACTACACCACAGAGAAGCAGCTTAATATTACTACCATTCTTGGAGTTGGTTGGGGCAGATGAAGGATTCTGACTTGCTAGTAGTATGCAGACGTTTCAAGATTAGATTCTGTTAAAAGTGTAGTGAAGATTTTTTTAGCACTATGTTTATCTTTGTGACCTCTTTAAAGTTCTTTTCCTTCCAGACCGTTTTTGGGTCAGGCTATCTTTGTGACCTTATCCATCGTCCTCTTTTTGCTACCTCTGTTCTCGTCACCCTCTTCATTCTTCAGACCAACAGGACCTCTTGGTACCTTGTTTTTTTTTATGGCTTCTACCCAATACTGCATTTGTGTACCAGTTGTCGCTTTAATTTTAACTGGGGTGCTTCTGTTTCTGCCCATATCCTTAAGACTTTATTTTGCTGTGGGGCTTTTCGTACTGATTAGGTTGTACTGTGAGAGGCATTATAGGAATCTGTAAATTCAATACAATTTTGGGGGACATGAAACTAATCTGAACGAATTTACTTGATTTTATTGAATCTGTCTGATGAAAGTGTTACAGTTGACCGGAATGTAATTGTTTGTGAGCATGTTTGTATGATATGATGGAAGGCAAGTGTTATTTGATAATGCATTACTTACAAACATTCAGAGGTGTACATTGAAGCCGGGCAACCATTAAGAGTCACAGGCAGACTGGAAGAGGTAGGTTCTCAGCTTATGGCGAGAGATAGTCTCTCTGAGAGTGTTGAGAACATTGAGGAGGTAGAGACTAGAAAAGTTGGAAGGACTATGAGAGGTGCTCATAGTTTTTCTGTGTTGTTAGGTCAACCAGAGCCGGGCGAGGATCCGGAGTTTGTCAGAGCAAAACACTTCTTCAGAGATGAGTTTCTGGTCTGTTTAATTACATTTAATTACTTTAATTACATTTAATTACATTTGATTACTTTAGTTACATTTGATTACTTTAATTACATTTGATTACTTTAATTACATTTGATTACTTTAATTACATTTGATTACTTTAGTTACATTTAATTACATTTAATTACTGTATTTACATTTGATTACAGTAATTACATTTGATTACTTTGATTACATTTGATTACACTTTTATTACATTTGGTTACTTTAATTACATTTGATTACTTTAATTACATTTGGTTACTTTCTCACTTCCTCACATTACATTACTATTGTTATTGTGGCAGATTGTCTGCTTGATTGTCTGATTGTCTGCTTCAGACAATAGACATGCTCTTACGATCTGTCTTGCTTTTCATGTCATTGCCATTCTTCTCTAACTTAACTTCATTACCATGCACTGTCAGAAAATCATCATAAGAGTTACCTTACCGTTCTCGCCTATCTTATCTTAATTTATTACCAAGCATTACTTTACGTTATTTCGATGAGGTTGACTAGTTCTGGGTGGCGGCATTGGTTAAATTAGATGTATAACGTTATAGGCGCCTTCCTTGGCTAACGACAGTTAAATATGACTCCTGTAATAAATTGTCATCATTCGTTCTTACTGTACTTGTAATCATACTGCAGTTTGTCAGTTTGAAATTATATGGAAATTATTATTATGTTAGAAAAATGTTACCATGCATTACTTGTGATCGTAAGAAAATTTTTACCATGTGTCACTTTGCGTTCTCATAAATATTTTACCGTGTGTCACTTTGCATTGTCAAATAAAGTAACATTTCAGAAAAATTTTACTTTACTTTGTCATGACAATTTTATTTCACATTGTCAATAGAATATTACTGTGCATTTTACTTTATGTTGTCAGATAAATGTCACCATGCGTTGCTTTACGTTGTCAGAAAATCGCCGTATCTGATGGCCGCCACTACTGTTACCCCCACTTCACGTGCGCGGTCGACACGGAGAACATCCGACGAGTGTTCAACGACTGTCGCGACATCATCCAACGCATGCACCTACGACAGTACGAGCTCCTATGATCGACCGGACACGCCGACCGAGCGCCGACCGAGCGAACTCTGGACTCGAGTCCGTGTGCTCGTCGATCGTCTCGGGGCGTCGCTCGCGCCCCCGGTCGGTCGCCGTGGCGCCATCCACTCGGACTCTTCGGAAGGGCGCCGTTTTCCTTACTGCAAACGTCAATTTTCCTTTCTGCGCCGGCATATACACGCTGCTCGCGAGCGTCTGTACTCGCAAGTGTTTGGACGCCCCGCCGGCTCATGAATATGCACGGCTCGTCGTGCATTCTCTAGATTATTTATACGATTATAATACATGTATATGTTAATTAGATATCTCATCTATATATATATATATATATATATATATATATATATATATATATATATATATATATATATATATATATATATATATCAATACTTGGTCTACAAGCATATGATTATGTATATATTATGCAGTATATATATGTATACAATGTATATATATGTGCAGGGTATATATATATATAGTGTATATATATATATACAGTTTAAACGTTGTTCAATGTACATATTGATATGTGTTGTGGTGGTATATGTTTGTAACGTATGTAATTTTGTGCACCTGTGTATACGCTTGTGTACAAATCGACCCCTTGCACTTTGACCTTGGAGACAGGAACTTTGTGACACCTCTGGACATAGGCTGGTGACCTGTGTCTCATTGTGATTCTTGTTCGTGGGTTGTGGGGTTGAGTCCTCATTCTTCCTCAGTGGGTGTATGGCGAGCAGAAATTTGAACTTAAGACATCGTCCCCCAAAAATCTCGACTTATGTACGGATTTATATGCTGTCACATGTACAGACATATGTACACAATGTGTGTATATATATATATATGTATGTCTTTATATATATATATATATCTATATATATATATCTATATATATATATTAAATAGATATATATATATATATACGTATAATAGATATGTAGGCTTGCAGTGTGCACGATCTTACATTATCAATGTGCATACATATATCGAACAACGTATAGGTATACATGCGCATGTATTTATGCGTTGTGTAGTGTATATGCATAAATGTTTGCGGTTTGTGCTTTTCGTATGTATGCATGCATGTGCTATTCTATACCGTTAACATTGACACGCTAGTCTAGCGATTAGTTAACTGGAACTGCGTTCGACGGGTTCGCTGTTCAAACCTACGTTAGGCATTTCGAGCGTTCCTTTTCTGCTTGCTTCTTCTTGAAGTAATCTTTTCTTATTAGCCGAGGACGAGAAACTTGTGGTGTTCTGACTATTTGTGTGCCTAACCTCCTGGTAACTAATTTCCTTGAAAACATTTTCGTTGTTTAAGTAATGAAAATTAACGATTGTAATAATAATTTCTTAACCACTCCAGATTAGTTTTTTCCTCTCTCTGGATGTTTTTAAAAATCCTGATGGATTTAACCTACCTCAGATAAAATATTAATATTACTAATTATGATATTAATAGTGATACCATGGTAATTAAGGAAGAAGTAGTATGACATTGATATGGAAAAAATATTATAAAGGATAATTATTATGATGCAATTATAATAGCGATATTATAATTAAGCTATTATATTAATAACTTATTAATAGCTTATTCTGTTGCTACTTTTTTATTTGATACTTTCAAACAGTCTCTGTAATTAAGACGTCGGTAATGTTGTAACATTGCCGAGTGGAATAAAACAATTCTCATCTGCATGTGAGGGGCACGTTCAGCATTATTGCCCTCTGACGAGTATTTCCATAGAAAACTATACGAACACTACATTTACATTACGTGCAACCTGTAATTAGAGTATACATATATGTGCGTCTACACATTTATTTATTACATACCTACAATGTATTTACATAAACACTTGCAGATACATATATATATATATAAAATTATTAAGATATATCCATATATATATAATAGAATATATATATCTGTATATATATATATATATATATATATATATACATATATATATATTTGAATGTGCATTTGTACATATTTACATACACGTACTTAATATATGTATATGTTAATCATGAAGGTCTTCTGTGAAGACATTAAATGTTACTGTTATTTATTCTTTGAGAGTACATCGACAGCTGTTAGCAGAAGCAAATGCAGTGTTGCCGTTTCGTGTCTGTATCTCGCTGGAGCACAACAGAACAGTAGGAATTTAATTCGTGTGGAAGCGGTCATATAGAAGGTTCTTGAATTTCAGAGCTCTGTCTTGAGGGGGCGTGTTTTCTTGATGCTTTCAAAATTCGAGGTTTTATGTGGTCGGGTTTTCTACCATTTTTTTATTGGTTGATTGAACCTTCAAATGAAAATTCAGTGTTTTTAGTGAGTTGTGTGATCGTCGCTTTAGGAGTAGGTTTTTGCTTAATTGATCGATCGATCGACTTTTGTTCAGCGTTTTGTCTCCGTAGTTGAGTCAGTAATCAAATTCGTTTGCCTGTGCAACTCGAGGAAGTCAGTGATTAATGTTGTGGATGGAAGTGGAAGGTCTTCGTTACAGGTTATCGTTGCTGACAGAAGACCTTAGGTTTTTATGGAATACTTTGCTAATGGGAAACCTTGTTAATTGGATATATTGCTAATGAGGATCTTTGTTAATTGGATACTTTGCTAATGAGGATCTTTGTTAATTGGATACTTTGCTAATGAGGATCTTTGTTAATTGGATACTTTGCTAATGAGGATCTTTGTTAATTGGATACTTTGCTAACATGGGAAACCTAGTTAATGGGATGCTTTGTTAATGAATTACCCTGTTAATGGGATATTTTGCTAATGGGAAACAATGTAATGTGAAATTTAATATGAACATAAAGATTTTCCTAAGAGGGAGATGTGATAGGTGTAAATTACACTGGACTGTTGGTTTGAGTTGGATTGAGTATAAGCCTATGAGGTCAATCGATTCTCATTTCAAACTTCTTTTTATGGTATATAAATGCATATGCTGGCCTAATGAAAGTTACTAATTGATATTATTCTATTGCAGCGATTCTCAACCTGTGGGTCGCGACCCCCACTGGGTCGCCCTGTGATTGGTGTTACGTGAAAAGCTGTTTAAAAATCTTTTAATCAGCAAGTCATTAAATGTCCTTTCAAAGTAATTTATCTGATTGATTTTTTGAATGGATATCATTCAACAAGTAAATGACTGCTTATCAAGTTCATTTTTTAGTTACTGTTTAACGACATCAAGTCATAACGAAGGTGATTAGCATCTCCCTCCTCATTTATTTGGCTTGGGACTGGCACCAGCGGAAAACGTCTGTGGTTAACTTTGAGCTTTTAACACACTGTGAACACCGGTTACGGATGCTACACTTAGTTATTTACTCAGCTGTCTTTAGATGTTATTAGTCTTTGGTCGTCTGTCATGGTGGACTCTGCTGCCTCTTCTGGCAACTGTAGTTGATGCAGCCTAGTTTTCACTTAAACCACTGAATCATGCATTATTCTTTTTATCTCTTTATATCTGACGGTTTTTCTCATCGTGTTGGGAAAATTTGCGAATGTATTTATATATGTATATATACATTATGTGTGTGTATGCGTAAGTGCGTCCGTGTATATTTATGTATGTGCATTGTACACCTTTGTAATTTAAACATGTATTATTGTTCTGTTTTAAATGTTGAGACCGGGTCAGTCGACTTTACTTAGAAAGGAAGACTGAAATATATCGAGTCTTGATGGACCTGGTTTGATGGGTCTCGTCTGGATTGATCTGGTCTGGATGGCTCTCGTCAGATGGTACGCTAAATTAGTTTGTGCTGGAAATATTGTTAATTATCATCTGTGCCATATTTATTGTTATGTCTTAATTCGATGAGAGTTAAATGTATCTTGCACATGCTATGTGCTGTAAATTAGTGCAAAAATCCTTTTAGTCGGGACCCCGTCACTGGACAGTGGCACCCCTGCTGGACAAATTCTCTGCAGTTTTCATCGAAAATGGTGTGTTCAGGGACAAACCAAAACTAGCCATGCTATTGTAAATTGTCTGTATTTGCTGTCTCTGTAAAGGACCCTGTGCCTGACCCTGGGGAGTATTGAATGCCCTTGCATTTTGCATCCAGACTTTTGGCTGGCATGATCACAAAGCATCAGGCAGTGGCACAGTTTCGTTTTATGTTAGTTTTTAATGAGCCATTTATGTGGAGCTATTTGACTTTTATCGTTAGCAGAAGGAGATCGTGAGGCCTGTTGATGACTTTCTTGCTTTATGAACGGTGTCGAGTTGGGAACAATGGAAATTTATTAATTAGTCATTGACTGCATTCTGTTAATGAGTTCTTCTCTCGCTTTTAATGTCTTGGTTGTTTATTTATTTTATTTGTTTACCTGATATTTCAAAGTTTAATTCTTGCAACATACAGAGTTTGCAGAGCATGACCAAGCATTGTTAGGACCAGTGCAGATCCAGCACCTTCTTATTCCTGTTACTTATAGTTCCAGTTGACAGTTATGCATAGTTCCAGTTATTAATAGTTTCAGTTACTAATAGTTCCAGTTATGCATGGTTACAGTAATGCATAGTTAGTTACTTATTGTTACAATTACTCGTAGTTACATTACTCATAGTTGCAGTTACTGGCAAATTTCTGCTGTCTAGTTACAGGTTTCGTGACCACTTTTGTTGTTTTGAGTTTATTCAATAACTTTTTACAGTTTATTTTGTGACAGTCTTCTTGGTTTTTCAGCCTTTTATAATATTTTTTCTCAAATGTTTTCAGGACCCTGCACTTAGTTTCTTCATTTTTTTTCTAGGTCAATGTTTAGCTTTAGTTATTACCAGGTTGTTCAAGGCAAAAACTTAAGCTGAAGACCATTAAAAAACGAGAAAATGAGAGCAGGGTTGTGAAAAACCAGAAAAAAGAGCAAGTTTTTTATGAGCTTTTTCTCTGGTATTCACGTTTTTACATAACCTTTCTCTAGTTAGTTAGATTCAAGTTTTCTTTTATTAGTCTTTTATAACTGGTTTTAGTTTACATGGTTTTGATGGACCATTTGTAGTTTTCCCAGTTTATCTTTAGTGTTTTTCTCATTTAGATTTCAATGTTTTACTGATCCTCTTCTTTTTTTTACCAGTATTATTACGTCTTTTGACGGCACAAGTTTCTAGGTAACCCTAATGTAGTGGTTTTCAACCCTTAAACTAAGATGGGGGGCATGAATGGACCCGCCCTAGGTTTGAATTTCTGCTCTTCTGTAGCTGAAGGTGTTTAAGCTAAGACTATTTTGAGTTATATACATATTCATGAGTTTCAATTATGTATGCATGAGCTCTGTTTTGCTGATTGCGTGAGCTTCGATTACTTGTGTACTGGTTTCAATTACTGATGTAAGAGTTCAATTACATATTCATGAGTTTCGATTATGTATGCATGAGTTTTGATTGACAAATAGGATGAATTCCTAAGCCTTGTGTACGAGTTTCAAATACTTACACATGAGGTTCAATTAGTTATGCATGAGTTACCATTACTCATTCATGAGTTTTAATTTCTTATACATGATTTTCAATTACTTATGCATGAGTTTTGATTAATTATTCATGAGTTTCAATTACTTTTACATGAGTTCAATTACTTATGCATGAGTATTAAGACACAATTGGAATTCCTTTGCGAGGAATGTGTTCATTCTCCAAGTATTATTGACAGAGATGCTAGTCCTAACCAGTATTTCTTGTCACTTGGTCATGACATTTGACCTTCATATCTCTCCCCGTGTGAACCACATGTCCCATCTATTTGAATCCCTATCTGACATTGTTCAGGGGCCAATTGCTGAGGGTATATTCATATATTGTTATATCTGGACATGTACCTGTGTGTGCATATGTATGCCAGGAATTCTCTCTAATAATTGTGGACATTAGGAAAATTTAATAAATAACAGGGAGCAAAAGCTCCATTTCGTCAACAGCTTTAGAACTGTCGGTTTTTAAAACATAGTCTGTTCTGTATGCCTGTATGTGTCAGTCAAGGGGAGCATATAGAAATTACGGGCCGAAGTTCGATCCAGTCTGTTGCGGATCTCACCGTAGACGACCCAAAGTAACTTCAGATGTTCAAGAGGTTTCTTACAAGTGTTTAGATACGTGAGTGGGATGTACGATTGTTTTCCGTAAAGTATCTGTAATACTTTTTACTCTTTTGTGCTATGAAAGTTTCTGGCAACTGTACCCTTCAGAGTATTATTTAAACTGTCTCGTTATCTACATTGTTTTATTGTGACTTTTGTAGTGGTACTAATCTGATTGGTCAGTCAGTTATGGTCTGTCACTGTTGTGTAGAAGTATTAAATTTTATGCTGATTATTAAGGTACCAATTTAGTCATTATAAGTTCGGAAACTGTTTAGCTAAGGACAGTCTGTTTACAAATGGGCAATTTGTTTATAATTTGGCAATCTGTTTAGTGGTTGGCAATTTGTTTACAAGTTTGTAGTCTTGTTTTGTGTACCTGCTGGAAGTTTTGTTTACATGTTTGTTTTCTGTTTTTGATCTGTATGCAATTTTGCAAGTGAGCAGACTGTTTACAATTTGGCAATCTGTTTACAATTTGGCAATCTGTTTACAAGTTGGCAATCTGTAAAAAATTTAAAATCTGTTTTTGAGGTTGGCAATATGTTTACAACATGTTGGCAATTTGTTTGGATGTTTGAAAGTGATGCTTACATATTGACTGATTGTTTAGAATTTGGCAGTGTGTTTAGAAATTGTCAATTTGTTTAGAAATTCTGTATAGGTTTGGAGGTTGGATGGCGATGTTTAGAGTTTGACAATTTCCAAATGAATTGCAAGTCTGCTTAGACTTTGTGGCAAATGTTTGCCATTACTGGTAGAAATCTTACTAAGTCTGTTTCTGTATAGGTTCAGTTTTTTGTGATGTAGATAATCTGCTAACATTATGGCTGCTTTCCTTTTAGACGTTTTCTATCTGTAAGTCTTTTGCAATTTGATTTCTGTATCCCTTGTAGCTATCATGGCTTTAGTTAAATTTATGGGGTCAAGGAAGGCCATTTTCCCTCAGCTTTTATTTGACCCATTGAAAACCAAACAACCAGTTGTTGAAATTGGCTGTGATTTACCACTTCCAGTTACCACCTGATTTTGAACCTTCAATTTCTGGATTTTAAGCCAGAGTTGTTTTTATTCTATTAACTTTATTTGCCTGGTATATCACATATTCGTATTTAACTTGAGTATGCAGAAGTCCTCGTCTAAAAATGTGCAGCTCGGGAATAAATTGAGCAAGTTTGACTTCAGACAGCTTAGCTCATACGTCATCCCAGTGGTTGCGATGAAGTCCCAGTTCAGTTTGTGCACACAAGGGTTTGATTATGTAGGTTATCTATATCTGAATTGAAGTTTAGGTAACGTAAGGTAAGTCGAAATCAGCCCTAGTCGTTGAGTTTGGGTCTGGTTCAAAGTATAAACGGTAGATGCGAAAACTTCGATTGAATGTTGCGTGGCTAATTTGACCGATCGAGTCATATTTCAAAGGACAAGAGAATCGCGTGATCTAGGAATTACACTACATTGCAAGATGTCTGCGTTACGTAGCCAATCGATCAGCGTCACTTAGTAATTTTCTTGCTTTTCGTTACTTATATCTCTCCGCCTGACCTTGTAGGCATTTATTGGTATTACTCTTTAGAAACGTTTACGTTGCATTTGTGTAGAGTATCGATGAATATTGTTTTGGCGTGTCTACGTACGTGTATACGTCTCGCTGGCCGACCGCCCGACCGCCGGCGAGATCGCTTTTGCATGGGCAGCTAGTCAAATGCCAGACGGACGAAACATGACATTTTGCGGGTTGCTTTCGAGTACTGTGCGCCGTCGATTAGACGAAAGACTAAGTGTGGCTACTTGAACATGTGTTGTTTTATTGGGACACGTCGACGATTTGTGGGTGACGTCAATCGTTTGTGGTCCAACGATGACGTCTTCAGTTTTGGTATACCACGATGACGTCGACTGATGTATCCAAAGATTTTAACATGAAAATCTTTTGGTGTATCCAATCAGCGCTGAACTTGGTATTCTGGAGCCCTACACAAAATTATTTTATGGGACCATATTACTATTATTGCAATATCTGTTCAAATGACTACAATAATAATTATTGTCGTTTGACAGTGACGAGGCTATTTTGGGGCATCTTAGTTTGCAGGGCTTTTAGTATGCGCATTCCTAAAAACGACCAAGAACCCCACGATGACATAAACAATTGTTTCACATGACAACCTTTGGTTTCCACGATGACCTTCAGAGAATTACAGCAACTGTCTGAATCATGTCAGCGCATTAAATTGTAAGTTCTCCTAGGCTCTTCTTCTCGAACTTAAAAGTCGATTTACAGTGCACCTGTAACAAAAAGGTGTCCGCTCAATAATCAGAAGGTTTGATAATTCGAAGATTCTATACGCCGCCATTAATTTAACTAGAAGCAGGATGAAAAGTATGTGTAAAACTGGGAGCTGGGTAGATATGAAAAGAATCATGCCTAAATGGAAGCTGGATGAATGAATAGAATGGTGCAATCCAGCTTCTAGCCAAACATAATTCTTTTCATCAATCCAGCTACTATTAAAACCGTAATCTTATCACCTGTCGACCTGACACAATGCAATCTTCGGACTATTACTTTCGGACTACAGACGCAGAACCAGTGGGTGACCAGCTTCTCGCCCGCTGTCTCATCTTCCCACAGACAATGTGGTCAGTGTACTCATAGCCGCTGTTGGCTAGCAAGGGGGCATAAAATTATGTAGCACAATTCTCAAACCAAATTTCTGTCCTGTGTCTGAAAAATGAACCTCCGACCTTTTGGTTGACAGTCCAGACGCTAACTACTAGACGACCGTGATACTAAGCTCAGTATAAATAAAGAGCACACATTCTTACCCATAAAGTACACATACTGTACTTTAATAGATGCAGATACCAAAGAACTGTGGCAACCAAAGTCTTTGTCCCTAACACTGAACAACTTTAGCAGCGATGACCTCTTGCCTTGATAACATAAGATTCACACACAAGTTTTGCAATTCGTATAATGATCTGAGAACTTCACTTTGTCACACAATACAGTTAAAACCTCGAATATCTCACCTTAGCCCATGCCAAACAAAAAAAGGCATTTGCAACCACCGAGTCAAAAGAAGCTATGCACAAATAAATTTAAATTTAATAGCATTTCCTGGAACAGCTTGTGCATTATTGAAAACACCAGGGCAAAACGTACTAGCTAACAAACGTTTGAAGACTAGATCTGTATACACCAGTGCAAAAAACGTTTAGTGCAACTATGTGCAAATACCACTGGCATCATTCACACAATAATTGTTCAGTTCTTGCCATAAATTGTGCACTTCTAACCCAGTCTACTATTTACTTGTATTATTCACACAATTTTCCAGTTCTTGCTCATGATTTTGCATTTCAAACCCATTCTGCTTCTAGTTTCTTATTTCCACTACAGTTTTGACCATTAACTACTAAATGTGTTTATCGAAAAACATTTTCGGTCAAATAATAATCGAACATGATTAATTTGTAACCGTCATCGCAGGGGCAACGATGGGGACATCGAGGAGGACAAGTCCCCCCACCTTTTACAGAGAGGGGGACATGTGATGCGTTTGTCTCCTCACATTTCCTACACTCTCATTGGGTGTCCCCTCCCACCTGTCAAACCGCCGCCTCTGTGTTATAGTTCAATTAATGATTCAAAGAGTAAACTACATGTATAATTATTCATTCACAATCTCTGCTGCAAAGCCATTCAAAAAATCTTCCAATAAAAATATTACAGAAGGATTTCACAGCTGAATTTCAATATAAAAGCAAAATTCCAATCAAACTAATACCCTGCTGTGTAACTATGCACATTGCTCTGCAGTCCAATTTACAAAGTATATATATATACAGAAAATACAAAAACTTATTTGTTGGTTAGTTTTAAAAACAAATTTCAAAAGAAGTATTTGCAAAAATTTTTCTCTAAAAGTACATGAAAATGAAACAAGCTTTACATAGAGCTGAAACGACAAGCTACGCTGGTTCCCTGGTCACTTATAGTAAATGCTCGTCACTAAATCGTTTAGTTAAACTACAATACAGCCACACAAATAGTTAAATCGAAACAGTCCAAATTTAAACTGAATATTGGGAAAACATGTTTACACAAATGGTGAAATCAAAACAGTTCGACTTTAAATCGAATATTGGGAAATTTGTCAAAAGTAAGCTGTCACAATAAATGTGCAGAATAAATGAACATATTTAAGTAGAACATTGTACAGCCAAAGAGAATCCTCAGAGCACATTCCTGGGCTTGATAGATTGTTTGGAATAGAAGCAAACCAGAGCACAACATTTTCAACACCATGCTTCCTAAAGGGGCGTTGTTTCCAGCTCCCAACTTGTGAGATCTGGAAAATTCACCTCCTGGCTGCTTCTGTAGATATGCTAGTAATTTTCTAACTGCTGTGATTCCAACAAGCTCTGTACAAGCAAAAAAGGACCTACCCAAGCTTTGGTATTCAGCAACCCACAGCGATAAATTACAACAATTTCCTAGCATCACCCATTTCCTATTCTTTCAAGTTTAATCTGAAGGCTTCTGAAGCTCCATTTTTCTTACAAACAATTGACAGTTGTTCTAAAAAAGAAAACTGCAGGGTCCTCTGAATCTGTTGGAACTCTGAGCCACTTTCTGATTTACAAAGAAACTATATGGTCTTCATGAATTGTAACAATTCCTACATGAGTGTTCCCTGCTACATAACTCTTCCGAAGTTGTTGTAACTCAAACAGAACATTCCCTTCATTTGCAAAACAGCAAGTCTTCTAAAATTGTTGACACTCGAGATGTTCTCTGTATTTTCAAAAACCATGGTCTTCTGAATTGTTATCAAGTATTTATATAGCGCCACATTAAGTCAGAACCACTCCCAATGCAGGCCTGGCATTTCTTCACTGACGAAGAAAGCAGTTTTCAGGTGCTTACAGAACTTATCAGAGGTTTAAGGAAGAATAGTTGGTCCTAAGTGACTGAGGTAGCCTCCAGCTGGAGGGACTCTTAGTGGCAAAAACCTCTAGACTGAGCCATAGAAGTAAACGTCAGTGGAATGACCAGATGGCCCATAGCCAAGGCCCACAGGGACGAACGACTGGGTATAGAGAATACTGGGACAGAGTGAAAATAGTCACAATTCAAACAGAAATAATCATAATAGTCTTATAATATTCTGCTGAAACCAAGACATATTATACTAAATTTTTACAAAATATATTTACCCTAACAGACTACACGACACGTATGTAATGTTCAAGCAGAGTTACGTTGTACACTTTCAACAAAGACACTCAAAAGGCAACTTTCACTCTATAGTCCATACAGAACTAGATCATAATAATTCAACGCTTCAAACCACAGAAAGTGTTAAAAACGAATAACACATAAAACGTCTTGAAATAATGTCTCAAACACAAAGAAGTGCTGAACGAAAGAGATGAGAAACGAAACCAGATAAAAGAGAAAATCACTTTAAATAACTCTCAGCAGATTTCCTGATCGCAGGGCAATCTGCGCTCAACAGACTACGAAATACATCCTCAAATCCGCTGAAATACAAAATGCAACATATACAATTTATAAAGTACAGCTATTTCTCATCTGGTAGAATTGAAATTCTCATGATATAATTTTCAATTTATGCCTAAATAATTGGTAAATGTACGAATTTCTAATTCTGGTGGCCAGTCTGCTTTCGTGTATATTGGATATTCTTTGCAGAACAGTCTTCCACTGAAATTCCGAACTGTCAAACCAGAAACAGCTCGAGAAACATCATCAGCTTACGTTAAATGGCATAAAAGTCGTTCACCAAGGCATTTGTAAAAATACCATACTAATATATCGCCCCTAGCACAGCTGAACCCGAAGAAAATGGTGAATCCAAAGAAAATGGTGTTGTATGTGATTAAAAATAGAGCTGAGTTTACATTTCATCAAAAGTCTTGGCATAATAAAATGTAATGGTTGACATTCAAGATTTACGTAAAAGGTTTCATAATAACACTACGGATTAGTAACAATGATACCACTACTTCCAATAATAAGTGTAAAAGTCAACTAGGGTAAGCCACTTCATTTCAGATGAGGCGCTTCTAAAGCAATAGTTTTTTTAATCACACATAATTTCTTACTACATTCTCTCACACAATTACTACTTGATTCCACTGTACATCATTCTTACTGCAATAATACTTAACATAATAATTCTAACTTTATTCATACTATATTATTTCCCACACATACTACTAAACTAATTTTTACATTATTTTACACAGTACATTTGACATGTGCACAAAATTCAGCCTTATGTTGATTCAAACACACAATGAATGTCTTTCGATGATATGAAGCAATGCTGGGAAAGCACAGGATTGTCTATTGCAGTGTAAACCACAAAGAAACTTAACACCTTTATTATTCTAACCAATGTCTGACCCACCGGTTTCCCATAAATAATCTGCAAATGAAGCACAACTTGAAGGCCAAGAGTATCAAGTCATCTTGACGAAGTTACTACAAAGTCCTCCATGAATTCTGTCACACCGATAATGCCCAATGTACGCTTCTCAACTTTACAAGGAGACAATTTTCATTTCATGGTGAAGCCCAGACACCGTAATGTAAAGCGACTGACTGTAATGTAAAGTGACTGACTGTAATGTAAAGCAACTGACCATCTGAACTGTCCTCATAACTGCATTCACCTGTATAATGCCTCGTCCAGAGAAACCGCTTAGATGTGTTCAACAGAAGACAAGACAACCCACAGTCACCATAGAATAGAATGGTTTCAAACAGTGACAGATAAAGGGGGCAAAGAAATGGCACGAAAGAAAATAGGTAACTCATTTAGACAAGATGGACCATACATTACGGAAACTGCAAAGACAAGGAACAAAAGTGGAAAGATCAATGTCACCTTGAACGGTCATGAATGGACAATGGTGCCCAAGACACAGGACTTAACAAAAAGGAAAAAATTGACATACGTTAATCAATATCAATTAAATCTGTCTTCAAATTTTTCCTCATGACTCGATACTGTATTGCAGCTAGGTTCCCGATATCCCCAATTATGCTTTGGTAAATTATACTTTATTACAATTACACATTAGTAACTTCTAAAGCACCAATGACCAATGCACAAGGCATCATATGTTGATGCACCACAGCCAATCCAAAATCAGGTCAATATTAAGAAGAGACTGCCTATGGTGGATAAGTAACAAAACACAGAATATGACACAAGTGACTGAGTAATGCAACATGACCTGCAGAATTCTCAAGTACGTCGACTTAAAACACGACAAACTCTCGTCTGCAAACCGCCCTGATTTACAAACGCTACGAAATGTGCACGTGTATAAAACATAACGGCAACTTGAAATGATGAAAGACCTCAAAAGAAATCATCACATTCAGAACTCTCAGCACACTGTAGGAAAAATAGAAACAACTTCTAACGCCAACTAATCATAATATCAACGGTAGACCTTCAAGAGTACAAAGTATCCTGTAAAGATATAATATAAATCGCGTATTTTTACAGCGTTGACATTCAATAGCAGAAATATATTAAAGCCGAAACCAGAGAATGGGAAACGCGTCTCAGATAGTCAGTCGTTGTCTGGGTTGAGTTCAATTGAGGGTCGGAGATGAGCGAATATCCTCCGATGAGTTGATGCTGTGGCGTGAGATCGTATCGGTCGTGTTGCCGATCAAAAGTGGTCTCCTTTCGTCCGGTTCGACATCGGATTCATCCAGGATGGCATCTGATACAAACAACAAAACTTCTCCTACATAAAAGGATTTGCAATCACCGATTGATGCTCTAGTCAACCGTTTAATAGATTCAATTGATTACGGTTTGTACAAGGTAACTCATCGTTGTACACTTAAAATGCATCATCATCATTGTTATCCGTGGTGTTGTATGTATTTAAGTGTTTAAAGAGCACCTCTAGTAAGCTGAATTGTTCAGAAGCGATGCCAGTGCGCAAGGCCTCGTAAGAAGAAGTAGGTTTTGAGAAAAGCGAAATAGGATGAGAGACTGCCAGATAGAATTTTAGAGCGAAAAGAGGGAGAAAGTGCATTCCACAGAGAGGGACCAATTGACACTAAGGATTGAGACTGCACATTTGACCATTGTTCTCCATGCTCCTCTGTCGAGAGTTTGGTCCGAGCAGGTGCACGGTTGTCACGATATCTGCACCCATTTGACTGACCCTCCTCTTGTTTTCATGCCGACTCTGATGTGTAATTAATAGTATGGTAGCTGATATTATTTCTATATCCATTGTTTTTTATTTGGATTTCCAGTGTTCGACTGTCGATGATGTTGTTGGATACCAGGCCTTGTGTCGAACGAGGGAGACACAGAGAGAGGAGATAAAAGGCCTGGCATGCATCAACGTACATCTGCATCTGCTGTAGACTGACGTGCACCTAGATGCCGTCTGTCAGACGCAGAGAAATAAAGCTTTATGGGAGTTTTGCATCATCATTGAGGACCCCTTGGCTTCAATAAGCAACCAGGATGAGTGACCTATTACAGTGACTACATGAAGGATCCACCTACACTGCCTACAGCTGGTGTTATGTGAAAAGCTGTTTAACTATTTTAAACAGCAAAAGTCATAAAATGACCATTCAAAATAATTTGCCTGATTGAATGAATGTCAACCAATCACCTTCCGAGGACATCCAACAACATCTTAACAAAACTCTAAAATTTACTTAAATTTAAACAATTTAGACACAATTTCTACAGCAGTCTGATCTGACCTGACCTTTTTGTTCCTAGGACAAGACCATCTTGGCCGACAATGGGCGTTTGCTGTTGTGGGCCCATCTACCTGGAATGACCTTCCTTCATCACCATAGGCTAAACTAATGACTGACTTCTCTCCATCGATTTCTCACTCTTTAAAGGCGTTTCCTTATACTCGGGATTTCCATGCTGAGAGTGCCCCTGAATAGTTATTTTGCAAGAGGCGCTACATAAATCTACAGATACGATAAAAGCATTCCGCAATCGACTATGTAAGAAAGTATCCTACTTCTTGACTTCTGGAGATTTCCAATCTTCATTGGGATCATGACGAGTAGGAAGAGGAAGCAGACGCCTGCGAACGTGGCCGGAAGGATGACCATGATGGATCGGTAGTACCATGAGCAGGCAGGACAGCAGATCCCAGATCCTATGGAACTGAACATAAAACATGGCCAACGTCCATGCAATGTACAGTTATACAAGCACATATTCAATTTTCAATTTTATTTGGTCATCAAAAAACACGAGAAAATGATTAACGACAAGTTTTCATAAATAAATAATCCGGTTACACAGGGGAACCTAAAGGGGTCATATTGATGTGGCTCATGTTTAAATTTCCTCAGAAAGTGCCACACATCTTGGACTAGTGTGTTAAATAAAGTGGCCAGCTGTGGACATGCACATCTGAACGAGTCACATGAGAGAGTTGTGTCAGTGACAGCTCTGTCAATTCCTGTGACACTGTTCGTTCATTGTCATCATAAAGCACAATAGCAATCATCATGATGGCACACCAAAAGCAAGTCTATTTCCAGAAGGTTGTTCCACACAGATTGTCTACAAAGGATAAGCCATAGACTGAAAATGAAACGATATAAGCAATTGAACAGAACAAACCGATAACGAAAGAGTAAAACATATTAAGTGTATTTATACATGTTACATAAATGGACTACACACTCACAACTAAACAGACATATAACTAGAAACTACATATTACATACTGGTACATATCTATACATGAACATGTGCACATATAAAGAAGCATAAAAACTACCCAAATACATTTGTTCAGGTTAAGAACATACAGCTCCAATAATTAAATCAAACATCTCTAACCTTCAGCATAAGAAAAAACAGTGACAGTCTACTTAAATAAAAGCATTCTGATTTTTCTAAAATATTAACAATCTCAGCAAGACAAAATCCCTAGAAGACGAAGGAGAGTATAGAAATATTTACAGCCACATCGGAAATCGAACGATTAAACTGGCATATGACCTGGACTAAACTGTTGGATAAAACTATCTAGATTTAAAAACAACTAAACTTGCATATAATCAAAAATGATAAATTATGTGTTGACAAAATGTAAAACCCACATATAACGTTGACTGAAACGCAGGGACCTACTTGCACGGATGAAAGTACTGAACAAGAACAAGAGCCAAGCCAGACGACAGTTTATCTGCGAAACTCATTGACCCGTAAACAAAGGCCCCTGTAGCCTGCAAGATAATGAGCAGAAAGTAATGTAATCATATAATTAAAAATGTAAAGTAATGCTATCATAGCATCTTGAGAAATTAAATGTATCCTTTTAGATATCATGGTAAAGATCTTTAACATAGCATAACATGTACTTAAAAGTGCTTAAAGATTTGTTTGGGCGTGTATTTCAGAACTTAAAACTACAGAGAATAATTTAGGCAATTCTTTAAATTATGTCATGAACGAAAATATCTCAGTCAATTTTAAACTTTCTTGAGTGGCACATCAATTGATAAGTCCTGTTAAACAAATAGCTTCACATAAATCAACCGGGAGCTTAACTGAGAGTGGGTAAATAAAGTAGAGCTTGACTGGGAGTGGGCAAACAAAGTCCAAACTGCACTACCAGTTGACAAGCATTTGTCCCGATGAGTTGCCTCGAAGTGATGCTTTACAAATTCCAATTTACTTCCCATTATTATTATTACGAACATTTCTATAGAGCCCTTCAAGATTTCTACTCAGAAGCACTTCCTATGCTAATCTACATGATGTTAAATTCACTTTACATTTCCATCATAAAAATGACATGAAATACGTCAATCTTGAAGGGGCGCTATATAAATTCCTGTGATTAAAAAACTGCTGCAAATGATTTTGAATACCGAATGTGGTCCGATGAGATCGGCCACCATTGACAGAGACGTGACGAGTAGCGTGGAGCTTCCGGCCCCCAAGAGGATGGCAGGACCAAAGACCTGCATGGCAGAACCCTCGCCCAGAAACCAGATCCAGGCACAGGCTGCTCCCGTGAAGATGAGACCAAAAGCAAACGTCAGCTAAACACGAAACATTGGGCTCTACTTAATTGACGTAATAGAATGTAATCTCAGTAACTTCTATAGCACCACGAGGAGGCATTTACCAGTGGCACTTCCAACAGAATGAACTCGAAGGACGGTCACATCAGACAGAAAGACAGCCCTATGCAAGATAAAATATGTGAAAG
The DNA here is from genome assembly GCA_959347315.1 of Bimastos eiseni. NCBI lineage: Eukaryota > Metazoa > Annelida > Clitellata > Crassiclitellata > Lumbricidae > Bimastos > Bimastos eiseni. Next base: position 2,792,471 of record OY365808.1, read on the forward strand.
GGCGAACACAGACTCTACCGCAGGGTTGTAGAAACTTTTTAATGATGGGACTAGTAGCAATATTTTCCTGCAAGAGATGTACCAGGATAGCAACAGAGGGCAGAGGTCTGAGCCCACCACAACAGAAATTTTTTTAAACTAAATTTTAAGTGGTGCAATTCTCAGCATAAAAGCAGGCAAATAAAGCTGATAAACTCTTAATTTTGATCTTCAGTTTATGAGCAGTCTTTACAAAAGGTTCCACGAGCAGAAAAAACTTTTGGTGATTGAGAATAGGCCCAAGGTGACTTGTTCACACCCCTGCACTATTGCAAACAATTGCAGAGGAATGACCACCAGGATCATTATAATGATGATAAAATGAGGGAATGGATGAAGTAATTAATCAATTAGTACAATGATGATTGATTGATTAAATGAATGATTGAATTAATGAATGAATATCATGATGATAAAATGAACGAGTAGTATGCTGATGAGAAGAAGTAATGAAAGAATGATCAAGTACCTTTCTACCCAGCATACGATTCATCGGCCGCATTATAAAGGACGTGAAGAACCCAGTCATGAAGACGACCAATGGAATAATCGCTATGTACACCTATAACCAACAACCAAATGACGTAAGAGCTGATCAAACTGAGGATTTTGAAATTTTATAGATCAATAAACAATTCAGTATTAAATAAGAAACACTATAACATGTCTGAAACCAAAAACAAAGGCAATTCTAACAAAACAAAGCTCAAATACCAACAAATGTAATCTCGAATTCTACACCACCCAAAGACTCTGCTGCATTTAGAAGCAACGGTGTCATGATGCTTGGATCAGAAATATAGAATTACTCACCTTGCTTAGTTTTAGAGATTCCGTGAGGTAGAGGGGCCAGTACGTTTGCGAAACGTTTGCCACCAATCGTGAGAACATGTACGCAAGCGCCACCTATGGTAAAGAAAGCAATTGTGTTTTACAATCGAAAGAAAGCAGGTAGGCAAGCAAGGGAAATAAAGTTGAATTTCTGTTAGAGTCCGTGAACTTACTCAACATACTGATAGCAGATCTGTACACTCAACACTTTAATGTTCTCGTAGAGCTTTTCGCACTGGGAATGCCTCTGATCAGGTTGTACAATGAGAGGCACTTTTTAAATCTTTAAATACTATACAATGCACCCCAACCAAGGCCACAGTCAGGTGAATATCCAGAAGATCGATGCATAAAACAGAGAGGCATGCAATGGTGGATAAGTAATTTGAAAGAAGTAGAGCCTTAAAGTTGAAAACGATACGACACAAGCAACTGAGCAGGACACACACACATAGAGAGAGAGACATAGAGAGAGAGACATAGAGAGAGAGGGAGAGAGAGAGAGAGACATAGAGAGAGAGACATAGAGAGAGAGGGAGAGAGAGGCACAAGGTAGGTCCACAACTGAATAAACTCATGAGATTCAAACCAGTCGTTCTATCATGAATCAGAGTTAAATGGTGAGTAATTGAAAAGACATGATATATGCCTGGAGAGAGAGTGTTGCATTTGGGCAAAACTTTGTATTGTGACACTGATCAACATCCGTATTGTATTGTATTTACAGATTTATATAGCGCCTCTCCCAGTACAACCCAATCAGAGGCGCTCCCAGTTCGAAAAGCCCCTCGGGAAAGGAAAAGTCTTAAGAATACGGACAGGAACAGAAGCACCCCAGATAAAATCATATCATGTATCACCAGAGGACCATAATATGGAAGCACAACTCACCAGGTAGAACTGCCACTCCTTAAGCCAGTCATGCCATGTCATGTCCACAATTTGGGAATGTAGGTTGGTCTGCTTGAGGGCGGCTGCATGTTCGGAAAACCGCGATTCCGGAGTAACGATATGGAAGATGACGCTGAAGATGAGACCAATGCCAACAACGGATACAGCTAAAATCTAAAAATTTGAAAAAATTCAAATCAAACAAACATAGATATACTTACATAATAGCTAAATAAAATTGAATATATAGATACTTACATAAAACATAGATACTTAAATAATAATTAAATCAAGCATAGATACTTAAATAACATATAATATATAATAATACATAAATAATACTTTAATCAAACATAGATAATAACATAATACTTAATAATACTTACATACAACTTAGGTAATACATATTTCAGCTGAATTTTATAGCTTCGACACAACCACTGAGAATAGCAACAGCTCACATTTTAAAGAAATGTCCCATATCCTTTCACACAGCAACACAGAGTGCCCTTGTTGTCCCTCAATATTCCCTAGAAATTTTCTAGGTAAGGTGCTATATAAATGTGCACTATGCTAATTATTACATAGATTTGTATACACACAAGTGATTAAGGTTATTGAGAATTCACCTATCCTGAACTGAGAACCGATCGAGCAAATGTCTAATTTAATTATTTGTAGCCCTGGGGATTTCCTAAAGAGGTATATTTCCTAAAGAGGTATAATATAACCAAACAAAAGTTTTGCTTGGTAACTGACAATCAAACACAATATCAGAACATAATGAGTGAAATCGGGGATGGATAGTCAACAATAAGGATGGAAACAATCCCTAAGCAACATAAATCAGTGATACCCTTCAACCTATAGAAATTTAAGACATTCAAACAAAGTTGGTCTAAGAGTCCCTGTTTGTGTAACTGGATAACTCTAATTACTTCACATAATCAGGAGCAATGCCAGTGTTTAGGGAAGAATTACTAATAGGCACACGAGGTTTAACGATAAATTTAAGTAAATATATAGGGTTAATAAGTGATGGATTAAAACCTTCACAGGACCAAGTGTCAGGGAGATCTACAAGGACAGACTAAGAATCACTAGACCTTCAGCAGTAATTGGATAGATGGCCATGGAATTAAGATTAGAGAGTCCAAGGTAAGTCCTCAAGGATCTATGGGATGATTGTATGACAACAAGACCTTGAGCAAGACTTGTGAAATAATTATTTAGCTTATCAGCAATTGTATTCATATAAGGGTCAAAAGCTCTCACTGCTATTAATACTCATAGAGGAGATAATCGCATCTGAAGGTTTAGCCTTGAGGATGGATTTATGTGAGTGTTTCAGGTCACTACTGCATTTATTAAAAGTCTATGAGATGTAAACACAGTATTTGTTCTGTATGTAACATATTGAATTTGTTTGCTGCAAATTTACTTTATATTCAAGTGTCATTGTTAAATAATTATTTAGTTTATCTTAGGTATATAGAGACTTTGAGACAGCATGGGTCATCCAAGCCATTCCAGGGCTGTATTGGGATATTAGATGATTTAACCTCTTATAACTTAACAGGAAAGCCACATCTTAAAAGCATGGTTATTGCTTAACTCACTTAAAATTAGTGGTAGCGAAAATATTCAATAGCATACCAAAAGAAAGATAAAATAAAAGATAAATTTTTAACGAAACTATGGTACATCTTTCAATATGTTTTACATGAACATCATGTGTGTATTGCTGCTATTGCATACCAAATTTTCAAGTCCAGCACCGCCACAACTTTAGATTTACATACATACATACATAAATATATCGATAAAAATATAGATACATACATACAGGTCATACATACACGCATATATACATGAATATCGCTTTTCTCTACTCCATCATGCATAAGCCGATGATGAGGCCTCAACTATGCAGCTCTATTCCTGGCCCCAATATTCAAGCTGTAGTTTTTTGGTCCTATGTCAGGTGGTGATCATTCCTCTCCTGGTAGGGTAAGGAGGTCTGTGGACATGTCAAACGCCCTCTTGTGTCCTTCCAGGACTTACCTCCTGCGTTGGCCAGTCATTTTCGGGGTTCCCATAAATATTTATCTACATACAAACAAACATCGATACTTGCATAATTCCACACATATGCTATGTGATATACATACGTTAAATAGATAACCATAGATTCTAGTAAGGATTCCTTTACCATAAACTGAGTCATATCGGCTTCACTGAATTCTGCACTCTTATCGAAGCCAAACAAACCCCATGCAATTCCATAGACAACAACACTAGACAGCAACGTGAAAGCATTCCTACGAAAAACAGACAAAACACAAGTAACAACTAGAAGTCACAGATGTTGATCTAATGTGAACTAACTAGTCTAAGTATGTCTAGAATAATCTAAACAAGTCCCAAAGAGGTGGATCTGTCTAACATGAATTGGACTGTAACCTCAAAGAAGTCTACCATAAACTAAGGCTGTCAAGAGATTTTGAAATCACGGCCCGGGCACCCGTTGACCCAAGTAGCAGGTACCCGACCTCATGGACATTTTGTTAGGAAATGTAAGGAATGCAGGAAAACTTGAAGCAAATACGGTGCAGGTACTCGTTTGCAGCCTCAGACTACACGTTTTATATTATCACCCAGTGAATTATAACTAAAGTCATTACTAGTGAATTAAGGCTCAACTTCACTCCTACTCTAGTATTATATCATCTATGTAGGTTTGTCATCTCAGACTTATCATTTACAATATTATATTTATAGCTTATAACAAAAAAAACCTGATATGATCAACAGAACATTTCTGGTTTATATTCAGGTAAAATTGTGCATTTTTACGGAATGTCGGGCACCTGAGAACCGATTTCATTGCCCAGGCATTAAGCCTTGAGCGGGCAAGGGGCCACAGGGCACCCATTGACATCCTTACCCAAAATACAGTTCAACTCTTTTCAGGACATCAATTGTTTGGAATTTACAAAACATGACTGTGGAATGTTGACTTCTGATTTACTTTATAAATTCCAAATTGGGCTGCCAAGAGCTCAACTTGCTCACAATAGGGAAGTAGGTGAAGTGAGACCAGTCTGTGAAGGGTAAAGTCTCTCGAGCGCAACGAACAATTAGAGGATACAATTCAACTCCTTTCAGGACGTCGTTTGTGAGCAATATACCCAAGCTGATTGTCCCAATATATCAAGAGGTTTCAAAGAGGTTGGACAAGGCATGCTTCTGAGTAGATTTCTTGAAGAGGTGCTATATTAATTTTGATTGATTGATTGATCAGTGTATATACCTGTATGCATTGAGCCCAACCCTCTCAGACTCATCGAACGAGATTTCGTTGACGAGGGACAGATGTGCAATCTGGGTTGCAGCCCAACCGATCTGGAATATGGTGACGAACGGGGCATAATAGATGAACTGGGCCCAGTCGTCGGAATTTTGGCCCCCCATGCATTGCAGGAACAGAAATGGAAATGAGATCGTCACAAGAATCGTTCCTGAACAAAGAAAACAATCACAGGTCAATTCCAATGATGACTCGAGTATCACGAATTGTGCATGTGTCACACAAGCAGGTTGTTCTGGTGCCTCTGAGTGTATGCTTCTATGAGCGAGTTTGTGTGTGTGACTGCGTGTGATAACATCTATAGATCATTAGCACTGCCCTCCTCCTTTATCCAGGTTTGGGACTGGCACTGCTGGACTGCAAGCAGTCGAGGAGTTAGGATTAGGTTGCACAGTGAGAGGCACTTATATTATGTCCATAAATAGAATAGAATGCACGCATGTCATTGCTTTGGTCTGGCGGTCCTTCCTGGCTCTCGCCCTGCCTATCTTCGTGATCTCTGCCGCTATACTTTGAGTGCACCGGGTCACCACTCTTTTCACTCTACTTGGCGAGGCCTACTCATTGCCCCATTTCCCACATGACTATTTAAAAAAATTGTGCCTTCTCGGTGGTTGGCCCCTCGCTGTACCGATGCATCGGTAGCACACATAATCGGGACCGATAATAGAGATATTGGCGGTATCGGATATCGGTAAGATAATCGGTGCCGATATTAATTTTTTATATTTTATGCTATTATTTTCAGTCTTTAAGAGCAAAATGACGACAGCACTTGTATGCAATCAAGTAAACACATACAAGTGTACATCGCAAGGTAGGTTGTTGTGCGTTTTATGTAACGCACCATTAAAAACACACCATTAAAGGTACTGTGCCTTCTAGCACAGATTCACATGTAAACAAACAATGATCAGCTAACTAGAAATGTCATCACTGCCACGCTCTCACATCCATGTAGACCCCCAGTCCAACAAAAAAAAGAGTTCCAAATAGAGTTCTAAATGGAGATCCAAACTAAATTGAGTTCCAAAAAGAGTTTCTATCATGGTTAACACTGCTTTAAAATTCATAACAACAGGGATCAAAAGTCAATTAATTCATACCAGAATTAGGACTCATTTCTAGGTTCTTATAAAGTAAAATTCTATGCACAGGAACAGTTGGTATGCATGCAATTGAGTAGTTAGGTAGGTAGCCAGGTAGATGTGCATGAATAGGTCATTTGTAGCTACTTAGCTAGGTATACAAATTCTTCACCATATAAAAGTTCAATCACAAATACAATAACTGTTCAGATGTAAAGACATAGGTACACACACTTTCTGTCGTTTATGAACTCTTAAGACTCAATGATGAGCTGTATTGGTTTTACGTACACTCTCGTCATCAGAGTGTTGACATCATTAAGACAAGACTAGAAGATACCTTTGATCAGCTTTTTTAAACCGTCACTATAAAAATTAAAAAAATATTTTTTACAAGTAACATCGTGTATCAACTGTTCTTTACATCAATTTCATAAGCACTTTATAATAACCATTGTATTCTTCCCAGTTTTCCATCATCACATTCAAAGTTCCCTCTAATTTTTTGGAAATATTGTACACAAGAAAGTTGCGTGTGCAACACGTTATGAATGGTACACACTTTGTGAGCTGAATGCGATACTTAAATACTTCGACACCTTGATACTTAAATTAAGATCGTATCTAAAAGTTTATGATCAATTATAAGTTCTGATAACCTAAAAAAGTCCTTGTCCAAAGATAAATAAGAAGACGTATAAGCCAAAGAACCAAAGTTTCTGAAGTAAGGTAGGTCGCAGCCGGCAAGGAGATTCGATTTACATAGTTTCATAACAACATCTCTGTGAGCACATTAAATTCTTGTGTGCGTTGGCTCCACACCCCGTGTGCGCACGCAAATATGCACAGCTTAGAGGAAACATTGATTACATCAGAAGCGTCTCTGATGAATCTATCCTCGAAAGGTGCAATATAAATCTGTGATAATATTTTTTTAAACAATCACTAACCAATCAGATGCCAGCTTTTCCGCTTGCCATACTTAAAGAAACCAGCAACCCGGTCAGACTCGTACCCGATGAGGGGGGTACTGATGGCATCAACAATCTGACCCAAAAGGAGAAGATAGCCAGCAAGTTTGTTGTGAAATTTCAGAATAAAATGCAGGTAAATCAGCAGGTAGCTGAACCACATAGACGCGCACAGGTCGTTGTAGAAATGGCCGACGCTGTAAGCAAGTTTCTCGTGAAGTCTCAGTTGCGGCCGACTGTCTATCAAAGAACCTCCAGGTGATGACATTGTGCTGAGAATGGCAGAGATGGTGAGGATGCATCAATCTATGGAACAATAATTTTATGTAATTATTCAGAAAATGACTTGCATATATTTAAGTTTTTATCTAAATGATTTTTATACGGCCATAATGTCACATGCAAAGACAGCATATTGCTTCGAAGTGGCATTTATACATAACAATTTGCAAATATATATCTGAATTTTTTTAAGTATGTGTTTGGAATACATTAAAAATAACTCAAGTAGAAGTTTGTAAAGTAGAAGTTAAATCATAGTCAGCTATTTGTCACAAACAAGTGTATATTATTATAAGTGAACAGTGTCAACAGTGCTGGACAGAGAAGGTTCTAGAAAGAAGGTGCAGCAACAGCAAAAGCCATAAATAGAATACAAAGAGTGAAAAGGAGACAAACTGAGATAAAGAGTGAGACAGAAGAGTGTGAACCTAAATAGGGGAATGCTGTACCTGCATCTAACTGACAAATGACGAAAAATGTAAACAAACATTAAAAACTGCTCTGCTATGGGCAATAGCACACTGTGCAGAGTTGCATGGGATAACAAGCAAAAACATATGAATCATTAGGTTCAATAGCATTTCGCTTTCTGAACCACAGCATCCTTTAAAATCTAGTCAATGCAAGCACTGCGATAATAAATATTATGCTCGTATCTGTGAAGAGTTACTTGCTCGTATCTCTTAAAAGTTTCTCGCTATTAACAAAGAAACTAAAGATTATCCTCCATATCAACCACATGTTTCAAGGCCGTTCGAGACTGACTGGAATCTGCAAACGCATCAATTAGAAACAAAGTTGTATGAAGCTCGTCTTAAAGATATATTCGTGGATTTACCTCGAGTTCTCCAACAAAGTATCTCACCAAACTAATCTTCTTAAGTTAAATGCTAGGCCAGCAGCCAGTTTCACGCGCATTTGTTTTTACTACGAGTTTACGGCACATGCCAAACATATGTGAGTCATTACCATTTGCCTGGGTCACACAACTAATAGGTCTCACGTGACTTGATCGGCAACATTTTCTTATCTGCCGATTTATTATCCAGCAACTAATTAATTGTCGTAGATCAAGTCCGTTAAGCTACCTGTTATTACTTTGTAAGTGTTTATCTTTGAAGTTGATACATTTTATCCAATATTCGTCGATGGTAGGCTATATCGACTCTCCGCTGCACCGCTGACTCTCCGCTGTTTGTAGTATATCTAAACTAAAGATAATTCGACCTCGCCCCACATAGCTTATAGCGCAATCACACTTCTCAATTGGTAAATACACAGAACTGTTCATGGTTTAAGCAAATAGGCAATAATATGCTAAATATTAAACAATATCTTAATTAGCAATAATTACAAAATGCTCAAACCTTAAAAATTACAGAAAAACAACACTATATGTATACATAGCGATCGCAGAATTTCCCACACCGTAAAATATAGCCTACTTCAATCAGGACTGCACAATTCGATATAAAATGTTTGTAGGTTCTTCAGATTTTCAGGTTGATAAGCAATTTGTTTACTTCCACGGTCAATTACAGTATTTACATTACACTGATCTTTATCACAATGTAATCTTAGCTTATTGCATACATAGGCCTATATACGTGTGATTACCTTACGCAAATTTACATTGATTTATATAATCATTATTACTTCATATGAGCTATCAGTTAAATTAATTAATGTTAGTGTTACAAATTTAATTTAAAAAAACGAAAAAACCTCGAAGTTGAAATTGTAATCGTAATCTTCTAAATCTAAAGCGCTACTTGAAAGTCAAGCGCAATGCGCCAGCTTATTCACAAGCGCTGAACGAACGTTGTAATTAAGCGTCAAAGATGATCGAATAGGCGTAAAGAAAGATACAATATAATTGACCAAGATGAAAAAAATAGATAATAAGGTCTCTCCCAGAAATTGTCAGCGGTAATAGTAACCATAAGTTGTCGGTGAACATAATAAAATAATTATTAGGCCTATATACTACGGTACCCTCGTGATCCGTATACATAGGCGGAGACTTTTGAGGGGACCATTCCCTCATGCTCCCCTAAGTCTCCGCCTTCGTCCGTACACGAGTCCTTATAAACGACTATTAAACGTCGTATTTAATTAAGGTCTCGTGTACGAACCGTGGTCGTGAAGTATCGTTTTTCTTGCCGACTGTCTACTTATGACTCTTAATTAATGTTCGCCTCTGAATCTAAGTGTGATTCTCAATGTGCCCTTACGAACTCCATACTGACGGCATCATCAAATTAAATTAGGCCCCTATTGTGTATTATATTATCTCTCATGATAATGATCATGGATTACTGAGCATGCAGCGTAAATGCTACATAGTCGTTATAGAATAGGACGACATTTCAAATTTCTAACGTTGATACAATTATTATCATTGTATCTTTATCTGACTTCTGACAGTTCTGATTGGCACAATAATTATTCATCTTTGCATTAGGCTACGACTGAAATTTCACAACGTGCCGTCTGAATTTTTTCAATATTGCTATTGAAGCACTTTAGCATAGGCTATTAATCATATCTTATAATTATGTTTAATTACCTTTTACTCTTATAGCAAAGATTTGCTTAGGCCTATAGTACTTCTATTCATTGGTGTCATGTCCCATTGTGCAGAGTGGCGTCAGTCTACTTACTCACTAATTCTTATGATAAACAATAAATAACACTATGCGTCGTAACCCGATGAAAAATAAAAAGTTACTGTTTTAAGGCATTAATATCTGTAGCAGATATTGGTACACAGATATTTGCGTTCGATACGTAGATGTGCGAATGGTCGTTTATAAATGACAGCTGCTGATCTTAATATTGGCGCTGAAAAATGCAAAGTGCGCTGAGGTCTAACCAGTTGTATTCCTGGGAACGTGCAAGTCTCTCAACATCAGCGCTCATGATGCTCCTTTATATATTCAGTTATTTAACTTGACCAGTGATGGCTAATAAAAAGGTAATTTTGTGTTTTGAACTGAAACAGATGAGGCACTTTTGGCTTGGTTATAGTACTTAGGACTCCGACTCACGCATAATATAACTAAATAATAATGCACTCTGAAAACTTATAATTTCTTATAATTATGCGTTGTGATGGTCGGTTAGGGTCAGGTTAAGCATCGCGAGGGTCAGTTAGGGTCAGATGAGGCATTGTGAAGGTTGTTTAGGGTTAGGGTTAGTGTCGTTTTTAGACATGTAAGTTGGAGTCCTAAGTTCTATAAGTAAGCCGCACTTTTAAATCCATTCGTAATCATGCAGAGTGAGAAAATGGAATAGAAATTTATGTATAGAATTGTCTTTTTATTGTATAACATTGTATGTAAATGCTGTAGTTTATAAAAAGTATATTTTCACTTTATTGTGAAGCTGCTGTATATAACTTTTAAACAAAGTGCTCAGCTTTTATATGAATCAGCATCATCATATCCCAAAGAAAGCAAACATTTGGCATGGGGGGTATTTTTCTATGTACGAAATTTCTGTAGGCGCTCAGTACATATGTCAAGAGGGACATGTTTCATATGACGTAGTAAGTAAGTACAACCTTTATAGCACTTATTGCATGGGTTAGTAACTAAGTAGGTATAGCCTTTATTTGCCCACAACGGGACATATAAATATAAATTTTACTCAAAGAAGACATATAAGTTATAATGAAATATAGTGATAATAAGGCACAGATATGGTACTGAGTAGTTATGTTAAAAAGGATAGGCGTTGCTGCCTTTGGATGTCTAAAAACGACCCTAACCCTGACCCTAAACGACCCTCACAATGCTTAACCTGACCCTAACCGACCCTCACGCCAAAGGTTGCGCATAACAAACATTTTACTGGGTGTTGACATACTCCAGCCTAATACTGCATCTGCCTTCATTTGTTAATTCCTTCACTGGCTTCCAGGACCTCAACGCATTCGTTTCAAGACCCTAGCGATGATGCGTAACTGTCATCTTGGGTCTGCCCTGCATACCTTCTGTCCGTCTGCACTAGTGTGTCCTCTATTCCGCTCTGGGCTTTCCTCTGCCCGCAGAGTGCTGGTGGTTCCCAAGCATGCGCTCTTCCACGGCCCAATCTAGGAGCTTTCATTACAATTACAAAATACCTTAATGGCGTGAGCCGCGCTAAACCGTCGACTGCAAGCCAATATACGGCAGCACTTTCTATAGTTCTTCTATTCACTTTGTTGGATACGGGATGCTACGTCATATGAAACATTTGCCTCTTTGTATGTGTAGTCAGTGTGTATTGATTGCTGTGCAAAATTCCGTACACGGAAAAATACCCCCATGCCAAACGTTTGTCTCAAAAAATAACATCCAGAGGAGTCCAATGAGCTGTTGTCCTGCACTATGCCATGATTAACGTCTTAAATGATTTAAAATTCAATGCAATGCTACTGTCGCTTGATAAATGCACTTTTTATAAAGTTCCAAAATGCACATTGAATCGAGGAAGATATTGAGAGCTATGACCAAACTGAAAGAGATAAGTTTACAGTTTATGGGACAAGACTGTCATGGTAAGATAGTTGCGGACATGAGGGGTGGACGGTTCCAGATCGAGGGACCAGCAACTGTGACTAAACACCGGCCACAGACAAGAAATGTTCCATAAACAACATACTTTCCAGCAGATGGTTGTCAAACAGAGGATCAATCTTTAACAGACCTTTATGATGTAATTGAGATTTTTAAATGGAATGGCAAATGATCTGCATGCGCTTGTATGGATACAGGAAACTAGTATAGAGAACGAAGAGCCAGCATGATGTGGTCTTGGTATGGGAGTGTGGCCAGCTCAGAGGCGGGTTTAACAATTTTCCGCCCCAGGCCAAGATTCATATGCCGCCCCTCAACAAAATTGAAGTTGCATATTGAAATCAACAAATTTTAACATAATTATGTCATAGAAGAAAGATAAACTAGCACTACCAGTCTGTTTCTATTAAAAAAAATAAAAGAACCATTTTGAACATAATGAGTGTATTAGTTTAAACTTTGATAACAGTATAATGCAATGATTGAACAGTTCTTCCTTAGTCTACTACTGGCTTGCTATCATTAACTTTTTACATTTAAAACTGTTTAAATCCAACTTTTGCCACCCCTTGAAATGTGCCACCCTTAGGCCAGTGCCTTGTTGGCTTAGTGGTAATTACGGTGATGGGCTCGATTAAATGAGGCCTGATTTTAAGTGAAAAACGCATTCAAGAATAAATTTAAATTTGAACAGTCTGAGGGTATGCAAGCATCTAGTGAATACAGAATAATAATGATTGTTATAGAGTGATGACGATTGATTCTGCCAATGCAGACGACACTATGTGCACCAGACGTCAGCGGTTCGTTCTCTGCCACGTTCAGCATGTTCGCAGGAAGGTCCTGACAACGGCGGTCGTTGTCATATGCCTCGTCGTTGTCTACTTTGTGTTTCTTCGTATGAAGACAACGCCAACAATTTTTGTTATAGAAGAACACCATGAAGGTATAGTTTAGTTGGACAAAGTATAGAGAAAGGTAACTCAGACCCGCCGAGAGGAGGCGGTCAAGGGGGCAAAGACCCAGGGGCCCAGCGACTTTCAGGGGCATGGGCTTGATCCGCATTGAGAAAAATGAAAAAACTGAACACATGAATAAAATTACCAGTTAACCCTTTAACGACCAGTATGATTGATTATGCATTAAACTTTAGTACACGCTGGTCGTTAAAGGGTTAAGCAAAGTGTATGATTTACTTGGTACATGTAATATTACTGGCACTTAACTATAACAGTTTAAACTTCATGCATCTAAATATACCTTTTTTTGCTATGGGACACGCTCATTTCCGTCTAAGAGGCCCCTACGACTGCTCTGCCTAGGGGCCCTGAATTTCTCTACCTAGGGCCTACGATTTCTCTGCCCAGAGGCGTGGAATTTCTGTTGGCGGGCCTGAGGAAACTATATTTTGAGAAATGCTTACTCGTGAAAATAATTTTTTATCCCTGTCACACTTTTCTACTGAGATGTCACCCAATTTAAAATTTTGTTTCTGATTGTCAAGTATGGTTTTCTAACCCCTTAACGACATACGTGTACTTATAAATGACTGGTAAACTAATTCAATCTCCACAGGCAACTTTTAACTTCACATGCACTATATTCGTTGATTTTCCATCATGAAGTTAATTGACTGATTGTGTTTGTTATGTAAACAAGGTGCAACATTTTCCTGACTCCGATTATTGGCCAGAAACTAGTCACACAAGATTGTGTAAGGAGTTCCCAGTGAATGTATGATAGGTTGTTGAGATACCATGGGTAGAAACTGTTTGCAAGCTGATGATATTATATATTATTAATCTTCCTTTATTAGTTTCAAACTGACAGACCACAGTATGATTACAGGTACAGGATGAACATACAATTACAAGAATCGAATGTAACCGTATGATACCCAGGCAAGGCTCCATTACATCGTAAGTCTAACTGAGCCAATGCCACTGCCTAGCGAATGCCCCATCTAATTCCCTAGTCAGCATTATGAGGGTGGTGAGAATCAATCTCGCCTCCCACTACTTTTATGCCCGAGTGTCATCCATCACTCAATGCCCTCCCCACCCCAACATTGGGTGAATCGAGTCCTTTGTCCTCTGACTGTTCATTGTCCCGATTGTTTTTGTATTATTTCAGCAGTTGTTGATTGATGCGTGTGACTGATGTATTTTTATCTTACACTATCCTTGCCTATACACGTATGTACTGGTATGTGTGTGCATGGATGACGTCTTTGTATGTTTACCTGTATCTTTGTATGTATTTATATATGTTTGCAGAAATATATATATATATATATATATATTTATGTATGCACATATATACAAACAAGGGCTGTTAACAATACTGGAAAGAAGTATTGCAATACTAATACCAATACTTCATCATAAAAAGTATTACAATACAAATATTTTTTCTTAAAAGTATTGCAATACCAATACTTTCACCAATACTTTTCGATGAGCAAATTTCCTGTTTATTCACACAAAACATGTGCTAAAGAAACAGAATTATAATTACAATATTATTTTTACATAAAAACTCATTATAATTACAATTATTATTTTCCCATATCAAAGATCACTATAATTACAATAATAATTTTTACATTTAAAATTAGAATAACTACAGTTATTATTTTTAAATACATGTATTATGAAGGTGCCACAATCTGCCATTTGCCATATGTAGAAAAACCATCATTTCAAAATGTGTACTACTCAAGCGTGCTATCAGTAATGCGCTTGCTCGCGTAGCATGCGGTTGCGGGTTCGACTTCGTGTAACGACCCTGGGCAAGGTGTTTGCACAAACGTGCCTCTGTCAACAAGCAGTAAGCTGGGAAGTAAACGGCAATTCCTGCGATGTCACTGGCCCCGTGTCCAGGACCTTGAGATTCGTCCATTGCTGGCTCAAGGGCCTAGGAAAAGGAGATGAGGACCTCACCAACGTTCCATATGGAAAACTGGCTGATTTTACTACTCAAGGATGTGCATAGAGGGTAAACACTATATATCCGGTTGTTACCCTATTTATAGATTTCTTCCATTCACATCATAGATCGTAGATTGCAACAAGAGACAATTTTCTGAGCATGATGATTTATTGCTCACTATTTCTGGATCACAAATATTTCAAGTGGAAGAGAAACATGCCTATTATAATTTTTTATTACGGTGAGAAAAAAGTATTGGTATCGCCTATCGATGACTAGCTAAAAAAAAGTATTGCGATATCGACCAAATAAAACTATCGTTATACATCGCTGTGATACCGCAAAAAAGATCGCTAATACCAAAGTATCGCGATACTTTATCGCCATATTAACAGCCCTGATACAAGCACATGTAATTATATGTATCAGGAAAGTTGATAGTGTATTTTAAATACATCCCACGTTCCATAGGAATTGCTGGTAACATCCTATCTGATTTTTGTTTCTTTGGCCTAAATGATTTTTCTGCATGTGTTAATTTATTCATATTAAGTTGCTGGGTGTCTGATTGTTCTTGTCATCTGTCGTGAAATGCAACATGATCGCAATCAATCGTGGTTAGAAGTCATGTGCATATAAAATTGTTTTACATTAATTAATACCAGATGTGTTATGCATTAATTATGACTAATTACTTATACATATGAATGTTTTTTTGTGTTCAGCTCTGGCATACTGGTTCCATGCTGTTGATAAAGGTCTTATTCCAAAGCAGAGAAATGTGTTGGTCAGTATGAAAACTTATGCCAAGACAGCAAACACAGTTAATGTTAGTGGATAAATGTGAATGTGTTAATGTAGTAAATGGGTAAACTGTAAAAATGTAAATGGGTAAATGTAGTTGGGTAAATGTAAATATCCAAGGGTAATGGGTATATATAAACAGTCAAATGCAAATGTGTTAATATAAATGTTGATGCATAAATGTGCAATTGTGATAGGTTAATGAAAAACGGGTAAATGTGTTAATGTAAATATGTTAATGTAAATGGGCAGATGTAAATGGGTAAATATATTGCATAATACCGCAACAAGAATATCTGCATAGTATTTGTAAGTGTGTATACAAACTGTGTTGTCATTAATATTAAACTTTTTTGGTGTCCGATGCCTATTTGCCAAGCGTGTGTGTGTGATCCTGCCTCTGGCTTGTGAGCCTGTGCAGCGTGTCTAATATTCTGGTATGAAACATGCAATACAAGAATCTTGGGAGGTTGATGGTGATAATAGCTTTGTATTTGGAACTCTAGTTGCTGGCCTGCTAGGACAGCATTAGCAAAGAATTTGAGGTCACCATCTATTTTTTATTAATTTGAAGCTTCTTTACAGTTGTTGCTCAGAAGGTCGTCAAGTTAACAAACTAATTATTGTATTCGACAGTTAGTGTCTAACCAACATCAGCCCACATATTGACTTAGGCTACTGTACATCTGACCAGAATGCAAGCCCCGCCATCTCATTAACAGTTTTTATGTCTCAATGTGAGTCAAACAATAAAGGTTTTTTTAATATTATTTTTTATGACATTATGTAATTTTATTATGCATTATTTATAGTTTTGTTATACGCTACCATGGTTAGTCATACAAAACATTGATGCGTGACTTGCTGATTTAACAAATATGCAAAGATTATACAATATGCAGGATTTAAAGTGGGTGGGAATGGCGTCCCCACTGCTCTCGAAATCCTGTGTCTGCGTTCCCACTGCTCACAATGCAATGGAACCCTTGGAACGCATTTGTTCCAATAAAACTCTTCTTCGAAATGTCCGTTCGGTAACGACAACTAATTTATGACTCTTAATTATGAGTCTTATTTAGAGCTACTTTTACAATGTGTTTGCTGTCCGCTTGTAAGCAGCTTTACGCTAACGACATGTAGGCCTATAAGGCCTTAAATCGGGTATGTTAACGGATCACTACAATAATAGAGAGGGCAGAGGATGATGAGGAGTGGTGGATAACGGAAGATAAATAAAGGTGTCTAAGAGTATAATTACATTAATCAACTGTCAGCTGTGCCTTATTTTTGGCAATCAATTATTTTGGACTTAAAGGAAAGTAGTTTTATTTACTCACAAAATAGCAGTGTTAAATAATAAATAAGCTACAGTAGTAATAGCAATCATAACTATTATTATAAATTCAATATACACATGTACGATGCCACTTGGCGATTCGTGTGCGCGACACTTCTCCAATGCGTTTACAATTTTAGATTTAATTAAGATTCATTTCACATCAATTATCGAACAGAAAGGGATGCAGTTTCGTTTAGTCAACAAATGCATGCGTTGAAAATTCATAAATAGACCACCACAATAATACCAATTATTATTTTTAATTTTAAACACGTACTACGCCACCTACCGATTGAGGGGCGCGTTCCAGTCTTTCCAATACATTTGAACTTCAGTATTCTCTGTCGCTTATCTCAAGACTTGTTTCTTTGATTATATTTGAGCTCGTGGGAAGCCTCAAAAATGACAAATGAAGTGCAGAATTAAATATTAAATAATTATGAGTAATTATGAGCGTATTTTGCCTACAATTATTGTGTAGTTAGAACACTGGGGTCTATATAGAACCTGTCCTGCAGTTTCCTGGATTCGTTGTTTGTTGCCTATTTAATTGTAGAATTATGTCACACAGATGATCCTGTAATTTCACACATTAGGGATTATTTGTAAGTTGTGCTGTTTATCTACGTATTTTGCAAAGCCAAAGTTTACAGCACATTGTATCGTCAACGATCATACCTTGAAGCAGTGTCTACTTCAAGCTTTGATTTAATTGCGTCGTTAATGTGGTATAATGTGGTTACCGTCGTTTACTGTCCTTCGGAATGCAGATCAGTTGGCAAGTTAAATTAAGTCTAACGACATAATTATATCTGAAGTCATTGATTGAACTTGCAGGGCGGTAATTAGCCCAACCCAATGCACTAATAGATGCGTGTCAGAATTTGCGAAGATCGGCGTAAACGAGACCTGGCAAGGGGGCAATGACTACCAGACCAGAGCGATGATGGGGTACGAAAATCGCTGCTGGAGGATTGGCCAGGGAGCGCATCCAGCATCTGATTGGAGACGTGGCCACATTTCGGAATGCGACCGACAAGACGTGCAGCAAAACGCAGGACCCGGTCCAGGCACCGGACCCGCCCAGTTTGGAGGCCTACATAGAGTGAGCAGCAGTAATTTGATGAATGAGTGAACAAGTGTAGCGGTGGCATCTGGAGTTATCGAGCGAGTAAAAGTGCGGAGCTGACGCAACTTTTAGCATGAATCACACAGTGACACAGGAGACGGTGAATGTGGTGCAAATAAGCGTTTGGTCTTGGTTGAAGATGTTCGGCAATGCTACAGTGTGTTTGCACAATTATTTCAGCAATTGATCAGTGAGTAGTAGAAGAGCTGATTTAGAGCAGCATAAGTTGTTGGGAACGGTCATGAAACTGGCTAACACTGTTTTCACAAAGAATTTTGGACTCGTGTATGATGCCCTGGAAGAGTTGGCCGATTTGTCCTTAGCATTGCAGATAGTTTATATCACTCTTCCTGCATGTTGATCATCTACTCCTGAGTCCTGACAAGACGAATCGAAGTCATTATACAGCTAGAAATGACTGAGTGGACAGTACTATGCTGAAGCTTGCAGTGGGAAAGAGAGGGAAATTTAGCGAGGCCAATTTTACCAAGCATTGGTAGACGGCATGACAAAGATATTGTTGGCAGATTCGGAGAAGGATCTGTGTAGTTCTAGTGTCTGATCTCTTGATCTCAATGCTTGGCCAAATGATTTCGACCCTGAGGGGGTGAGAGATAACTTGTCCATTTACGTGGCAAGTTCCTACGTCAATATACTGCTGTGGAGCAAGATTATCGAGATTATTAAGATAGCAGAGGTGGCAGGGTTGCTGATCATTTCCAAGAGTTGCTGAATAGAATAAACACCTTAACCAGTAGGCTAAGCACGGCGAGTGTGAAAGGCGTTCAGTAAAATGAATATATTAATTATGCACATCACTCAGGTTACAGCTGTCTATTGAGTTTTTCGTGTGAAGACAACATCATAGACTAAATAGAATTTCTTTAATACTTTCTCTTTTGTTAGGCCCATATAGCTACAGTTGGCTGTTTGACTAGCTCAGTATAGGCCTAACTGTATGTGTGATCTGAGCCCTTGCTCTTTGAGTTGAACTCGACACATTATAGACATTAGGCTGTATACATGTACATGTATATCTATTTATTCAAAAAATCTGTAGGATTCATATTTATATTTAGGAAAAGAAAGATGATACATGTTAAAAAATCAACATAAATTATTTTTATTTTTTGAATTTTCTAATTTATTCTCTTTTACATTTTTATATGTGGAATGCGGTTTCATCGAAGGATACGATTCTTATATTTGCATAAGGCCTGGTTAGGGGTAGACTGTAGACATTGATTGTCCTGTCTCCTATCGAGTCAACTCGAACTTTGGAGTTCCCACTGCTCACCCAAACCACTTCAACCACTGATAATATGTGCTCTTGGAGCCCGGGTTCATCAATATACCGACGACTCCCAACTGCACTCGACATGCCGCCCATCTGAGGCACTGAAGTGCGTGTCAAAATACTTGGCAATTGTGGAGTAAGTGCAGATCTGGATGTCCTCCAATCGGCTAAGATTTAACCGGGATAATACTGAATTTATGTGGCTGGGCAAGAGACAAGCGTGTTCGAGGGTTGACAAGGAGGCAACATGTCAGTTCCCTGTGCAGGTCTTGCTTTTATAAATTGCGCCAGATTAGAGTCATTCGGCGAAATCTGTCAATTGACGCTGCTATAACTCTTAATTGTCCACTCCTTCGAGCTGACTCGCCTGGACTACTGCAATGGTGTCCGTGCAGATCTGCCTAAGTTCTGGATAAGACAGCTTCAATCCGTTCTCAACTGCGCCGCTCGAGTCGTTGCCAAGCTGCCAAAATACTCGCATATTTCAAGCTATATGCATGACACACTGCACTTGCTCCCGGTTGAGGATAGGATCACATTCAAGATCATCCTCATGGGATGGACATCGGTGGTCGGCACGGCTACAGAATACATCAAAGAGCTCTGTCTTCCCGTCTCCAGCCAGCCAGGTCGTCGACCCTTGCGTGCTGTGGATCGTGGGGACTTGATGGTCCCGCGCTTCCGTAGATCGATGCGGACAAACCGTGCCTTCTCATGCATTGGACCATCATACTGGAACGCTCTTCCGTTACAACTTCGCAACCTTGCACTGCTTGCAGCCAACTTTTATAAATTACTCAAATCGCATTTGTTTAGATCTATTGGGTAGCAACGTTTAGCGCCTTCGAGAGGTTCTTATAAGGCGCCATGTAAATTGCCTAATAGAGGCCTATATACATATATGCTCCCAGATTTTGGAGTTGTGGGTCTCATTAGGATCTAGCTACTGCAAAGTGGGTCCCCATGTCAAAAAGGTTGAGAACCGCTGTTCTATTCAGTTGTGCTGAGGTCGGGAGGTCTTCTGAAAAGTAGTCCTTAATGGGTGCTATATAAATCTTTGTAACGAATGAATGTATATCTATATGGATATGTGTGCATATATTATGTACAATTGGACATACAAATGCATGCATACGCACTCATACGGTAATTCCTACTTGCCATTCATATCATCTGCATACTAACATGCAGTCATACAATCTGCATACCTGTATTTACGTACATACTTGTGTAGTTATGTTCATTCGTTCATACCGTGTCCACTTTGATACATACAATGCCATACATGCCTCATACTTATATACATACATTATTATATGCATTCAGTTTATAAATGCATACAATACATACTATGCCTTCATTCATACATGCACGCACACACACTATATAACGTTTCAAATTGTTGCGCTGTTTGTACCTTCCTGTATAGATTCATTTAGATGGTCATTCGGACGAAAGTACACCAGAGTTTGTTACAGGAATGCCACAGTTTCGATATCCGCGCAACGGACACGAACTGTCCTTCTTTCTCCAGAAGAATGATGTGTTCATACAGGTATGTATGCTCTGTCTAATCTCAGTGCCATTAACTAATCGTATAATAGAACCTATTAGTATCAGTAACTAATTAAGGATGAACCGAGTGTCAATTTCCTGCCAAATCCGAGTACTGCGTTGTGCGAGTTGATATTGTGCCGAGTCAAAGTTTTAAATATTTAAGGAAAGTTTCATTCTCTTGATTTTTTCGGCAGTTTCCACAATTTTCATGAATTTTTTGGTTTTGCCTTAGTTTACACTAGGAAGTAGTAGCTAGTAACAACTGCCAGTAACAGTATTTGTATTTTTAGTTGGATCGATTCGATTTTTGTTTTCAGAACAGAAAATTGTAAAGCCGATTTATATTCAAACTCAGACCCATTGTTTGTCCGAGTCAAAGTTTATGCCAAGTACTACCAAACTCACTCAGCCGAAGTTTATGCCAAGTACTACCAAACTCACTCAGCCGAAGTTTATGCCAAGTACTACCAAACTCGCCCAGCCGAAGTTTATGCCAAGTACTACCAAACTCGCCCAGCCGAGTTTCGGTTCATCCCACAACTATCGAAAGATAGCTACCAAAGAACTTATATAGTAGCCAGCAACTATAAATCTTATATAGTAGCAGTAACTGGTCTTACCAAAGAATTTATATAGTAACCAGCAACTGATCAAAGAATTTATATAGTACCAGTATGTTTAAACGATAGTCTGTATTTGGTGTAAATTGCATTTTGTCTGATGTCATTTTGTTTGTAGGGTGCTGTTATGACCGGACTGATATCAAAACTTATCTGGGTCTGGCCATCTTGGGACGAGAGCTTAAACGACCAGAAGGACACTTACGAGAGCAGACTGGTCGAGTTGGGCTGGTTCTGGGAGGAAAGAGACAATGGTCGGACCACAGAGCCTCATTTCTGCCAATGCGAAACGCCTACAGTACCCCAAAAAGTCTACTCGAGGAAGTGCTCATTTCTCAACAGCAGTGCTTCAGATGTTGAAAACCAGGAGACTTTGATGGAAGCTAAAAAATGTCATGTTGAAATGGCTTATGTTTCAGAACACATCAAAGATCAAAGTTTCGTTGAGAAGATCGCTAATGATCCGACGTGGGTCGAAAACGATGCGAGCATAATCCTTGACATCGACGAGGATTTCTTCGGCTGTGAAAATGTCGCCGACTCTTTGATTCGAGACGGTCTCTCGTGGACGGAGGTCGAGATCATCGACCGACGTCTCCAGCGCTTTCTCTGCCCAAAGTTTATACGGCACGAGGAATTGGGGAACAGCTTTCTTCAGACTCTGTTACAGTTGTTTCTGAAGAATTGCAAGTTTAACAGATGCTCAGGAATGGACTTGTATACCGACCTGCTAAACCAAGCGTACGACATTCTCATCTCGGAATTCCAGAATCATCCCTCGATGTTTTGCGGCCGCAACGACTTTGACGTTCGCGATGCCTGGAGGAGTTTGGCAGAGATCTTCTACCAAATGTCTCCTGTACATGTTCAGAGGATTCACGATCTCGGCTTCTGTTTGTCGACTTCCCCGAAGACTCTGTTCTTCGAAGAGGGTCGTGCCGAGTTCACCGTCTGTCACGGTTTAAACCCTCCAAATGCCACAATCGTCTTCCTTCACAGTCCAGATGGACAGGAGATCGCCAACCGTGGTGGGCTGCTTCGGACGATACTTCGGTCGATTTTAGAAACGCGGTCGCTGCCCCTTGTGACCTTATGTCGGTCCGTACGAGATGGATTTACTCCACGTGGTGTGGCAGACTCTATCGAAAGGGAGGTGCTGGAGGCGCTCGCTGGGGCTGCGGGCGTTCAGTGGGAGATAAACTATGACGATGATCTGCTGGGAGGAAGGATGGGCTTGACCA
The DNA here is from genome assembly GCA_959347315.1 of Bimastos eiseni. Classification (NCBI taxonomy): domain Eukaryota; kingdom Metazoa; phylum Annelida; class Clitellata; order Crassiclitellata; family Lumbricidae; genus Bimastos; species Bimastos eiseni. The sequence continues at coordinate 2,815,423 of OY365808.1, forward strand.
GTCGAAACTAAGGAGACCCGTTGTCTGCCTTTTCAAAGCACAGTGTATCCATGCTCTCATGTGCAAGACTTGTTTTGTTAAAGCACACTATAAATTTCCAATTGTACTAAATTTAAATTTGCATGTCTAAATTGGGTGCAGCCCAACCTCAACCTACACATGCCCATCATGGACAAGCCCTTTACTGCTAATACATGTATTGCAGAGGGATGTAATAAAAACGAAGGTTGACCCTGATTGCGACGAGTTCGACACTTGTAAGGTGCTAGATCTGCTGGTGTATATAAAATATGTGCAAGGGATCAACTGATGGCAAAACTAAGCCGTGCATTCTTTGTGGCTCAACAAGAGGGGTAATTTCGTAATTGTAAACTTCTAAATCACCAGTTGAAAGCCAAGTGCAAAGCACCAGCTATTTCATGAGTGCAGCTCCAAGTCAGAGTGGTTTTCTAAAGGTATTCAAAAGGACGTAAAAGTCCAGGGGTCTTGATTGAGGAACTGAGAATATGCGTATGAAATGATCTCCCTCCAATCATGGTGTAGTAGTTGAAATGAGTTGCCTTTTGCTCTTTCAATCATTCTCTTCATGTTGTTGATGCTTAGAATATACATTCGTTATATTTTATAATCTTAAATAGCAAGTGCAGAAGCTAACAAAAGACTGAAAGGTTGTGAAAATTTACATTTTCTTAGTATATTTTTTAATTCCCGAGTTGTTGGAATCGATTTTCTTTATTATATGACTTATATTAAAGCACTTTTACCTAACCTCATTCATGCAATATGGCTTTCTAGGAAGTTGCAGAAATTTTGTGATTGTGATCATGTATTGGTCCTTCTGAGATGAACTGTACAACTATCTGATTACATTAAACAATTGAACCTGGTGCGTGAATTCTATTATGCTGGTAAATTTATTATTTTTCATCAAGTTTAATTACACATGTATACACTATTTATGAATTATCATATTACTCTGTAAGTTGCAAAAAACAAATGATTAACTGTAATTGTCTTAATTTGTTCACCCATCTCAAGTGGGCATGGATTGCACATGCTTAGTATGAGAGGAAGTTAGTTCCTCTGATCGGATGCATGCCCACATTTATAGACAATCTTTTGGAATTTCAAGGAATCAACGAAAACATGTGGATAAAATGACTCTGTCAGTATCATCAAGCCAGTATAAAAAGAAACAAGTAATTCAAATTCTGATGTTCTTTTTCGAATGTTTTTCATAATGATTCCATTCCTGCAAAGACATACATAGCTTCTACATAAATAATATAGTACATCTACATACTACAGCAGAGGCACTTTGTTGTGACTAGAATACTGAACCCCAATCTATTTCTTCAGGAAACTTGAGGAGCTTTACCGATAAGCACTCGTCACGGAATTGTCGAGTTATTTCGGATGCAACAGAGAGACGGCAGTACTCTCCAGTTGTAAACGTAAGACATCCTGCTTTGGAATTCCTTTTCACAGAGTGTTCCACTAACCTCGAGGCTTTTCCTTTTGATTCGCATCATGTCCGCATCTTGTTTGTGCGTGACGATATAACTATTGCTGCAACCTCGTGACACGTACTCGGTGTCAAATCTTGGATCATGGACTCTCTGGATTTCGAGGGGACCGAGCCATGCCCCGACGGAGATGTCTTCACTGGAAAAGCGCTGCAGAAGGGCTGCATTTGTTGCAATGTAGTGCACGAGATCGGTCGAAAGAACGTAACCTCCACCTCGAGCATGAGGTAGATAACGATCGCATAGTATCCAGTTCGGCTCCGCCCACTGTCCGACCTTTTTCACCCGTGCTCGTCCGTCGAAAAACCCCAGGTAAGTCCTCTCCGGCGTGCGATTTTGAAGTTTCCCCTTGAGCAGTTCGATTCTTGCAAAAGTGTCGTCATCTCCTTTGAAAAGGAAACTAAACTTGACGTTGGAATCTATCCACTTCAGCGATTCTACCAGCTTTTCTGTGAGGCTCCCGTAAGAGTCGTGTACGTGAGAAAGCAACAGCAGGTCCTTGTTGAGTCTATTCTCTTCATTCAGCTTTGAAACTTCCTCGGGACTGAGGTCCTTGGTTCCAACAACGAAGAAGGACTTAACGTCAGCAAAATCATTGTTCAGCCACGTTGTTCTAACCGTGTCTCTTTGCTCAGCGTTTTTCGGTGAAGACAACAGCAGAATAACCATGAAAACGTCAGCGCTGACAGTTTCCTTGGGGTGCAGTGAGTGTTCTGAGCGATGTTCACTTGTTTTCAGCACTTCCTGTGAAAGACGAATGGTAACGATTAAGAAAATGAAGCCAATAAACAGAAGAACAGCAACGCATTTGATGAGGAAGCTAATTCTTCGTCTTTTGAGCCATTTCCAGATCGATGAGAAGAACATAGCCTAGTATTAGGAACATCAGGACATGATACGATTTTCTGTCATCTAAGAAAACAACACAACAGTATAAAATTAATTATTATTTCTGTTATTACCAGTATTTTTCATAATTACTGATACTAGGCCTACTCCTACAAAACTGCATAAAATGAAAATTCACGTATAAATGTGAATCTGAGGTGCACTTTGTAAACTACTGCTAAAGCAAAGAGCTGAAATTTCTTGGCACCACAGAAAAAATACTGTACATGATCAGATAATTCATTGACACTTGGGAGAAGCAGTGTTTTGCAGGCAGTGTCACCCAGTTTATATGCATAATTTGGTTAACTTAAAGCTGGGACTAAAATGGAAGGGATATGAAGCGGCAAGTGGCAGCCAATCAGTGATCGTATTTTCTGATGCACTGCAGGCAATGTCTGTGATCGGCCATGTAATGAATAAACTGACATCCGGGTATTCGGAAGAGTAAATTTGAACGTATTATCACCTAAAAGATCATCTAAAATAATGCTACTTCAGTCAAAAATCTTCTTTTGAACACGTGTTATTTTAACTTATTTATATTGCAAGTTCTATGTACTACGTCAATTTATTTGTTAACAAAAACAAGCGCAATTGCTGATATGTACTCCAAAAGTCCCGGATTCGTCTCATTCCTTATGCTCTGATCATCATCTAGATCTTTTTTCCTAGGACGGCCTTAGCATTAAAACTAGGCATTTGCTGTCGCAGGTCCCTCTACCTATAATTGCCTCCTCCCTCGCTGAGGGTTAAACCAATGACCGTCTACTCTCTATAGGCCTATTACATTTTAAGGCGTTCATTTCCCCCCTCCGAGGGTTTCGGTGTTTATAGAACCTCTGAATAATTATTCTTGTAGAGGCGCTATATAAATCTAAAGATATGATGCTACTTTTGTGATCGCAATAGCAATCCGCAGACTTCTAAAGCGCCGCCGAAAATCCAAGCGTAGGGCACAGGCTTATTCACGCCGCGTCAATTAATTAAGGTTTCCATATGTTGGTCAAATCACACATTAACCCAATTAATTTTACGCACGCACTGACCACATAAATAATACAATGTATATTACATTTTAAAAGTGACACGAATAATTACAATTTATGAATGAAAACAATTATTTGTGGCAACCGACGCAAATAATAGTCAGGATACCCGCATGATGACGTAACTAAGTAGCCTACACTTCCAGTTCTGTAAGATAATTATATACAATGTCGATGTATCCAAAATTATTTTCTAGTGAACAGTCACGCGCGCACAATTTACATCTAAGAATGATATTAAATTAGTTTTAAAGTAATTAAAACACCCCTATTTACAACGGTGATAGAAATATAGCGTTAGCCGATAATCTCGCGAGAACTAACAGTAGCCAATAGCAAGCCTTGTTGCTTTGTGCCTTGTTGTCATTGGTTGACTTGGCGCCTAGCTGTATTTTAAACTGAAACTTTTAGGTCGTCGATTTGTCTTGAGCAATCATTTATTTGTTTCTGTGTTTTCCACTTTCTTATTTCCAAAGAATACGCAATGGATGTTGATTCTGTTTGGGAGTACAATGCGCCACAGTTTGTTGACTTTTGCCGGCCGATCCATGATGACGCCGGAGTCGATGAATATTTTGGTAAGCAACTGCAGTAGTTCGACGGGGTGCGTAGCGAATCGCCGAAACCCGAATCCCCGAAACTGATATCCGCCGTATCCCCGAAAACGAAGCTGGATTGATGAAAAGGATTCTGTTTAAATGGAAGCTGGATCGATGAATAGAAATCATGCAGAAGCTGGATTAATGAATGAATTGCGCTGTTTGTTTCGCAACCCCAAGCAGAAATTCCACCGAGTCCCTGAAATCAATTTTCTCCGTGTACAAATATTTGCGCAAGTCTCACTTTGATATTGTATTGAATACATGCAATTTTTCGAAGATAATGTTGAGATATTGAAAACAAATTATCAAATCTTAAGAGCGGACAAGGCTCCAGGACCAGATGACCTGCACGTTAAGGCTCTAAAATTCTTGGCAAGTGTCTAAGGGGTTAAAGTTGCTACTCTGTTCAAGAAATCACTTCAGGAAAGAGTGTTGTCAAAAAGGTTGACATGTGCTAATGTTATCTCTGTATTTAACACAGCTAAAATTGAAGGGTGTGTGTAAAGTGCGAACCAGTAAAATGTGAACCGCTTGCGAACTATGTACGGCACTAGCCTTCATACTGCTGACCCTAACCGATCCTCACAAAGCATAACCTGGCCGTAACCAACTCACGACGCCTAACTGGCCCTCAAGACGCCTAACCTATCGTTCAAATTTTACTGGTTCGCGATTCGCACTTTACTTACACCAAAAATTGGAGATACAGGAAAAATGTTTATATAGATATTGATTCACCTTAGATGTGCACAGATTGTCTATGCAACAAATTTTGATAAAGCTTCTCCCTATAGAATATCAATCAGCAAAACCTCTCCTGAATGTAAATATCCCTATTTCCTTAGCCAGCTGCTATTCTACAATGCAGGTCGGTATATTGTTTGTGTATTTTACTGTGGCATTTTAAAATTTGCCTAGACATTGATCACGAAGGGGAGAACCTGTTGAAGAACGAAGAGTTGTTGGAATTGTCGTCTTCTGCGGAGATTTCAACCTCAAGGTCAGAGAGAAATGATGCTGAACTGCCATTCGGTGAAGCCCTGAACAATCAAGAGGTAGAGACGAGCGCTTCTGAAGATGTTGTGGTTACTCCACGAGATGGTAGCTGTGTTGAGACAGCCAAATCACATGGAAGTGGAGTTAAAATACAACAGGAATCGTCTATGAAGCAGACTAAACGAATTCTGCGTTCAAATGGTAAATAGCTTTGAGCTGACTGCATTAAGTTCTGCTGGTTATGTGATCAAATGGTTCAGTACTACCCGTTATTCAATTAATGTTGTTGTTTAAAAAAATTTATATGCATGCCAAATCGCACAGAAATGCAAGTCAAAGAGTCGAAAGTGCAGCTCTTTTGTTTGGTACTTAGCACTTTACCGAGGAGTGCAACTGGAAAACCAATGCAGCTCATTATTGAAGTGTTTAAGTTAACAGTGCGCTATATAGTAATTGTCTTTCTACTAATACAGGGCATGTTTATGTAGAGATAACCATTTGGGATGTGGATCCAATGATTTGCTCAGTGTTAGATTGCATATTCACAACCCAGCAATCCTTTTAAGTAACTAAGTATATTCTTTATTTGGCCAACTGCAGATCCGCACTCTGGAGAACAGCACGTATAGATAAAAGTACAGCATTCTAATTATAAAGTATTTTTGCACTAGATTGTCAGCCTGTGGAACAATGTATGTGAAGTAGTAGGTCTTTATTGAAGGAGGGAACTGGTGCAGCACGTGATTGGCATTACGTTTAAAAGTAGGCATTCTAATAAAACAGATTTTCATACTTAATTGTTTGCCTGTGGAATAACACGATCATGCAGTTGTGATATGACTACTGCAAAATGTAGAATTGAATGACGATTTATTTTCTGAATATGGTGTTACGTTTCACAGCTGGCCGTAAAAATGCAGAGGTCAATTCCTGTGGTCGTCAAAGTGCAGACGTCGAGTCTTCTGGTCAACATGCGGAGGCCAATTCTTGCGGTCAACACATAGAGGTCAATTCTTCTGACCAACGTGCAGTAGTCGATTCTTGTGTGCCTACAACGAATGCTACCGTTGTCGCAGACACTTCAGGCAGTGGGATTCCATCGAATGTGTGTAGTTCGGTTGAACAGTGGAGAGCAAAAGGAGCTGGAACAACCAGTGCAAATAAAGTCTGGTGGGTATAGGATGCTGTTAAATGATCATGAAAAAGTGGTTATATGCTGAAATTTATGTAGAGCTTTTGTGAACTTTTCAGATTTGTTTGGACAACTGCTCATAGACTAGTTGAAGAACGTCTTGTTTGTCTAGGTAGTTATTGCTGTAATAAGTGAAGATGCCTTTATGGGCAAGCGCACTCAGACTGACTAACAAACGAAATAGTCTGTGGCTTGTGCATCCCCTGACGTACATGTCTGGGATTTCAGTTGTGTGTTTGCAGACTTTTCAGAGGCATTCTCACTGACCTAATTGTCAGAATACATCTCGTATGTCTCTATGCCTTGCTCTAATAAAAGCTGTCGTCCAAACACATCTGAAAGGTTCACAAAAGCTCTACATAAATTATAACATATAACCACTTTTTCATGATCATGTAACAGGCGTCCATGTTAGCACGAAAACCGACACAAAGCTTTTTTTTATCCTGCTTGAATGTTGAACATAAGAGAAATGCTTGTTTTTTTTATTGTAGTGTTTCCGAGGTTTCAAAGACACAGTCTCGAGGGCCCGTCCAACTTCGATCGAGACATTCTAATGTTGAGAAGAAGCCAGAGGAACATGGTACTGAGAGTGGAAAGAAACAGCCTCTCCGACCCAGAACGAACTCTCTGGACCGTGGTAAACTGGCTCCACCTGGTCAGAATGTTTTGTCGAGCTCCGGCGACAAGAAAGCCGCACCTGTATCAAAGAGGAGATCCCAGTCGCAGGAGAGGATCAACCGAATGGCTTCACCATCCTTGCAGGGCCAGAAGGCTCATGTAGGAAAGTTGACGATGCCTTGCACACCCTCGTTTATGAAGTAAGTCGTGGTTTTTTATATATATGAAGATTCTGTGGAATGGAAAGCATTCATGATGCTGGGGTTGAATGTGTTTGGTATTGTTGTATACTAGTGATTGTGTTTTTTAACCCATTAACGACCAGTGTGTAGTAAAACGTAAGGCATGATCAATAATGCTGGTCGTTAAAGTGTTAAATAGTAACTTGGCATGTCACAACTTGCTAGATTACAGGAAGGAATAGATGGCTTGTGATTACATTGCTGCTGGTAGGTTGTTTTTTATGAGTGTAGATGTTTTGGTCATGTTTTTGATTTAGGCGTGAAATGAAGTTCCTCCACTTAAATCTGGTGAAGACTTCTGAAGCTCAGGAAATGGACACCATTCGCGACCTGCGTCGAGCGCTTGCCGAAAAACGAAAGATGGCCACGGAGTCTCATGCCGCAGCTGTCTCCTCCACCGGACACCAGCCGATGCGTTCCAGGATGCCAGTAACACGTCCCCAAGAATTTCAGTTTGCCTCCGACGCTCGGCTGAAGGGTCCACCAGCGGAGTCCGGTCCATCCACTCTGTGGAAAGAAGTGGACTTTGCTGCAGAGCTGAGAAAGCCTTCAGATAAACAGGTTTGTTTATTCTGTGATTTACACTGGTCAATTTCTTTCATCTGTCATTGATTTGTGCTGATAATTGTAATTAGCAATTTGTGCTGATTATAGTAATTTGTTATTAGTTATTTCTATAATTCAGGTACCTTGCAAATGCCAGTCACTGTGGATTGATGGTTGTAAACTTTTATGACATTGATAACAATAAATAATAACAGGCGGTAAGATATTTCAATTTGTCTATCCAGCAATATCTGGCTCTTTTAAGACATATATAAATAACACCTGTTAACTATCCTTCTAAATAATTAGTATGTGCACAGGCAGCATTAGTTAGATAGTTAGGATATTGAATTATGTTGTTTACTTTTTGAACATACAGCTTAATGTTATATGTTTAATGGGACCTGTTAGCATTCGGGGTTTCTACTTTCCCTATCAATCCCTCTTCTCCGTGTTTACTATTTTCTTGTGTATTATTATCATTGTGTTCTATTATTGAGATGATCAATGAAAACATTTGGTTATAGTTGGTTTTAGATACACTTGTATGTACCATGTTAGCCTCAGACTTAATCTCTGAATAACAGTATTATTTAAATGGAAATTTAAACCAGTATCGGATACTCATTTGTATATATAGCAGTAACAGTTATATTGCTGCTTTTTCACAGGCTACCGTTCCTCATGGTCCAACCGTTCCACAGCCGTTCCATCTTCACGCATCTAAGAAACGGACTCTTTCCGGAAGTAGTTGTCCGGCGGACGAAGGGAAGTTTGAAACGATGGCCGAGAAGTTAGTTAAATTCAGCTCGAAAACTCCTGATCGATTCCGCACAAAGCCAACGATGGGTAGGATTATCTTTTCTCATCATACTTTTTAATGCATTGGAGTTATTATGTAAACCCTTTTTGTCTGATGTAGTAGAACATTTTATATATAGTTATATAGCGCCCCTTCAGGAAATTATTCAGAGACGCTCTCTGTGCTAGCGTATATGATGTTAAATGCCATTACTAGCGAATGATGTTCCAACAGTTAATAAAACTGCAACCAACAGATTGCCCTTGATAGAGGGCATGGATGTTCAGAGTGTTCTAGTGTTCCATGTCTATTTTCAATGACTTATAATCAAACTAACATTGTATCCATGGGGATTTGCAGGTGCCTCATTTCTGCACTGCAATTCCAGCCAGTATATATATATATTATATATTCCTGTGTTGAACCTTCTATTGCATGTACATAATCTGATATAACTTGAAGAGGTGCTATATAAATGTTCAAATTACATTGCAGTACTTCTGGACTTGACTCTGTGTAACTAACATCTCTAAATGTTTTCAGACTATTTGAAACAGATGTTTTCTAAATGTTCTAAACATTTCAGAACCTTCATAACGTTTTAGCTAACAACTCTCTCTCATTATCACTTTTTTTTTCCAATCGGTATGCGCTTGTCGCTATTTAAGTGTTAAGCTGCACTGTTTCAGAACAGTTATCAGAATTAGTGTACATCCATTTTATGAGGTGCTTTCAAATGGTATCAATCAATGGTCAATTGAAGAAAATTGTAGCAAAGAATTGTCTGTTTGAGTTGTCCCCTCAGGGAAACCAGAATAAAGGCTATGGTAAGTAATCAATTTGAAGCAGACCAAGACGATTTAAAAAAAAATGGACAGACAGCATAGATATAATAATTTAATTGCAAAACTTTTGATTAACCTTTGAAGATGCTCGAGATCCAAAACCTGTTCATGGTAAGTAAGTATAATGGCTAATTGTTCAGCGCATTTTATGGGCACAGTTAAAAAGTATAGAGCATGCATGTGATAAATGTGTTCCTCATCATGCTGTCGACTGGGGGGATTATGTGTTCATAGGACAGTGGGGTGATAGTAGGTGGGAGGAACAATAGTCGTTCCTTTTGTTTTTGTCGCTTAATACTAATTGTTTTGTGTCTGGTGAATTTAGATCGTCGAAGCGCAGATGGTCCAAGAAAGAAGGCTGCTGAACCAGATGACCATGGACTGACCGTTCCCAAGACGCCTAACCTCGTGACGAGAACGAGAGCCCGGCCGACCAACGTACTCAGTCAGGCTGACCTGGACGAAATCGAACTTGAAGAAATTAAAAAGTGAGCTGAACACCATGTTCGGAGGCTTTTCCGAGCAGGTTCTACTTAACTCATACTACATGCTTTCTATGTACTGGTCGAGTGTTGATATGTCTCTTGGGCAGTCATCTTAGTGCTTTGCAGGTTCTTGATGTATGCAGCTAAAGCTCTTGTTGCACAAAAACGCTTTAGTACCATTGCATTATATAGTTACACTAGCTGGGGAACCCAGCGTTGCATGGGTTGTGCCAGGATTTTTGGCCTTGGAGAGCAGGAAGACGGTGGCCGCAGATTTCACCAACCCCTCTACTGGTGAAGGTTTCGATTTAGTAGCTGTAAAAGTTTAGAAATGCATAAACTGAATTGTGTATAGACGCTGATGCGTGCAAAGTACATACCCACCTGACCGACTGTGCAAACGATGGCCAACTGTATAGCTGTTACCTGTACAATGTCTCCCAACCCGTCCATTCATTCATGACTTTGTAAAAGAACAACAGGTGTGGCAGACAGATATCACACGTACATGTCGGAAAATGTGGAGCAGGTGTTTCGTCGACTGTGGCCGCGGGGTTCACCGACCCCTCGACTGTGTGTTCCGTGTGTTCCCTGAGCCAACGTCGAAGGTTTCAAGGCAATAGCTGTAAAACTGCAAATGCATAGCTGGACAGAATCTTCTCTTTGTATATAGATTACTTACTACCAGTGCTTATATACTTACATGAATAAATGCATACAAATATAGTGCAACTTGTGATGCAGCTGTTTCTAATGCTGCCATCCTTCCATAGTTCGGAAGTGTGATCATATAACGGTTTTGAGCAATTGTGAGTGAATTACTTGCTCATCGTCCGTACAGAGTAGTAAAGTTTTAGTTGTATCTTTAGTTTTAGTTTTGATTAGTATTTGTCATCTCCTGAGTTTTGGTTATAGTTAATAATGACGAAAACACTTTCCTCGTGATTATTATATACCAAGTCACTGCTACAGTTCTAAGTCTCAGAACATTTTTGTGTCTTCCCTCTCTCTAAGAGTTGTAAACTATGTGCTGTGAAAGGATTGTCATAGTTTTTTAACATTTGTTGGTTTGTGTCCTCAAATCTGTTTTCCACGCCGTTTATCAGGTAACTCAGCAATGTATTCTAAGATATTTCTCTCATTATCAGACTTGAAATGTTCCCAAAATACCACCACTGGTCTTTAGTCTACTGTCTGAAGTTGGTTTTCAGCCATTTTCTATAGGGGGCAATTTTCACGTGTCAGCTTATTTATAAAAATCATGACTTAAAAACTGTCTCACATACAGCAAATTGAGACATTATTATATTTGATTAACCAGGAGCAAGTTCAAGGCCCAACCGTTTAACCAAAAGATCTTTGGACACTCGATCACTGGAATAAGGAAGGTCCAACCAAAGGAATGCACCGTGGCCGAGTCGTTTGATCTGGAGATCGAGAAACGTCTGGAACAACGCAAACGACAGCACAGCGAATCTGCCGATGAGCCTCAATTCGAGTTTCATGCTCAGCCTTTCCCTAAAAAGATGCTTCTTGGACCTGTGGTACATGCATTTTACCATCATTTTAGTCGCATTAGCTGTAGGGTGAACAAATGTCAATTTCCAACTGAGTATTACAAGTGAGCAGTACCGAGTCTGAGTATTGAATATTTTAAAAAGTCTAGTGAATCTTAGCTTGTGGTCTGAACAATATTTTTGAATTTATTTTTTTGGTTGAAAACGCAGCTAACACTGAACTTTAAATGAATGTATGAATTTATATGCTTTTGTAATTTTCAATTTTTCAGTCTGAAAGTGAGGAAATAATTAAATACGATTGTCGTTTTGTAAATGTAAAAAAATCCAATTTTTTCCTTATTCAAAACATGAATTTGATTTTTTTTCGCAAGCCTAAATTTTTTTAATATTTGGACCATTGTTTGTTTGAATAATCTCGAGTATCGTGGTCTATATGTTAGACTGTGTTTGATCTTGAGCACGTTATGCTTTAACTTTTTCAGTTTTGTTGAATGTTAGGGAGTGAAGCCAGCAAAGGAGAGGCCACTAACAATTCCTCAGTCACCAGCCTTTGCTACGAAATACCTTCTGCGATCGGGCCACGGGAAGGAAGATGCTCAAGTAAGACCACTAAATACTGTAGTGTGGGTGTAAGTATGTGTGTTGCTTTAATGGTATAAGTTATTCAAACAACTGCTGCACACCTAATTACATCTTAGGGTTTGCTGGAGTCTCATAGCATGTCGTGTTATGACACGGATTCTGGTGTGATGGGGCCTGGCTTGTGGATCCCTTAATCAATTCAGAGATATAGGTGGTTCTTGATAATAATAGCCAAATGTGGATAGTATGGGTTTGAACCTCCTTTCCTGTGGTGACTACTGTATAGGGACATTGAGCAAGTCCTTCCATCGCCTTTGCACACCCACTGATATGTAGTCTTGCTTGCATGTGCACTTCCAAACTCTGGAGATAGGGTGATAGCAAACGCGGACTTTGTATTGTATTTTTGTATTGTTTTTCTGTAGGTGGAAAAGGAACAGGCTGTTATCAAAGCCATGCCAGTTCCACACACCGGAATCCCGTTCCAACCGAAGCTGGACCATCGTGTGACTGTTGTGGAACCATTTTCATTTGAGGAACGCACCAAAGAGATGATCACAAAGAAGGAGGAAAACATCAGAAAGGTTCTGGAGGAGGAGAAGAAGGTCAGATTGGCTGGAATACTGTTTCCACATATTTCTGTTTCTTTCTTGATGAATGGTGTCAACAGGTATTGATTGCATGCACTCAATGGAAACCTTGAATTTTTTCCCTGTGCTCAAGGACAATGTTGTGCCCTTGTGTGCTTAAATTGGTATCGGTCAGAAGCTTTGCAATTTGCTGCCCAGGTCTTTGCATTCTGCCAATTCTTTTGTCATTCTGGTCTAAACTATGACTTGTCTGTTTAAGCTTTTACTTGTGATTTTTGACTATGGGTTTACTTGTGATTTTTGAATATGGGTTTACTTGTGATTTTTGACTGTGGGTTTACTTACGATTTCTGACTTTGGTTTACTTGTATGGACCATAAATCGATTCGCTTATGGATATTGGTTATTAGATTCTTTTGAACTGGTGAAGAAAGCAGCTAATAGGCATAGAGATGTCTACAGATAATATCTTGCCACTGTTTGTGTTGCAGGCAAGAGAATTTCATGCTCAGCCTCTGAAGGATCTGCAGCCACTCCTGCCTGAGAGAAGACCGAAGCGCCCAACCACACCGGAGCCTTTCAATCTGGAAATTGAGGCCAGATGTGCCATAAGAATAGAGGAGTGGAAACACAAGGTAACGATCTTCTCTTCAAAGATCATGCAATAAAGATTTGATAAAATCTTACATAAATTAACAAAAATTGGTATGTTTCAACTCACATTTATACAATGATCGTGTCTTCATAAGTTAACATGACCTGTAATTTTGGTTGTGGGTCCGTTAGATTTGAATAGCCTCCCATTGGATCTTTGGCTCTTGCCCCATTTCTATTCCTCTCTGAAATCTGTCTTATTGACAGTACAACTGCAATTGTGCCATCGAGGCGTATGTGTGTATGCGCTTCTGAGCAAAAGATGTTGGAAGAAGGGCAGTATCAAATTTCTGAAATATCATATCAGATTTGACCAAGGTTGGACCGGAAGCGCCTCTGAGGAGATTTCTTGAAGAGGCTCTATATTAAGTTTCAATGATTGATTTTATCTGTTTCAGAAGACTTGTGATTTATGTTGCAGCACTAGCCAGTTCTTCCTAATTTACACATAAATGAATTAATGTTCAGTTTCCAAATTTCCATATTGCTGTAACTTGCAGGTTGATGAAGAAAATAAGAAAATGAAGGCGACTGCTGCATTCAAGGCTAAGCCTCCGATAGTCTTGGAAAAAGTACCGTTTGTGCCTGCAAAGTCTGACAAACTACCAACTGGTTTGTTCTACTTATGTTCCATAGAATAAACGTTGGACGCTGTGACTAGAGCGCTCGCCTTGTAATGCGAAGTGTTCAGGTTTTATACAGAAGTGTAGGACCTTGAGCAAGTCCTAAACTCACAATTACTCAATGTCATTGACTAATATTTAGTCAGTAGAGTGTATTATACACATATAGTGTATATATTGTAGCTACATATTTCTATAGTGCCTCTCCAAGAACAGCCTAATCAGAGTGCCTTGTGAGAGAAGTCTTAAAAATATGGGCTGAAACAGAAACATCCCTCTGATGAAACCAAAGAGCTAGTCACAGAGGAGATATCATTCCAAAGCAAAGGGCCAACCGATGCATAAGCGCTGTTTTGGAAGTCGTCCGAAGTACCAAGAGTTCTATTATTGGTGTGATAATATTTCCTTGCTTAGTAACATATCTGCATATACATACTGTACTGTCTGTCGTGTTAAAGAGCTGTTCTATCTTTAGAAATGGCCGACTTCCAGCTAAACACGGAGAAGAGAGCTGAAAAACGTCAGGAGTGGGAGGCATGGAACAACGAGAAGGCCACAGAATCGGCCATCGAACGCATGCAGTACGAGAAGTCGAAGACCGACGAAAACGAAAGAGAGATCCACCGCCTGCGTGCCGAGGCCGTGCCAAGGGCGAACCCCATCCGACAGTACAAACCCGTGCAGATTGTGCCCAGCGACCAGCCCCTCACCAACCCGGAGTCCCCGCGATTTTCCGAAAGGCTGAAAGTCAAGATGCTTCGCCACTGAATTAATGGGAGCAATTGGCTGTTTCCATTGGTGTTTCCTAGACTCTTGGGGTAATCGTCGTCAGTGCCTAGATTTTCTGTTTGTGTGTTGATATGAACGTGACTGCTTGAGCATGTGCGTGAACATTTCTGCTTTGTTCCATGCCATTTATTTGTTAAGGTTACTTTACTCATTTTGTTTCAGAGATTTATATAGCACCTCATCTAGATAATCTACTTGGAATGCTTTTGGGTCAGCCCCTGCTTAAGAGAGCAGTATTTAGATTAGATTACATGACCTCAAGAGCTATGGGCATTAGACATAGTGCCACACTGAGCCACTTCTAGATTGCAGAGCCAGCGACGGAAAAGGCTCTGCACTACATGTTAGGCGAACAGGGTGGCAAGAAGTTTGGCCTGCCTGAAAGAGCGGAGAGAACCACGGTGCCGGATGTTCCGGGTAGAGCAGGAGAGTTCCTGTGTGTAAACAGTGTAATTAGTAAGATTTTCCCATAGCTGGAAATGTTAATCTTTCATATGTTTGTGATTTCCGAATTAATTGATTGGCCACAATAACGAGAGCAGACAATGAAAAAAACGACTGAAATCTTTGAAAGCAGTGCAATTAATGCACCGTCATTATTATATTTGGGCCTATCCATCATAGCTCAAAAGAACATTGTCAAAGTACAGATGGTGGCACCAATTTAAAAAATTGATAATGGTGATAGCTCGTTTTTACGATGATCACTTAGGGAGTCTGCAGCGGGTCACATATGGTGCGGATCGATGGCTGGAATCTGGCAACAGGGAATACCTCCAATGTTGTATTGAACTTGCTGGAAGAGGATGATATTACACTCTGTGTGGCAGGAAATGGAAAGTGGAGACCAGACAGACGACTGTTGACTCGTAGCTGCGACTAATCAAAGCAATGTAGTAGACTCGTGCCGAACTGTACCATGTTGTTCATTTGAGTATAGTTAGTGCTTAAGCTATGCCTCAGAATAGTAAATTCTTGTTGATAGGCACATAGAATATGTGAGGAATTTCATGTTCTAATTTGTGTTGGTTTTCTTATTGTCCAGATAATGCTTGATTTTTATGCAATTTCATAACTTACTGTTATTGGTCTTAAGTGTAGTAGGTGAATGTCTTTGTATAATTTTAGTGCACAATACCACATAAATGGGTGGTATGCACTGTTTTTTTGCTTAATAATAACAGGGAAGGAGTCAAATGTCAAGAACAGACTTTTAAAACAATTTAGGTAATGACTGAATTTGTGTTGTACTTCATTAAGCTTACTAATGAAAGGAAACTAAATGTTTTGACATAATGTTTACAATGTTCTTTTTAATTGGCATAAGTGTTATGTAATAAATATATCTATTCATATAATTATTATATTAAAAAAATATTTTTTCCCTGTTCTGCTTCTTGCTTTTTGTGGATCCTCTCCTCATGTGTATGTACTAAGCTTCTCTAATCCCATTATGAAAGTTAATTAGCTAAGATCGTTTATATGTGACCCATCTGACCAAAACTAGTCGTAAGTCGGATTTTTCACAATTTGAGTGTCATATACCATGTGAAAGGATAAAGACTCCTTTAAAATGCCACTAACTTTTTTTTTCTATGATGTTCCTGCCCAAAGTTACGAGTAAAACATATATGGGTCAGTTGTTCGATCATTACTCCAAGAAAAATGCATTTGAAGTTTGGTATAATTTTGAATTGGAAAATGCCTAGCCAACCTACTTCAGAATTGAAGGAATTTTGATAAAGACACTAGCTTATGTTTGTTACCTAATTCTAATGCAGCATAGGCTAGACGAGTGTTTGGGCTTTCTACTCATACTAAGTTTGATATCCTAGCCTGAAGCAGAACTTGGCTATTAATGGCGGGAAAACGGCAAATTATTAGAAATCATTAAATTTTTTAAACGATAGCTACCACGAAGTCATCTAAAAGGCATCAAAAATCTATTTTTTCACCAAATTTAGTTTTTATGTGAGTAAAACATATTTATATATCAATTTCTGTCAAGAACAAGAAATTGAAAAAATTTACTTTTTATCCCACTTTTGCAATTATCTCACTAACATGTTTTGCGACTTACGACTGGTTTTGTGCAGATGGGTCTCATATGGGATTTATTTTACCATAGGCTACTATCTATTTTGTTAAACATCATATTTGTTAGCTATAATTTGTTAACGGTTATGTGGAAATCAAATACTAACACTTAACATTTCAACAAATTTTAATACTGAAAAATTGTTAAAGTATGGATATAGTCATGGATTTGATTTGTAGTTCTGATTTTAATATTCCATAACTTGAAGTCTGAATAATCTTAAAAGAATTTAATTACAATAAAAAATCCAAATTTCACAAAGTATAAATTACTTTCCATCAGTCTCGAATACTGTACTTTTTCAACCATTCAAACAAATTGTGAACAGCTGACTTCCCTACTCAAAGACTTGCCCTGAATTACTTGCATACAACCGAGACTCGCGCAGCTAGACGCATTGTGACATGTATTATATTCTGATACGATTGATGCCGATGGCGTTGGTCTATTCGGTAGAAACTGAATATCAGTTAATATTGCTCCAAACTTTGTGATTTAAGTGTCAAAGTTGGTTAAGTTGCCTAAATGAAAAAACTAGTAAGTATTTCACTGTAGGTATTACCAGTACTTAGAGATTCTATTGATTTGAAAATCTATAAATTTTTTTACAGAGTACTTTCGAATGTGTGTATTTTGGATTGAATATTAACTGTTTGAACTCAACATGCTAAAACCTGCAAGCACACATTGTTTATGCTTTAAAATAAATAGAATAGCTATTGCCAAAGTCATCATCATAATTATCTCTGCTGGTCAGACCAACAAATAAATTACACGTAGTTCTTTACGCTTGTAAAGTTCTTGAAAGTTGATGTTGAGACAACATTTGCTTCGATAAGAATCTAACACATACAAGTATTATCACACATTATTAACATACAAGTATTTTTTTTATTAAACCAGTTGATATTTCAATAAGGTGAACTCTTGAAAAGATGTGTAATGCTTAACAAAATTGATCAAATAAACAATAATACTCGGTGAATTTCAAATAAGCAAACTAGTTACTTCTGCGGAGATAAGCGATATTGTGACTAGTCGGGATTGGCCTTCTTGATTATTATTTTTGACAAGCTCATCACTAAGAGAATTGGGCTAACAATGTTGGGGCAGTCTGTCCAGAATTTTAAATTTTTTTTATAAAACCTCAACCTGTAGGATATCACATGCAAATTCGAGCTCTCTCTCTATCCAATGCCTTAATTAGACGAAGTTGGCCTTAGCATGTGATACGAAACAGCTTGAATCACAGTGACACTCAGATGCAGCACTTGGAAACAAAATCAGTGATTTTAGGTTAATTACTAGAATTTTGGTGGTTAGATTTTAGATCGTTAGATTTTCTGGTTAATGTAAAATAGTAAGTGACAAGTAGTCTTATCGCCACTAGTAAGCTCATAGAAACATAATAATTATATATGGCCCAGAAACGCACACAGTATGACATAGTACAGATTAACTAGACTACAAAATAAAAAAAACTGAAGGCCTATAAGCACAGTAGTCATTTTTTGAAAGGTCACAAATGAATTGTGACAGCAATTGGGCAAATATTCATCTCTACAAGATAATATGAAGCCATCAAATCAATCGATCAACTACTGAAATAAATAAATGAATGTGAAATATGGAAACAATCCAAGGAATATGAACAGTAAAGAAATATGAAACAATCAAACCAGTTGATGAAATCTTTTACAAAAAACTGGGGAGATAAAAGATACAGCAGGAAGAAATTAAACAATAAAAATCCTAATTTATAAACAGTCATAGATAGATAAGTGGATTCTGATGTGTTGTTCAACTATGGAAGACATGTCAAGAAACTTATTTCTCCTTTGAAACATCAACACAAACTTAGCCAATAGATGATCGTGTAAGTTTTGTTGCAGACACGGGATTTACTCTCGATTTCATCTTCCTGGTGGCCAGGAATCGCGTGTAGGAGGCCGATTGCAACGTAGGAACTGTAATTGTAAAGACGTACAGTACAAGTACAAAGTAAAGTAATGTGTTAATTACGTGCAATGACAATGAATGCAGTATGTCAAGTGGATCTCAAAATACATGTTCTACTGTCATACGCAGAAGCAATGATCTACATCAGTGGTTCCCAACCCTTTTCGACCAGGGCCACTTTTATTTAGTTCGACGACAAGAAGGGCCACAAGGTTAAAAATAATTATTTTAAATTTTAACAGATTTTATAAAGAATATAATCAAATTACACATGGATAAATATGTTTCATGTTACTTATAAATATCAACAAAATATAATAATTTTAATAGAAAAATAATTATTAAGTAAAATATTTATTTTTTGCACAAATATTTTTGTATATCTTTGATAGGCCTGGCGGGCCACTTTTGGCCCACAGGCCACAGGTTGGGAATTGCTGATATACATGGATATAAGTATGTACTTCTTATGAAACAACCAAGATGAAACACATTTCAGGAGACACAATATCCATTAAATTCTGGAATTGCACTGGCATGACGATTTTATGAATGAAACAGCCTTAAAATGCTAAGAGAGCCTGCTATTTGCATGGCTTCAATTGCATTTTAAATACTGACCGTAGCCAAGACCTTGGAGGAAGTAGAGCACTGCCTCGGCCACCTGAGCTGGCTTCTCTTCCAGAACCAGTCCACCGCAGTCAAACTGAGGAGCATTAACAAAAGCAGATACAAGTATTGGAATCTGTACTAATCTTACACATTGCTAACAAAATGCTCTAAACACATTTATATAGCACCTTCAGGAAAAACTTTCAACAGTAATGAACCCACACATAGTAAGCTGAAGGAGAAACCACAGCCTTGTGACAAGTTGCTTTCATTGGACAAATGAACCTGTCTAAGCACAGAGCAATGACAAAATTGACCCATACCAGTAAATTAAATCCAGTTATAGAGTACTAACCTTTATCCAGGTGGTTTTACCAGGGTCTGTGCGATTGTTCATTTCAATTGTGTCATTAAGGAGTGGCGAATCAGTACCAGTCATCAACATCAAAGGACACCTACAGACAGTACAAATTGAACAGCACATAGTCTAAGGCATTGCAGACATGGCTATCAAAATGATCTAAACAAGGGCAAGTTAAGGTTTAACAGAGAATGGAATTCTACAACAAAATACATATAATTCCATGTAACATGGTTTCAGTATACTTAACACTGGTTAACTTATAGGCCCAGGTAGTGACTCAGTGAACTAGGCCTATCGGCAGCACCTCAGCTGAATTTAAAAACTATTTCATACAATTCAGTCCAACATTAATTCTCTGTTTATCCTAAGTCACAAGTGTTTGGAACATTTTGTTAGCCATGTGTAAAATGCTTCGTAAAGGGGATTATAATATAACACATTTGAGATTTAGAGTAGTTCAGAAGACATTGATTGATTGATTGATTGATTGATTGAAGCCATTGATTGAATCACAGACAACATAAAAAGGCACAGATATAAATGCAGTGATACATTTACATTCAAGCCCTCTGCTTTTGGTGTTAAAGGAGTAGCCGTAAAGGATTAGTAAACCCACAAAGTCCAGGGTTATCCCACTTACTCAAATGGAGTAATTGCAGATTCACAGATTTAAAAGTCAGTAAGATAAGGAAAACACTTAACTAGTTTCGTTTTACAACAAAGCTTACATTTTATAAAAGAAAGTTTCTTGAGCCGAGTGATGAGTCATTGCTCTGCTTGCAGCTCAGGAAACATTTTCTAAATTACTTAAATCATCACATTTGTTTAGATCTGTCAGGTAGCCACATCTAGCACCTTCATGAGAATCTTATAAGGTGCTATATAAATGGCCATATACATACATACAGTATCAGTGTAATGTAATGTAAATCCTCGAAAATTTCTCAGCACCCAACAACTTTATGATCAAGCTCATACAGATGGGATATAAAGATTTCATTAGCAGGTTTTATTCTCCTACACCAGGTTGAACCCTGTCATGTATGTTGTAACATTCCTATTTAGCATACACAGCATAAATATTTTGCAAAACAATGTGTTAATTCGGATTTAAATTGTTTCACAGATAATATATTTACTATGGTTGAAGTAAGAGATACTTAGGAGAATATGAATATATATGATGGAGCATTCACCTTGAAACATGGAGTGTACAGCAACTTTATAGTGCCAATGTGTTTAAGGTACAAGGCATCATCAACCAATGGTAGTTTGATTTTCACCATGAGAGGACATTGGACGAGTCATTAATGTAAACTGCTTAAAAGTGCCAATAGACTGTGTGCCATTTAGGTCATGGCACTATGCAGATCAAAGAAATGAAATTCTGAAAAGATTTTATTCAACAGGAACTGTCCATATAGAAAAAAATCATATCCTACTTGAAGTTTTTAATTGTTTTGCACTTGTCAGGATGAAGTTCACGCGCAATGCCAAGATCTGTACGTCTGAAGAAAACAGAAGCCGTAATGTAATGTAATCAAGCATTTACGTAGTGTCCCTTCAAGATATCTACTGTGCTGGCCTAAATGATGTTAAGTGTCATAGTGAACAAGTAAAATACTTCTGTTAGCAAAACTGCACAGTAAGCTGAAAAGAGTCATCAATGGTGGGCCCACACACAAGCGTGGAACCAACCAATGGACTCATTCCAGTCGACAGCAGACAGATGGCATGGATGTTCAGAGTCTCTGAGCCATGTGGCATCGATGAGTAGAGCGTAAACACTACAACCCCACTCAAAACTTCAAAAATTGTACAGCTAAATTGTAAGATGCAATACTCATATATTCTGCATATTATTATTATTAATAATAAAAATTTTGTTAATTGTGCATGACACCAAACTGTGAATCTGAGGTGCAGACGTGAATATACACATCTTGCGATCTTTCAGCACTACTCCTAAGAATTGTGGCTCTGCAGTTAAGAGATATTTGCATAAAGCACAGATATGGAGCCTCAAGCACTTCACAGCCGAATAGCCCTCAAATTCTTAACCAAACTCGGATGTGTTTTTAATAGTGGCATCTCAACTGATGCCAATTATCTCACTTCAGCTCAATGCTCATGCATGATCGTCTCCATTGAAGAACAGCTGTAAAAAGGTGCACATTTACTTAATAACAAACCGTCAGGATTGCAGGCTGTGCTCGATTGCCCACAACCTCAACGCGGATATGGCCTGCCTCAGTTCTAGAGCTTAATAAATGACAATTACCTTACTTCACCTTATTTAACAATAGAAAACAACCTGTGACATTTTAGATACACAACATGTAACTTTATTAATTCAATCAATTCAGTCTTTTCAAGCTGACATTACCTAGTGTAAGAGTCGATGAAATGTCCCAAATTCTGCGGATTGATCGTCCTCAGATAGTCGATGCAAGTGATGACAAGATCCGGATTCACGTGCAATTGTTTCTAAATTCAAAGCGTAGCACATATCAAGTAATCTACCATTATTAGTCGATAACTCCTGTTGCACCAGTATTTTAATGCCAAAGGCATCAACCAATGGTGCATCAAAATCCAGATATCGCTCTACCGGTACTTTTATGGACTATTAAATAGATCAAACGATGAAATGTTTCAAGTTAGCGAAAGCAATCGATATAAGTGTTGCTAAACCATGGACATTTCTGCATTTTAAGCTCCTGCTTTCAACAAAAAATCTCCAGCATTGACCATGGCAAGGCCAACAAGAGAGCATATTTAAACATAATACTTATGTACATAGCATATGTACACATTACACAATATTAACATATATACATATTAACATTATGTAAACACTGTTTCCCAATTTTAACATCACAGTGCACTTGAAACAAAAGTCCATGGTGAGTTCTCCTCAGAAGCATCCGATATTGTTATTATTATGCATTTGCTGAGTGTCTCCATCTAGTGATAAAGCATCAATCACTGGCAAAGAGCAATTGCGAGTCAAGGACTTGCTCAATGAACCCATGTAGTAACCATCTCAAGGAAAGTAGTATGAGGTTTGAGGTTTCTCAAAACTTTACTTTCCAAATTACACGGCATTGGCGAGCCCTTTATCCAATAGACTACCATGTGCCGCAAATATGCTTTCACAATGGTAACCTACCTACCTCACTTAGTATTTTTTGAATTTTTTAATATTTTTTTACTATTTTTTACATATGGCCTTTTACAGAATAACTACTCAGTGTCCACCACATTCCAATCCCCAACCTAAACGACACCCGCCTCAACAGCAACTTTGCCCCTCTAATCCTCTGTAAAGCCGACTCGAAACTTCTTTTGGACAATCTCTCAAACTTGCCACACTGCTCATGAATAAGCTGGTGCCCTGCACTTGGCTTTCAAGTGGCATTTTAGATAGGCTGGAGATTACGATTACAACTAATCTTCCCGGGTGTTCACCTTATTACATCTTCTTGCTGCAGCGCTATCATTGTGCTGCATTTAACGAAAATATCCAATATCAGACACCAGCGGGATATATAAGTATATATAAGTTTCTAATTAATAAAGTTAATGATTTCAAACGTACCTGTCGAAACCACTGGCCTAACAGATACTCTTCAACACCCGTAGTAATCACATTTCTCTTCAGGTACCAGGCATTCCACTGGAAATAAGAAAAAAATGAAAAGATGCAGATTACGAACAAGAAATTTATTCAAGCAAACAGCAAAAAATCAATTGACTGCTAACAATTCACGCCTAAGCAGTGGAAAATCAACCCAAATGTGGTTGCATATGACTGAACATCAATTTCAATTGCCTTTAGACTGCTGCTTACTGTATTCCATGAAAATGGTATCCCAACTATCTGATGGTATCCCAACTATCTGGATTGCTGGTCTCTTTAGGGCCTTTCTTCTTCCCTGTTGTTTCCAAATTATCAATGCATCCATTTTTCTCACATGTTGCTCAATTGGGATCAATAAAACATAAATTTTAAAAATTGAATTGAGATATAGGGAACTATACTGGTTTCCTATCAAGGAATGCATTCAAGGTCTTCTTACCTGGATGATCCATAAGGGGTGTACCACTGCACCGGTATACACCAAAGAGCTCTGTGTTCCAGTTACAACTCAGCCTGGTTGGGGGTGCCCTAAAGTAGCATCCTCGATAGGGTGCTATATAAATATTTGTAATGAATGAACGAATATGTACACACACACACACACACACACAAACAAACCTTCTGAAATATCCACTCAATCCAACCGGCTTGTGTAGCTGTGCAGTTGACCAGGATAAGCCCATCGACCACATCCGGATAATTCAGCTGTTCACGGTACACACAGATCAAGTCATAGATTAAACATTAAAAAATAATACAAATGAGGAAAAGAACTAAGAAACTTAACAAAGAGAGCAAACTAAGTAACATTTATGATACGTAATCACATTGACTTGTGCTTTTATTAATTAAAAAAATTATAGAATGTAGACATATTGACTATTGATTTTATTTCCATACAATTTATGATACTTTATCACATTAATTCATGCATTAATTATATTAAAAATGGTCATATAGACTAAAACTTTAATTTCTTAAAAAGTTTGATATTTAGTCATATTGACCAGTGCAGTTATTTCTAAACAATTTATGATATTGACTTTACCTTAATTTCTTAAACATTTGAGATACTTAGTCATATTGATGTGTGCTTGTAGGCCTACTTA
The DNA here is from genome assembly GCA_959347315.1 of Bimastos eiseni. Classification (NCBI taxonomy): domain Eukaryota; kingdom Metazoa; phylum Annelida; class Clitellata; order Crassiclitellata; family Lumbricidae; genus Bimastos; species Bimastos eiseni. The sequence continues at coordinate 2,839,760 of OY365808.1, forward strand.
TAAAACTGTATTATTCTTGGCTACCAATCACTCTGCAGCAAATGCAAATCTAGCATAAAAAATTATCTACAGATTAACTAAATCATCATTCCATAGCATAAATGAAAAGTTCTGAACCCATCATCAAACGGAAATCATATAAAATGAGAATATCAACTAACTGCAAATCTTGATAGGATATTAGCTCCTGCTCCAACACCAAAGCCAACAAAGCTTTTTAAGCTGACAAAGAGCAAATGCAATTTTCTCAATTTATCAAATGCAATTAAATATACATATAAATACATATAAACTTCACAGCAAATATAAATATAATTTTTTTTAAATTCACAGCAAGCACAATTTTTATTTAAATCCAATAAAATTCGCAGCAGGCACCGTTTACTTAATTCATTCACAAAAGAGACTATAATTCACACAAAACAGTTATTTTCGTACATTATCTCCTTTGTATTATGATTCTTATTATTATATTCTAATCTTACATTAATTATCTTAGCTTTATCTCAATATTATAATCATTATAATTATTATTATCATAATTATCTTAAAAAGCTTTGTTGTTGTTCTGGGGTTAGTTGCTTAAACTCCTAATAAAAGTATTGGGGTTAGTTAATATTATTATTATAATTATTATTATTATTATAATTATTACTATCATTATCATTATTATTTTTATTATAATCATAATTATTACTACTCAAACTTGTATACACTACAAAACAAGTCACACCGATATTTGAGTTTGATACGCAAATGTCAGCTACTTGTATAAACAGCAGTTATGAGGTATTCACAGAAGGCATCTCATCTACCCAGAGGGCATCAATGTGTCCTAAAGCTGTTGAGTTCCGAATATTACCCGCATTGTTTCACAACGTCCAACAGAGCTTCGGCCAGATTGTCCATACTTGGATAGGCACAACTGAAAAATTGACAAACAGAGACCTCGATCGTCTCAAGGGCAACTCATTGCACATGGCCAACCAGTTATAGAGGTCAGCCATAAAGGATGCCAGTAAAATATGACCTACTTTCAACCCTTGCCCACTGAAAAGGCAGCAAAGGCAGCAGAGAAACTCGCTACTGCGCATACTATGACAGCGACAGTCCTAATCCTGGAGAAATGAGGAGGGCAATGCTAATCACCAGAACCGTTAAATATCAACTAACCATCCATCTTGCATGACATGCTAACAAGGACGTTCACCTAGGTTAGTAGCTAACAAGTAGTAGTTAGCTTTACTCTAAGTAGTAGTAGTTAGTAGCTCTCAGGGTTAACAATACTGGAAAAAGTATTGGCGACACCAACACCTCCCAATAAAAGTATTGGCCATACAAACACCATTGGTGACACCAATACCTCCTAATAAAAGTATTGGTGATACCAACACCTCCTATTGAAGTATTTTTGATACCAACACCTCTTAATAATTTATTAAAAGTATTGCAATACCAATGCTAATACGCTTACAAATTTTTTCTCTAAGTAATCCCACGTATATTGACATAAAATATTTGCAAACATTGTCACACAATAATGACTTCCCTATTTCCGTTCACATGAAATATCACGGATTGCATAACAAGGCAATTCTCACCATTTTCTTGATTGCGATCTATAAATTACAGTGATAAAAAGTATCGGTAACAAGTATTGTTGACAGGCTAAAAATGTATCAGCAATACACATCTATGCTCAATATAAATAAGATAAAATTATAAAATATAAAATAAGATAAAATTTTAAAATATAAAATATAAAATAAGATAAAATTATAAAATATAAAATAAGATAAAATTATAAAATATAAAATAAGATAAAATTATAAAATATAAAATAAGATAAAGTTATAGCTATACTCGCTGCAATCCTGAGCAAAAGCATCGGCAATACCAAGAATTGCAATATACTTTATGATGACGTTAACAGCCCTGGTAGCAACACCATCTCAGCATGGTACACGAAGGTTCCAGAAAGACATGGTTTCCCCATTAGCAGTGGTGGTAGCACCACTTCTTGCAGAATAAACGAATGGTAAGAGTAGGCATACTGTTCTGATAATGGTAAGAGTAGGCATACTGTCCTGATAATGTTGGTGAATCCTCCTCCTGGCCAGGTGCATTCACGTGGTAGAGGCAGAAGTTGTTGAGCAGAGGTTGCATGTCGGAAAAATGGCAGAACCCATCGAAGCACGAAGCACCTGGTAGAACAAAACAACTTCCGTAATTGTAATTAGAAATTTATGAAGCACTATATAATAAACACATGTCCTCACTGTTATAATTCAGCTGAATTTAATGCATTATGAAATTAATATTTTCAATGAGAATGTGATGATTGGTAATGCAACAATACACGGGAGGTTCGTTATAATCTGGGAGCGCTCCTGAGTAGGTTCTTGAAGGGATGCTATATAAATGCTCAGAATGAATGAATGAGATGCCTCATGATAAGTTGATAACGTGAAATCTGATATACAGCAGTTGTGTCACATAGCAAATGCAGTTCCAGAAAATAACTTATAACAGAATTTCATGATAAGGCAGTTCTTATACCATAACCTAAGACGAATTAGGGCTCATACTATCTTTTGTTCAACGAGTTATAACCACTATGGTCCAAGCTAGATCTTATGCCACCATTGACCCTCCTAAGGAATGCCCTTATCCCATTTTCTAGGTGTTACTTTTCTCTGGCTCTCTTCCAATAGCATACATCCTTCTTCCTCATCATTGAAACTATACTCTTGGGGTGCCTATACTGGTCACAGAGTGAGTTGTGCTATATAAAGTAGAATGATACATTAAAAAATAATAAATATACAATCTTAAGAAATAAAAAAGACAATTATAATCAAGTCTCTGGTCTAAATGCCTGGAAATTCTTCCCACACCAATTCCAAAGGCCAAAAGACTTTATGTTTTTATAAGACAGTCTAAAATGTACTTATCACACAACTCATAACAGTTTAATCCACAAAAAATCCTACAAGAAGCTTCCCACTGATGTAGTATAAAAGTCTAAGTAGTATAGAGATTGTCGTAAAGACAAATACAGACCACAGCTACAAAACTAAATAAAAACCGTGCCAGATACAAACTGTTCATTCCGATGTCATGATAGGTCAGGATTGCAGGCTGTGCTCGATTGCCCACAACCTCAACGCGGATGTGGCCTGCCTCAGTCTTAACATAGCAGCCCTGAAGACAAAAACAACTGCAATCACACAGAACACTCAGCGCCTCCAAGTAGATATCTTAAGGGGTGCTATATAAATTAATTACAAAACAACAAAAGATTGGCTCTTTAAAGGCTCATTTTCCAAGCCCCATCATTTCGCGATGGCATAGGCCTAGTGTTAAAAAACTGTACAGATAAGGCAAGTTCAACTAGAGGGATTCATGTATCGATATATATATATATATATATATATATATATATATATATATTGCCTTTACTATAATAAACGTTATTCAACTTTTCATGGACACTGAAAATAAAAAGGTGTTTTAAACTAATCATAGAAATTAGTACTGGGCAAAACATGTAGGTTACCGTTGTCAACAGTTTACGGTAAAATATGATTTTAGCGTCGGTAATTATTCTATGTGTGCTTAATGTCAGGCTACATACGCATTTACTTTCATGACATCCAGCTTCTATATTCATAAACTAAAACGTTCTAAGTAGCGTTTATGTTAACTGTTCAGTGTACATTAATAAATAATTACAGACGCTAAAACCATATATTGCCAAGTTTTCATACCCTAGCAAACATTTCCGACAGCTTTCTTCTGGCCGATCCTGATAAACCGGTACTCTCCAACTCTATATCGGTGAAACCCAGTGCGGCCATCCCTTTGTGCAGTTAATTATTACTTTCAATTAAGTAAATACAATCGCTAATTAGATCTAAATCTAACGTTGTGGGTGCACTCTCAGTAAAGCCCGTCGATGTATGCAGCAGATCTAAGCGTAACGGCATGCGCCTACATTACAAAATGATTGTTCCAGGCATAAGACGAAACTTAACTTCTGTTTAGAATTGTACGTATCACACTTTTGCGAACGATAATTTATAAAAAATGATGACCTAGAACAGTCTAAACGGAATTTTGAAACCTCAACATTACACAAGACGCTTATTCACGTTGACGATCGGATGGTGACGCCAGAGGGAGTGCATGAGTAAGTAAGATAATCGTCGTCGTAAACTCGACCTTCTAAAGCACCCACACAACTCCCCAAGAGCGAAGTCGCAGGAAGCATTTTATTTACATTTTACAGGCGCTTAACAAAATTGATAGGCAGTGCCAGTGGGTCAAGATTCAGAGTCAGAAATGCAGACAGTCAGATGGATAAGGTGGATGGTGTTTAATCAGTTTAGACTTCTGAGGTGAAACTGCGAGGGAGGCAGAGGGAAGAGGAGGACTCTGGATTAGCGAGAAAGCAGTTTTCCGTTTTCTGTGAAAGGCATGTGGGGAGATTGCAAGAGGTGAGGATGTGTTTGGAAAGTTCATTAGATGGATCAGATTATGGTCGTAGGGCCTAATACTGGAGGGAGTTTGTTCCACAGAGATGGAACAGCAACGGCTGGGCCTATGCGGCGATTTGCAAATTTTAACGAGGAGGTAACGGAAGAGCGATGTTTTAGGGTGGTAGAGGAACAGGTTGAACGATGTGGTTGGATCGTGAACAACTGGCGTTGATATGAGGAATGCCATGATTTGAGTGTGTTATAGGTGAGCGATAGGACTGTATTCTCAACCCATTCAGGTATATTGAGCCACTGGAGTTATTATTTTGGTTACATGGGTGATGTCGCGATGTTTGTGGATTTGTTGCAGTCGTTGGTGTCGAAGGCTGCAGAAATTTCAAGAATGGCGAGATTTTCGGGCCTTGTGGGTTCGAGAACACATCCACGACAGACGTTACCCTCTGCTATGACAGAATCGCCACGGACCCTGCCTGCCGGGAATTTAACCCCAAAATCGAAAGTTGCAAAATTTTCGGCGCATCTCGACTTTGTGATTTGATATTTTACTTTTGAACCAGGTCCACAAAATTGCAAATCTAACCCATCACAGCTTTACTGCCTCTAACCAGTACATTTTCAAGTGCTTATAAAAGGCACCTGAATTATTCTATTATAACCATGTATGGATAAGCACAAAAGCTTCCATAGGACCTAACAGGCTATAAGTTTTTTGATTGCTTAATTATGAGCATATGTTTCAGAAGTTTTATCATTGTATGATGACTATAAGACTGCAATATGACGAAGTAAACACAGAGGAAAAAAGGCATACTTTATTGCAAATATAACAACCTTCATAATCACTGGTCCCATTCTCAAACGCACACAGAATCTTACACAACAACTCTGAATAACGGAGACAGATAATACAACACTACACCAAACCGGGTCCTAAATCACCAAAAGTGCTTGAGAATAAGTTGATGCTGTGCACTTAACTCTTCAGTAGCGCATTCGAAATTTACATCGAAAACAACCAACAAATATCTTACATTCATCATACTTTCTCTCATTCTCTGTAGTCCAAAGTTGCCTAAATAGAATCGTTGATAATTTCATGATTTAACATTCTCACTGTTTCTATACAATATGTTCATTGATGAGTGACAACACTAAACCATTTTGCGATTTGCGGCAGAGACTGACGTCCAACCACAGAGTGGTTACTTGTCGGCTAGAATGCACCGAGCAATCAGCTCCTTCATGATCTCGTTACTTCCTGCATAGATTTGCTGGACACGTGAATCAACAAAGGCCTTTGCGATCGGATATTCCCACATGTATCCGAACCCACCGTGTAACTGGAGACACTGCGTTGCAATGCGGTTCTGTAAGTCTGAAATCCTGGAAGAAAATATTATTAATATTAATATTATTACAGGTAAATATGATCTCACAGGATTTCAAAGGTCATTCAGTTATTAATATTATTATTATTATGATTATTAAGGTCACAGTAACCATTTTGACAGTCTGAAATCCTGAAAAAATATTGTCATTATTTTTATTATAGGCATATATGATCCCACAGGATTTCAAAATCAGTTACTATTATTATTGTTGTTGAGCATTTTATATTAAACACCGCTATCAAATGAATTAGTATCAATCAATGTCAATCAGTCATTGTTAGTTGAGGACTTGCTCAAGGTCACATGTAACCAACTCAGGAATTAGAGTCTAGAAACCTGTAGTCTTCACCTTACAAGGCAAGCTCTCTAACCAACCATTGCATCCCACAACTAGTATAAATATGGTACATGGCAGATAAGCACATCTGACACAGGCAAACGTACTTAATATATTTATTTTGGCAACTTGAACTAAGACCAAACTGATGGGCCTCTGAACCTCTGAAACAATGCAGCACTCATGAATATGTTTGTGCCCAGCATTCGGCCATTAATTGCGCTTTAGAAATTTAGAAACGACGATCACAAATAAGCTGAATGGATAGCTCTTCTTCTTACATTACTCTAAATTACATGTAAATATTAACAATTCGATGGTGTGTAAAGTTCTGACCAGTATTTTGCCATGGAAGCCCTCTGCGAATCGAGTCCATCTCTGTTGTGGATCGCAAGGCAGGAGTCGACAAACGCTCGGCCGATGCAAATCTCCGTCTTCATTTCAGCCAATTTATGCTGAATTGTCTGCAAACAAACAAAACAGAATCCCCGAATTGTAATATCCAAACTTATAATCTCCTCTTACAACCAAGGTGGTCCAAAGGAGGTCAGAGTCTGGCTGCCAGAGTAGCTGTCAAAGTGGGTGTCCCTTATGTCAAGTGACGGAGTAGAAATTTCTGAAGAGGCAAGACTTCAATTTTGAAAGGAAAGACAGAAGACACCATAACTCCCACTGAACGGAAGACATACCAGTCACAAAAATCATGAATATGGGGACCTAAACGGCATAGTCAAAACAATTAAATGGGCAGCAAGGGTCAACAATTTTTATTCACTGCAATGCTCAGTACTATCGACTGATGTTTGGGTCAATAGATATTATTATTATTATTTCAGCATCATCGATTTTATCCACTGATCTTTATATAAAAACATTTACTAGTTTGTTGTTTTTCAATTCTACTCTCATTGTCCACTGTCACTCATGTCAGCGTTTCTGTCCGATTGTTTTTTTTCTCAATAAAAGAATATCGTCATCAGCATCAATAAATGCAGAATAATAATACTAATAATAGAATTAAAGTGGCAACCTGTAGTGATGAGATGGTCTTTCCAAAGGCCTTTCTTTCTTTTACATACTTCCTTGTCAACTCAAACATCGCCTCGCTCATTGCTGTACCCGTTATTCCAACTATGAGGCGCTCTTGCGGGAGCTCTTGCATCAGATAGTAGAAGCCACGGTTTGCCTCGCCAAGCAAGGCCGAACTTGGCAGGCGTACATCGTCGAAGAACAGCTCTGCCGTATCCTACATAATGCAGACCACGAGTAAAGTAATCGTAGAATTTATATAGTAACCAGACGATGTCTGATTGACACCAACCTGTTGTAGCATCATCATTGATTGTCATTATTTTTACGATTATTATGATCATAATTATCATTCAATTATTATTATTATTATTATACTCATCATAATCATTTAATACTATTTCCATTATTATCATTGTAATTAGCATTAGTTGATTTCATACATCTTAAGACATGAAATTATTGACTGAATTAATGAACGGATTTCATCCGACTGCCATCCGTTTATCTATTATTACTATTTATTATTATTAACACTCTTTGTACTGTATGAAGACTAGGGATGAACCGAAACATGGTTGTTTAAGAAAATTGGATATTTTTATTTACAAAAAGACAATCAGTATAACTAAAAATACAAATATTGCTACCATTAGTAGGCCTACTCATTAGTTACTACATCCTAGTGCAAACTAAGGTAAAACTAAAAAATCATAAAAGTTGTGCAAACTGCCAAACTAAAAATCAACAGAATGAGACTTCTTTTAAACATTCCAAACTCGGTTTGGACTCAGCAAAATTCAACTTGTAAAACTCAATACTCAGACTCGGCAAGCAATTCAAACTCGGTTTCACCCCAATGAAGACTTCTAAAAGCTAAGTTAGTATTTTAAAACAAAATACACTGCAAATGCATAGCACCTGTGCTTTGAGACCAAGCTTTTCCAGTTTCTTTCCTTTCTTAAATCCAGGCATTCCTGCCTCCACAAGGAACAAGCTGATACCATGTGCAGCCGACTTGGCGCCTGTGTCCGTAATGGCAACGACAATGACTAAATCAGACAGGTAGCCGTTCGTAATAAACGTTTTGCTACCATTGAGGATCCAATCATTGCCATCCTTCTTGGCAACTGTACGAATTCCTTGTAAGTCGCTGTAATGTTAATAAAATGTACGAATGTAAGAAAGTACAACAAAACATAAGAAAATATAAGAAAATATATAGGAAAATATATAAGAAAATATATAGGAAAATATATAAGAAAATGCAAGATATGTTTAAGGGAAAACTTCAAAGGTACTCAAGGAAAATTTCAGAGATGGTCAAAGGAAATTTCAAAGAAGGCCAAGGGAAGTTCCAGAGGTGGCATAGGGAAATTCGAGAGACGGTGAAAGGAAATTCGAGAGATGATAAAGGGAAATTCGAGAGATGGTCAATGGATATATCTTGTCGCATTGTGCCCTGGCTTTTAAAGATGATTCTTCTCCTGAAACGTTTCCAGGAAGATAGATGTGTCTACCTGCCAGCTCCAGGTTCTGTCATTGCGATCGCACTGATGCATGTCCCATCGATCATGCGTGGAATGAACTTTTGAATCTGTTCCTTGGATCCGAAGTGAACCAAGTATGGCATCACGATGTCGGAATGGAGGAGGAAGCCAGGACCGGAACAGTTGCAATATGCTCTGAAACGAAAATGAACAGTCTTAAGACAATTATTAATTTCAAAAGAAAATGAACTGTCCAAGAGAATGGATTTAGAAAAAAGACCAGTTGACGACAATGGATTTTCCAAAAATGAGCAGTCTACAGCAATGGATTCAAAAAGAAAATGAACCTTCTAAGACAATGAATTTTCCAAAAATGAGCAGTCTACAACAATGGTTTCAAAAAGAAAATGAACCTTCTAAGACAATGGATTTTAAAATTTTTTAGTGACAGAAAACCGTACAAAGCACTCATTTTTGCTATACAGTGTTTCAAGAAATAAATGTAACTGTAAGTTGTTATGCTGGAATAACCACGTAATAATGTTAATTATCTTAACATTGAACTGTGCCTAGCAAGATGGAATGAAGAATGTGAAGAACTCAGCTCATAGCTCGTAATTTTATTAATTCAGTTGTAATTTTTTTACTAAACTGCTGTAGAGCTCCTGGCTGACTGCACTAAATCTGAGAATCAGTGTAACCTTGGTTGAAAACCAGTCTAAGTGAATTTATGAAGCAAACTTGCATCAAAGATTAATACTGGTCATCATCTACTTTTAGAATTTACATTCTACATAAGTATTGTTAAAAACAAAAGGCTGGGACTTGATAAAACTAAGTGAAGACTAACTTAGTTAAAGTCAACTACAGCATAACTAGATTACTTAATAAAAAAAACTACCAAGGCAACGTTTACATTCATGCGTAAACTGTGTGAAGCTTAAAGTTTAACCATGTATTGTAAAAGTTTGAAGAGTAACATTTACCTTGATATCATTTATCATTTGAAGGGTTGTATCATGTGAGCCAAAGTTTACCTTGATATCATTTATCATGTAAAGGCTCGTATCATGTGAGCTAAAGTTTACTTTTATATCATTTATCACGTGAAGGCTCGTATCATGTAAACTAAAGTTTACCTTGATATCATTTATCATGTGAAGGCTGATACCATTTAAGCTAAAGTTTACATTAATATCATATCATGCGAGTTACAGTTTACCCTACCCCATTCAGACCCTTAGCAAGCCATCCATAATTATTTGAACGGCCATAGATTGTGCATCGGTGCGATTGGATAGAAAGATAGTTTGTGTTAAATGTGATATAATGTTTGATTCATCCTTTCTTCATCTGTAGTTAAGAGACCTGTTGCTTTTATCATTCAGTGTAAAACAAACTGTTATACAGGCTAGGGACATTGCCTTCATTCTGATATTCCAATTATGAGAGCTGAAGTTGACCTTGATACCTTTAACCATATGACCTTAGGTTTACCTAAACACGTATTACCCATATAAGCTGAAGTTGACCTTCAATATTATGTAATAAAAAAACCTGCCTGGGCAAACAGGATTGAATTTACATTAATGGCAAAAGCCCTCATGGTAAGCTTATTTATAAAAAGGCTTAGTTACAAAACAGGAGAATATTATATGCACATGCAAAAACTGAAGATATTTTTGACGATAGGCCACTACTTAAGTCAAAATACGCTCAAGTGAACAAATACTCCTGCTTTTTGACCGAAGTGGTCTTATCGTGTTGATAAGATCGCTTCAATAAAAAGCATTCTTAATTTATTGATCATATCGAAACCACCCCATGATTTCAGTGATCTGACAATTAATTGACTAATAAGAACAACCATTTGGACCGACTGGAGATTTCACCTATAGCCAATCGAAAAAACTTCTACATATTCTTACACAGGAATAGGGTGTACAACTGTACAATGCATTCTGAATGTATCTGAAATCGACTTGTGAAAACTGGCATACATTTCACAGCCATTTTACAGTAAGCCACACTATAACGATTGATTTTCATTCAAAAGTAATACCAGGTTGGCACACCACAACCTAGTTACAAGCAGGGATGAGCCGAGTTTGAAATTCTTGCCGAGTCCAAGTTTTAAGGGTTGAATTTTGCTGAGTTCAGAATATTAAAAAGTCTCATTCTGCTGATTTTTAGTTTGGCAGTTTGCACAACTTTTATAAACATTTTAGTTTTGCATTAATTTCTACTAGGAAGTATTAACTACTAATAGTAGCAGTATTTGTGTTTCAGTTAGGTCGATTGTCGTTTTGAAAATTAAAAAAAACGATTTTTTTCGTCTTCATAACAGAAAATCTGAAAGATTAAAACTCGGACCCATTGTTCGTCCAAATCCTAGTAATGCCAAGTACTAAGAAACTCAGGCCAAACCAAGTTTCGAACCAAGTTTCAGGTCATCTCTAGTTACAAGATATATGATTAGCTTCATATGTGATATACCATGTCATGGTCTTGCTGTGGTACGCCTGGAAGTGAAACCTCAAAATTTTGTGGGGAAAGTGTCCAGACTCCTCAAATTAACGCCACCACTCTTCAAGAATTCTTACTCTCACACATCCATTCCTCCACCTTCTGGTCTGAAATCTAAAAAAAATGGGTGGGGTGTCAGGACATCTGAACAGATCTACTCCAAATTAATGTTCCCACTCTTCAAGAATTCCTACCCCGATGCAACATGAATTTTCACTGGGACCATAGTTCCTCTGCAAAAAATATGTTTTCTACACCCCTATGATATTATTTTCCTTTTTTTAGAATATAACAACAACAATTAATTCAACTACCAACACTATAACCACAACAGCATCTATAATGATAAGAATAATAATAATAAAACCATCTGCAAAGACAAGCCATTCCAGAATGATGCCCCCCTAATTTTTTGAATCCCAAGGCATCATATGTACCTAGAGAAAAATAATAATAATAATAATAATATGAAGTTCCATGTCTGTTCTGGGCACCTCAGATTGGAACATACGGAAGACTGGAGACTAAATGACGCTTACAATAATATTGAGAACGGTCAATTAAAGACCGATGAGTCTGTGTTAATGTTTGATGGTTTACGAATATATAAACTTCTGTCATAATAATGATAATAATAATTACTACTATTATTATTATGTCAACAACAATAATAGAAAGTCGTTCCAGAAAACCATCTGACTCTCTCCAGAGATTAGTTTTATCAACCTAAAAGATCAGTATTTACCATCGGGCCATAAATAAAAAATAAAATAAAATAATAGAACTAATAATAACAATAATAAAAATATTTCTGTTGCACTTGATGAAATTTAACATAGTCAAATTTTCGCACAACTCTTTAGAACTGAGTACACATACTGTTCTTCTTGCACGATTGCAGCCGACAGCCAGTCACCCCCAATGCCTCCTGCTTCAGCCGGACAGTTGACACCAAGAAGTCCATTCGCTCCCGCCTTCTTCCAAACCTAGAACCCACAGCAACAGTCACCCATAAATCACTTACTAACATAAGCAATTTAAAATAAGAAAACTAAACTGAATTCTACTGCTGTTGGTGCCTGAAGGTTACATTCTAATAAAAATAAGAGGAAGAGCAGTCCCTTAGGCTAGGCTTTGGATGCCATGGATACAAAGAGTTAGTGACTTAATTTTCTTAACCTTAGCATAAATTTCTGCTCTAGTGAGGATTTGAACCCCTGCTGTCTCGACTGACTGTCCAGCATGCCTACCGCAACAGTATCGAGCATCCCATCCTAAACCCAAAGAAACTGCACACATCTTTTCATAGGTGTAACTATCTTGTGCATTAGGATGTTCAGGCCACGAGTTTTAGACTTAGGTGGAACCATACCATCCTCTTTCAAACTGTGCATTAATAATTTTCATTAAGCTTAGTTCAAATAGGTGAAAATGAGGAAGAAACTTGTACCAATTTTTAGACCAATGCAACGCCTTGGCACCCACGTTGCCTTGCATTGTAATGGAGCTTTGGAAAGTCTTAAATATCGACTGCACTACGTATAGTAAGATTCAACAAGCCCAGAAGGGTTGAACAGCAACCAAGGCCAAAGGTTGAACACAGATAAATCTGTTGGTACTTGGCAACAAATCAAGGATGCCGAGCCCCATCCCCTCACAAACACAAACACAAACTCAAGGACCATGCATTGTGCACCGTTGCTCCCCACTCACAGCGACCTCGAGACAGTGTCGACTTCCAATTTTATATAGTCACCAATCAGGCTAACATATAGAAATGAATCCTCGTTTGGCTGATAATATCTTGATAACCGCTCAAATATTGACCTCCCTGATAAGAACATCTTCAAGTCGGTAAGACGTGTCCTATCGAAAATGCCCAGCTGATTAGGAGTTTTTATCGTCCTAACAAAATAGACTAGTTACTCACCCAGTGTGCCATTTACAGGCGTAGTAAGTTCAGATATATATATAAATAGAACATTCATACCAAATATTGCCTCGCTTCTGGTTTCTCCTATCAGATTTCAACCTAATTGAAAGCCCCATGTACTGACATCATCATAATCGGATTACTGATAGATTAATTTCGATAATCCATAGATAGCCAACCTTTATGCAGTATAACTCATTAATACGGGAACAAACAAAAAACACAAAGAAGATCAAGACAAAAGTTACCACACAAAAGTTTTTAAAAAAATTACATAAATTTTCAAATTCAGATTTTCTCAGCTTATGACTGTATTCCAAAAATAAATTATAAAAACAAACAAATTTCAAAGTAAAAAATCCACAAAATTTTCTTCAAAGCTGAACAAGTGTGGAATTATGCGTAGCAATGACCACAAGATGAGTACGACCTTACCTCTCGTCCAATGTCCCCTTGCTTTTCCCATCTATCAAAAAAATCACAAAATATAAAAGTCAGAAAGTATGGCATCAATTCTGAATGGTTCACCCTACTACAGGGGCCTTACAAATGCTTAAATACAATAAAATACAGTACATATACACTTTATTGAGCCCCCTGCAAACATGCTGTGGGAACATGAGGTAAGAACAATCAGAAAATCACAAAATAATCATAATATGCAAAATTTACAAAATAGATGTTCTCTGAGTTGTGAGATAAAAGTGAAAGAAAACAAGAGGAATTACGATCACTATAAGAATAGATTCATTTGTATAGCGTTCGGGTGATAAAAGCAAACTCTGTTAGTGCGTCAGCACGCGGGATCTCTTTGTAGAAGCCAAGTCAAGCACCACATTCTAAAAGGTAGCGCTAAAGATAGGACCATGTTCTAAGGAACCAAATAAGAAAGAATTCTATGAAGTATTGAGTTGACAGAGGCCTAGTGGCTTACCTATCCGGTAGGTTGGTTAGATGCTATTTGCTGACATTGTGACAAAGATGATTAATGTCATCCTCCTCCTTTATCCAGGTTTGGGACTGGCACAATCAGTGGCAGAGTTCACTACTCAACGTGAAGGTGTGGAAAGTCCAATAAACTTTTCTGACAATGTTGCTACTCATAAGGACACGCCAGTCACTCACAAACTGAACAAGCAAAAATATCGGTAGACACGTCAGCATAATACGGGCTCACTCGTGCATACCGTATACACAAATACACAGAGCAGACTCTGGTCCCAACTTAGAGTGCCTTCTGTGCCCAAGTTATTTGTGTGCAGTCACTGAGTGTGACATATTGCCTTTGAGACCACTGAGGTAGTTAATGCTGATGACAACTAATGATGATCATCAGCTCTGATGATGAAGATGGTCATGATCGTAATCTCAAAACTTCTTAAGCAATACTCTAAAAACTATTATGCATCTCACAAACTTATTTACGAGAGCGTCGTGATGACGATGATCATGATGATGGCATTGCTACAACTGCTGCTGATTCGTACATATATACCTGAGCACTTGAAAAGGTGCTATGTAAACTTACCCGAACAATATTACAAATATTGTACAAATTCAAGGAAGCAATAATAATTATAATTATTATTGCAGACAATTTCAACACATAAAAAAGCTGTTAGATATTCAGATTCTTGACAGCCAATGAGAACTGTGAGTTCTGAGGCATTTCTTAAAGGAAGAGAGAGTTTGAACAACATTGGACAAACATTGGTATGCTCAGGCTCCATTCCTTAGTGGGAGTCAAATGGAAGAGTGAGAGCCCACAACTGTGCAATCCTGAGGCCCAACCAAAAGACCCCTCATTCGACGATCGCAGACTGCACGGTGGAATGTAAGAAGAGAGGAGTGATTGAAGGTAGGTAGGTAGAAGTGTAGTAGTAGTAGTGTGGTTTAACGACTCTGTGTGATAACAAAGATCATCATTAGCACCACCCTCCTCCTTCATCCAGGCTTGGGACTGGCACCGCCAGAGTGCAAGCAGTGGCAAAGTTCTAATCAGGAGCATTCGCTCTGAGTTCCTTACAGTTAAGAGCAGTCCTTTAAGCAAGCATTGTGGTGTCACGGGTATGAGTGTCAGCGACTTCGTTTACTTAGATTCAGCATATGAGGAGGACTCACTCGGCGTGGTAAGGTACGATCTCTTGCTCGAAGAACCGTCGGACATTCTTCCGGAACAGATCGTGCTCCGAATTGAAGATCTTGCGCGTTCCAATGTCCGTCATAGAACTCGACTGTGACGTCTCCGGGCGATCATAGTCAATGTCTACGACATCGCTCGTCGAGATCGTCGCTGTCGACTTCAGTCTGAAGGCAATAAGTCGAGGAATGTCATGAGGTCAAGGTCTGCGCATTCCTCAAACAACGTGCATGTGTGTATGTTAGTACGTACAAATGTGAATGGTTGAATGAATATATGCTTTGCTCAGAGTACATATGTATGTATGTGCATGGCACAATGTGCATACATATACATTGCATGTGTATATCTACAAGCATGCATGTGCATATAATTTGCACATGTATGTATATATGTATGCACATATATATATGTATACATGTATATTATGTATAGATGCATATATAGAGACAAACATAGATATATACGATAAATAGATGCGCACTAACATTTCTAGAACTTCCCTTATTGTTAACTTGTATACAACTGCTGAAGTATATGAAGGTCTGCATCTTCCTAACTGATATAATGGTAAAATTGTTCAGTTGTGGAAAATGTTACTTCAGCCAGAGGCAGCCCTAGACTTTTCCAGCAGAGCCACGGATGGGTCGGGGAAGCTGACTGAGGGGCCAATTGGATGCTTGGTTTCTCCAAAACGGAAAGTGGACTAATCATTGGAGGGGCCACTGAGGTATCCACTGGCTCAGTTGGTGAGCACTGGCCCCTTACTGCCTTCTGTAGAGTTGCCACTGAATTCAGCTTGATATGTTTGGTGCTCATTTGATCAACCAATCTCGGGCTCATTTGGTATCATATACTAAACCTTCTCTGTCACTTGGTTTATAACACAGAAAATGTATACATAAGTCAGAGTAATGGTGTAAGGTAGCTGAAATGTGGTTAGTAAAACATTGAGGATGGGTTTGGGCCTCCCGAGGTCAAGGCTGCTACAGCGTAGAGACTTTAAGAAAGTCCTTAACACACTTTCCCAGCATCACTCCTGAACTTTGGAAGTAGGACAGCAAGTCTACCAATGCAGTTGTTGTGAATAGTCCAACGTTCTAGCAATTTATTTGGATCGTGTTCTCGTTTTACTGCGCTTTCCAGAAAAAGCGTTATGTAACTGTGAACGTACGATTTCGACAGCAATGAAGCCGAAGCTAGCCAATCGTCGTTATATTAGGGTAAAGATTATTAATTCTTACCGATTCTTTCCAGTCGCTGTCGAAACTCTCCTCAGCAGCGAAAATGTTTTATGAAGTTTAGAAAACATAATTATCATCAAGAAATAACGCCAAATTTTTCCAGAGAAAAACTGTCACCGCTTCTCAAAACTCCGTGGACACAAAACTAGCTCGCTTCACGTCCTCTGAATCTGACCCAAATAAATGCTCTGGCCTAATTAACATTCATACATAAGCGAGGTCACAAAGTTGACACAGTTCGTAAGTAAGTAGATGGTTTAACATGGAATTGTCCATTGAATGGCATTCAAATCAAAACCTTTGTTGTAGTTCAAATATCGGCAAACAATGAATTAGTAACATAGCAAGCAATGCCCTTAAAGTTCAAATGATGAAATTAAGGTATGAAATATCGGTATGACATCGAAAGCTGTCATAAACTATAGACATAACCTTTGACCAAAACCTTAGCTTCGCTGATCACATCACCCATCTTTCTCGCTCTTGCTTCATGCACATCCGTGATCTTCGTAGAATCCGCCCTATGCTTGACTCCAAAACAGCATCCACAATCGCCACATCAATAGTTCACGCTAAATTGGATTACTGTAATTCTCTTTTCCTAAATATAGACACCACCCAATTAAATCGCCTCCAAGCCATTCAGAATGCTCTCGCCCGTGCTGTCACCACAAAGCATCACCATATCACTCATGTCCTCAAATCACTCCACTGGCTCAAAATACATGAACGGATCGAATATAGGCCTAAGGTCATTTCACTCACCTACATCACACTGCAATCCTCACAGCCCACATATCTCCGTCAGTTGTTCACGATTCAGCCACATCGTTCAACCCGTTCCTCTTCCACCCTCACACTACTTCGCCCTCCCGTCACATCATATCACTCAAATTTGCAAATCGCTCCATAGCCATTGCTGTCCCGCCTCTTTGGAACAAACTCTCCCTCCAGCATTAAGACAAATATCCGATCCGTCCTACGAATTTACAAACATATCACCTCTAGCTATCTCCCCACAGGTTTTTCACTCACAACTCAAAGCATTGCTCTTTCGAAAATCCTATCCTGCTTCCCCCTCTTCCTCCTATTTCCCTCGCCGTTTCAATTCCAAACACCAGCCACCTTAGTTGTCTATCTGTCTGCCTGCCTGACTCTCTGGATTTGACCCTCTGCCTATCGATTCTGTTTTTATTAAGCGCCTGTGAATAAACTGGTTCCCGCGACTTCGCTTTTGTGGGCGCTGTGGAAATGCTGAGATTACGATTACGATAAATGTTTGCACCATATTCCTTAATAATTGATGCCCAATCTACGATCATCATCATCGTCGTCGTCGTCGTCATCTTCGTCGTCGTCGTCATCGTCATCGTCATCGTCATCATCGTCATCGTCATCGTCATCGTCATCATCGTCGTCATCATCATCATCATCATCGTCATCATCATCATCATCATCATCATCATCATCATCATCATCATCATCATCATCATCATCATCATCATCATCATCATCATCATCATCATCATTAGATCTTTGCTCGTAGATAAGCTGGTGCCATATCGTTTGGCTTTCGAAATGCACTTCTGAGGTCTGTCGTTTGCGATCACGATCATGATTAAGAGACACTATAATAATTAAGTAGGTCTAACTATAATGCGTTTTAATGATAATGTATTCGTTTATTTAGAAAAACTGACAAAAAACTGACAAAACTGAGAAATGCTAACATAATTAAGTGACAGTGAACAATAAAATTAATAACTAGGTAGAATTGAACCTGGAACTAGGCCTACATTGAACAACAAACTAGTAAATATTTTAATATTATGATCTGGGGATAAATAAATACAGAATTGCCTTTGGGTTGGAGGTATTGTAATGGTTGTGAGATCCTGTGTCTTAAACTCTTAATTGGTGAACGGAGTGGAGAAAAGGATAGTGTGACTAAGAGCGAGTAGAGGTACGTTGAATAGTGAATATCTGGCTAATTTTAATTAGGTCAAGTTTATTGAGGGACACGCGCTAAGGGATTTTGGACCATTGAGGAGACTTTATCAGGGCTGCAAACATGTTGGTTTTTTGGTTATTTAAAAAAAATATTTTTAAAAGATTTACTAGCATAACTATTATTGTACTTATTGTGTATTATTCAGTCAGAAATCAAGCTAAATTAATTATAAAAACGAGTTGGAGCTCTTTTCGTGCTGTGTTTGATGCTTTTTATAACATAACTGCTGTGACAAAATCCAAAGGAAAAATTAAAATTAAAAAAAAACAAATAAAACATAAAAATCCCTAGAACCAAAAAAAACAACTTTTGATTTAAAATCTTGTTTTTTTGCACCTCTAGATTTCATAAAAGTTCTGATCGAAACCGAATGGTAAGCCTAACGAAGTATGGCGCACCAACATAGAAAGTTCCGTGCGTATAATATGAACTATTGATCACTCTTTTCCCAGTTTTGAATTGGTGCAAATTTAGTTTCAAATACCGCAGGCGCCAAACGATATGGGTCAGACAGTTTGATTTTGGCCAAAGCTCAAGGTTCCATTCGCAGTTAGCAGATCAGACTGCGGCTTTTCGGATCTGTGGTTCTGTTAGTTTGACAGGTTTCGGCTCATTTATACGTAAACTATGAACCGGCATAAACTTACAACCTTCTGGGGACAATAGGCCTCTCCTTGACCCTCTCGAGAGTAACATCGCGTCGGCCTGTGAGGCGTGTCGAATGCACGCAGACCCAAGATCCGACTGACCGCTGATAAGGTTCGTGAAGCTAATCCGTAATCTGTTAGCTTACAATGGTGAGTAGAGCAATTATGTTGCGCCAGTTTTTGAAGCCGAGAGCGTTGGTAGAGGTTGGCTCTCAAAGGTTTAAGTCGAGTGCAAGATCAAGTGAGCTGAAAACGACTTATGATGCCATTGTTATTGGTGGAGGTAAGTACAGAGCAGACTTGTTTATATTTGGCCTTGTCATGTGTTTGTGTTTAAATTTTTATGTTTTTGATTTTATACGTTGCATTTGAGAACTGAGATTATTGTCACACTCACAGATAATATATTGATATGATAAAAGATTGATGACATTTGATAAAGGAATAAGTACAATAAGCTAAGGGCATTGATAGGGTTTTGAATAAAAGTGTCACTCAAAATTAACAAGCTTGACAACTCAATCATCTAGAATGTGATTAAATCATTCGAGAAGTGTACCTTTGAGGTGAAAAAGAAATGTGGAATTGTGCTTATAGGAACTTCTCAAAATGCCATTTTTATAATATTAGATGATGTTAGATATAATGTACTTACTAGAGAACATCTGATAATATACCTACAGATGTTATGATAAGAGGATGTGGTCATGTGATGATTGGATTTGGATACCCTTGTGGTAAGGTAATATGTTGATGTGAAAATAGAAGACTGTTGTAATAGATCATTAACAGTGCTGATAAAAGAATATGATGATATCCATTTTGCTAGTAGAGCAACATGGTAATGTATATTTTGAGATTACAATTGCAGTTAGTAAATAAATTTACTTTAGGAAGGATGTTTAATTTCTGTTACAGGACATAATGGATTGGTTGCTGTGAGTATTGCCTTAAATAACTAATTTAGTGGAATAGTTTCTATTATGTGTTTTAATACTGTACTATTGCTGTAGCCTACTGTTGTCAGAAATGATCACACTATTTTGAATTTTAAAACTGCATTGTGATTGTGCATATTAACTATGATGTACAAACACTTCTTACTTCTGCCTAATAAAAGATTGAACTGTAGTTTACACGAGTGTATGAAATCAGTCCTTATTGGCAGTTATTGCTCAGTTTTTATTCTTGTTCAACATGTTCAAGGTTATTTGAGTATTTTTCTCCAGTTGCTCTTAAGACCAGAACTGTTCCTGTTGAAAGGGCTTTTACAGTTGCCTCAACCGAAATCTTGGTATTCCCTCTCAGCTGTTTGTTCACCACTTGTGTGGTTTTGTTCTCTACAAAAGACTTTAAACGATAGCTTACTGACTTTCAAACTGCTAATCCACTGTAAAGGATGTCTGTGTCTGAACTTTGGGAGAATGATCTTCTGAATGTATAGCTCTGGTTACGTTTGGCCATGGTGCTATAAGTTGCTGATTGATAATAATCAAACTCTTTTTTATTATTTTCATCTGACTGACACCAAAACTAGATGGAGTTTCTACTTTCTAACTAACCAAACACCATTTAGGCACCATCATTTGTGTAGACTACAAGAGTTTGG
This sequence comes from Bimastos eiseni, assembly GCA_959347315.1. Taxonomy (NCBI): domain Eukaryota; kingdom Metazoa; phylum Annelida; class Clitellata; order Crassiclitellata; family Lumbricidae; genus Bimastos; species Bimastos eiseni. The sequence goes on from OY365808.1 coordinate 2,860,619, forward strand.
CTACAAGATTTTACTTGTCTGAGTTGAGTGAGTAAAGATGGTGAACAGTAGGTCGTTCTTGATTAATTTTGAAGTCCTTGGTGTATTTCTAGGCTGCCTATCTGCAGAAGTCCGGTCTTGATGTCTGTGTCCTTGAAAGGAGGCACGTCCTTGGTGGAGCAGCCGTAACAGAGGAATTAATACCCGGTATGTAGCTGCTAATTTTGGTGTCATCGTCTTTGTTCCTTCTTGGTGACCTTATAATTGTTGCAGTAACACTGGAAATAGTATCTGGTATGGAAGTACCAACCTTCACGTAATTGTCAGCCACCTTCACAGTAACGTAGTAGCCGTAGCAGAGGAAATACTTTATGGTTCGGATGTTAAAATATGCTATCTTAGGTATCTTCATACATACTAGTACTTTCAACTCTATTTATTGTTTGTACAATGTAGGTTTCAAATTCTCTCGTGCCTCATATGTTTTAAGTCTTTTGCGACCAACGATCATAAAGGATCTGGAGCTGAAGGTGAGTTAATTGGGGCCTTTGTTTTGTTTTTTATTTATGTTTTTCAATGTTCTTTCAGTTCTTGTATTTGTCTTATGCTGTTTGAAGTTCTCCATGACTAATAGAAGCCAGTTCTTCCGAATATAGTATCATCTATATCTGGTTTTGCTCAATTCTGATCTTGAAGTTATTATAGAAATCTAATGACCATTGATTTAATGTTGTTGTTTCTGATCTTAATCATACTTATTCTGGCATGATTTAAAAATATATACCGACCTAATTATTCTTCTGATAGGATTGTAGCTCATCTGAAAGTGATATATTAAATGTGGCTATGTCTCTGATGATGGTAAGTAGGTAAAGTAAATAAGAACATTCTTTATTAGACTACCAGCAACCGTACAGTAGCTTAAGAAGGGTATAAATAATAGCATCAATTTTAAACAAGGTCATATAGCATTCACATAATAAAAGTACTCTTGGCAAGTATACCAACTCTAGCCATTGGTATTGAGCATGACCATTGATTTTCAATTGTTCATGTTCTGACCTCAAATACATAGTTGGGATCACTTTCTAAGAACTTTAAAGGGGTAACTCCACCTCACTAAACCAGGGCCGCCCATTTAATGAGTATGCATGCCAATCATATCGAACCACCCGAAGGCTATAGCGGTCTAGCAGCTGGGTCCGTCCATGTCGTTTGAGTGGTCAGTGATGGAAATGTTGGCGCTTAGTGCCTCTCTGTAGTTCATTTGCATTTCAATAATAATATAGGTCCCGGAATTTGGGCTGAGGTTAGACCTTGTCAATTGTAGTTTCTCCAGAGGGGACAATTAGGGTAGTTCATCTGAACAGGGTCAAAGATGCTGGGAGCGGGAGTGTATGACGCACATGGCAAACGACTGGACATAACAACAGCCGTGCGTTGATAACAGGGCACATAATCGCGAACTGCAAGACTGAGACACTGACATAATGTAAACAGATATCCAATTGTGATGCCAATCAATATATATATATATATACGCATTATAATGTCCCTTTCAGAGAGTCTGTATAGGAACAACCTAAAAGACAGTGAAATAGAATCTCCCCTCTTTCATACAAGCAATACGTCCTTTGTATTGACAGACGTCACATTTGGTAATCTGTTTATATTATTGCAGAGTGGCAGTATGTAAACAATAATGGCACCGCTACCCCTCCCTGGCTACTCCTCTCTGACCAAACCACTTGGATGTTCACTCTTTTGAAGATCGATATATGCATACAGCAGAACTCTGGAGTTTGTATTACCTAGCACCATGCAAAAGTACGATCTAACAATTCGTGTCGATCGTGAGCAGGAAGAAGCGATCCGAGCCTTTTTTGCTCATAACGACTGGGATTTTTAACAAACTGGTAAATATAGAATGCAGTATATGTAGTTATTAAAAATTCAGTTTGATGAAACCTAGGTACAGCAGTACTGTACTAGCAGAACTGACGTACTATCGGTCGTAATCACAGTCGTATGCATGCAGTGATTAATCATGTCACTAAGGACATCAATTTGAAAGCAATAAACTACTTCCGTGAGTTTATGCTTTCGTGTAGCAATATATGCATTTATTCAAAAATTCTGTTAGGTGTTGCCTTAGTACATACTGTACTTTGGGTCGTATGCATGCAGTGATTAGTCATGCCACTAAGGGCATCAATTTGTATGCAATAATAATGCATTTTAGTGAGGTAATGCTTTCTGGTGGCACCACAACCTTTGGAGCTTACATATGGAATTTTTCGAATTGCAGTGTATGAACCAGCCAAGAAAAGGAAATCTCGCTCGGAACCTTCTTCCGAGCGGCCCTCCAGGTCTGAATCCTCTTCAACTTGCACTACTTTGCCAGCTGAGACACAAACGACAGCTGGTGATGTCTCGTCTGAGCATCAGTCACAACTCTGTGACAGTCTGCACATAGACATTGTCTGCCCACTCTGCTTTCTATATCCGTGCGTGGCGTCTTTACCTGTGGAATGGCTTGGAGGAGGGCAAGCCGCTCATACAGGAAACAGTTCAATACGGAGAGTCTTGTATGGAAAATACTGGAAAATGTTTTCTAACTTGGGTGGGTGGACAAACCCGCATATCTGACAAAGAAACTGGCTGATACACAAGGAGTACATCACATGCATGAGATAATGCCGGACTGTGTAGTTGAAAAAGTTAGAACATGGTACCCTAATCCAGCTGGAATACCTTACATAGGCCACAAATGGGAATAAATTTAGCATTTTGACCATGCAGAAGAATATTTCGCATCAATTTCATTGATGTGGCTGAGCGCTGTAATCACAAGGTGTCTTTCTTATTCACAAGTCCTGTTTATATATTTCAACCCTTCTAATTATTTATAATTTTATATGCATTTACACTTATTTCAATCGTTTAACTTAGATTTCGGATTACTAAAGCAGCATTCAGAGGGTTGTATGTGAAGTAATTTCCATTTTATTGTCAGGATAGATATATAGCAGCCGACACCAGCTTGGAAGCGTCACAGCCATCTAAATGCCTATATGATGCTATTATTACACCTATTAATCCTTTATCCAGGCTTGGAACTGGCACTGCCACAATATCAGCAGTGGCGGAGTAACGGACCTTGCAGGTCATAAATATTTATAACTTTTTGCATTCACTCAAATATGGGTCAAAGACCTGTGCCCTCCTCAAAATGTCACTGTTTTTTTTTATTACTGTTCAGTTGTATCTGTTGCATTGATGTCATTGATCAGTCCATAAATGTCTCCCATCTCATCATCATTTGAATTCCACGATGAGTTGTCACTCTGGCAAATCTCGTTATACAGAGACTTCATCCACAGATGATGCTGATGCTGCTGACAATGATGATGTTGGTGATGATGAAGAAATTTATTCATTAGGGTAGGTCCATTTTTTTTTATCAATAGGGGATGAGATGAATGGTGTCACTCCTATTGCCTTCCTCGCAGAGAAATTTGGGCAACTTGTCCCAGGTCACAAGTGACTTGAGGTATTTTCGATCTTGCGTCCCACCGATAACAAGGAACAGAACATTCTACTATACCGAAGATTAATAATTCAATGTATGCTGTATGAGACATGTTTTGTATGGTCAGTTGTTGGTTGCAGTGGCTGGAATGTTCATAGAACAAATCGCATAGACGAACAATGCTGTTGCACTCTCCAATAAAACTGGGGTGCTCTGATTCCAAAGAAACCATTGGATCTGATCCAGGAAATTTAATTGGCATTTGTTTTTCCAGTTCCGATCCTGTTTCTTCAAAGACTGAAGTGGTTAATGAGACTGGATCAGACAATAAAAATGGAGGGGCGGCAGAGACCGAAAGCTTGACCGGACTTCTAGTGTTATATTCCACAAGAACCTTTTTAATTGATTCATGGATTGTCCTTAATCCAAAATGTCTTTGCAGCTTGCTACATCTCGTCTCAAATTGCAGCTTCTCGTTTTCGTCTTCAAAATAGAACTTGATGCATTTTCGATCCAAAGGAGCATACGTATATGTTTTGATGCTTCCTCTTGACAGTCTTTTCCTCACAGTTCTGTTATTGGCATCAACATGTGATGTTCCATCACTGTCTATCATTTTAGCTGTCATGTTACTGTCTTGTCCTTGCAAGTATTTACTAGCATAAAGGCCTACTTAAAACAATGATCTACATGAACACAACATATATTCCAAAACTAAATCCCCAAACTAATGTTCAGCTTACTAATTTGCACAGTCGTGTAAGAAACAGCTTCTAACGCAATCAAAAATAATGAGGGCTGGAATAAACCATCAGGACACTTTCACGGTATGCTAAATTATTGTCTCGCACGTGATAGGACATGTCTTAGTTGTGTTGGAACCAGAGAACCAAAAGCCCACTGGGCCACTGGCAGTGTAACGAAGTTCTCGGCTTCAATTCAAATCAGTGACAGGTAGAAGGAATGTGAAAACAAGCCGAGGCCCAGTTACGAAGTCATCTCCAGGCAATCGAAGCTAGTACTGTCAGTGTTTGTGCCTGTATGTGTATATCTGTTCTTTCCGACCCATATTATAATTGAAATGCAAATGAACTACGTCTTTACCTCGGATAGTGCGTCCATTGAAAGAGATGCACACAGCTAATAATTCATTGTTCCATAAGAGACCACTCAATCGACGGCCGCAGTCCCAGTTGGTCTGGCAGCTGGGTCTGTGCGATACAATTCTGGAGGTTCGATATGATTGGCATGCATACTCATTAAATGGGCGGCCCTGGTTTAACGTTAAACTGCGAGATGGAGTTACCCCTCTATGTCTCTAGTTGAAATTTTAAATATTCTTGTTATTATTACAGAAACTTTGCTATTCCTTTGAGTCTGTCATTTCGCAGTTGACTTTCAGAAACACGGACTGAAGTTTCTAATCCGTGATCCGAGCTCTTACACTCCGATTCTTGATCGAAAAGACAGATCGAGGCAGAGATCTCTGACGCTCGGACGAGATGCAGCAGAAAACACGAGACAGATCGCTCAATTCTCGTCTACTGATGCGAAGGTTGGCAGATTTTAGTAGCCTTGTCTCTCTTTGAACATGTCTTTACATGATTTATCTTTCATTATATATGTCTTTATGCATATATATATATATATATATATATATATATATATATATTTATATATATATATATATATTATGTAATATATATGTATCTTCATATTTTTTTCCTGGAGTCATCTGTTGCTGTTTAAGAATATCAAGTCCTATCAGTCTATCATGCAACTGTTATATAAACTGCAATATTAATGCTGATATGTGCTATTCTAATTTATATAGTGTATAACTAAATATAAGCTGCTTATAAAGTATAATTAGGGACTTGCAAATCACAGATTTTCGATCGAATCTCGAATCGAATCATTAGATACCAGTTTTGACATTCATGTAGTGTTTACATGATAGCAGTCTTCAATATATCAATATTTGTATAAAATTTGCTTAAATTCTACAGTTTATCAGAAATGAACCATGGCGATCTGCTGTGTGTGAAATTGAGCTGGAGCTTCAGATTTTATGCTTCTAGGCATATGTTGAATATGAACACATGTTGAATCGAATTGTTGATGCTCTGAATCCACTTCTTGACGTCTCTCCGGTTCATCTTCCGACGTGGCTCAATCGAGATGTCTCGTTTAGAGCAAAATGGAGCAACTTGCCATCATTGAAAGCTCTGATTACTTTGGGTATGATTCTAATTCATTTTACATTTGCACCCTCTGCACAGGGGTTAACCCTCTCATAATGGCTACTTTTATTGATATAGGCAATGTCGTAATTCAGTTTTGACTTTCTAAACTCCCTGTTGCAATTCAGATTCTGGTTGATCTAGGTGCAAGAAGCACACAGGCATTTTTATTTTTATACACATTTTAAAGATCTTTGTGTTTTCACAGGAAGATTGCTTGGAAAGGATTTGATCTCATTTTACGAGTTTATGACAGCACCAGCTGCAAAGATTCTCGATGCGTGGTTTGAGTCAGAGCCGTTGAAAGCAACGCTGGCCACGGATGCAGTCATTGGTGCGATGGTCAGTCCCAAGATGCCTGGAAGCGCGTTAGTAACTCTTATTATTAACTTTCAAGGAAATTATTTGAATTCATGAGTTGGTAGGTATCTGTTTGAGGGTGCTATATAAGTGCTCTTAGCGAATGAATATGATCCTTATGCAAACGATGATGATGGTCATCATCATTAATTGGCATAATCATGGTGATGATAATTGTAATTGTAAATTAACATTTTTAAAGCACAGCTCAAATCAGCGGCGCTCAAGATGATGATGACGACGATGATGATAATGACATAATATCGCATCTGAAGTAAAGCCCAAGAAATACTGAAAGAGCACACTGCTAGTTAGCCATGTGACCAAATCCACACAATCAGTTGACCTCACCTCAGTTAAACTATGATAAGTGTTGAACAACTTTGACCTTCCTTCTGGAAATTGTAAATTTACTTAATGCACCTTAGCAAGAGTTACAATGTATTGCTGACTGTTGAATTTCAGACTCGTCATATTTATGGTTATCTGTATCTTATGTCGTTGTCAGGTATGTTCTGTTACATCACGTGATGGGAGAAATTGATGGATGCAAAGGAGCATGGGCTTATGTTGAAGGCGGGATGGGAGCGGTGTCCGAGTCCATTGCGTCGGCCGCCAAGTCACATGGTGCCAGTATCTTCACGGAAAAGGTGACTACTTTTCTCTGTTATTTTAATCTCTTTCTGGGCATGGCGTGAATGCTTTGGGTGAATGTTAATCCAAGAAATCTGACAAAGTGGTTCTTATAAGGGACGGGTTTAAAATGTTTCTTTAGTTATTCGTTGCAAAATAGTCCCTTTTTTTATTCATTTAGTACACATGCCATGTTCTCCCTTCAGTTGCACTTACGATACATCATATGCTGTTATTGTCATGTTTATTTTACTAATTTAATCACTAGAGTATTGATGAATTGTTGTTTTGCAGCCAGTACAAAATATAATCGTTGGAACAGGCAATAGAGCTGAAGGGGTTGTTCTACAGGATGGAACAGAAATCCGCAGCAAGTTGGTCCTTTCGAATGCAACGGCTAAAGTGACATTCCTTGATCTGCTGGTTGCTGTAAGACATTCGTTTCAAGCAGCTGATTTATTTATAGGCATTTCAACTTTTGCAGTGAGTGGTGTACTTCGTGGGATTTTACAATATACCCTGGTTTCCACAGGTGTTGACCTCAATTGTGCATAAATATATTATAAATGTTGGATAAAATAGTTTTTCTCATATTTAGTTGTGTTAATTCGAAGCTGTAATGAAAAGGATGATTGAAATTTTGTAACAGGAACTCTTTGGACTTTTGGTCTTGTTAGTCAAAATGTAATGGATCATTTTTCACTTGTCCACCATTTAGCAAGCTGCGGAAGAATCCCAAGGTCTTGGACGTATGAAGATCTTTGTGTTTGCTTCTGAGCTTGCACTATTACCAAATTCTACTATTTCTGACAGAGACAAGTGTGCGAACAATTTCTGCCTCAGCAGGCTCAGACCTGCAACCATTGGCATAGTGTCCAGTATGCTACCATATTACAGTCCATTTATTTCACCATTTCTTGCTCCTTTCATTCTTTTTTTGCCACAAGCATTTTAAAACCATTCTTTTCAATTGTGGTTTTGGTGTTGTTAGGTCGAAAGTGCCTCTGAGGTGTTTGTCTTCTGGTGGCATGATAAAATTTAAATCATGATTGAGAACTAATTGGAACAGTTAATGATTTAGTTGAATAATTGTTTCTGTTGTCACATTTTGTTTTGGAGGGTGTGTTGTCAAAAGAACTGCGCAATTCTGTCAAAAGCATCGACTACACGTCACCAGTTACCAAACTAAACAGTAACTATTAGCATATATCTACCAGATTTTGTGGTTGGCTTTAGTATTCATTTGTTACTCAGCTTGATGGGTTTAGGCAGTTAGGGTGAGGACTGACTGACTGACTGGTTGGTTATCTGCCCTCATATGCCAAGGTCAAGAAAACGAAGTTGCTAACACTTCGTTGTTCATACTCATCTTGAGTGCCTCGCAGACTTGTAAAAGGGACCTGATCTTACTTCATATTTATCAATCAATCAATCAATCAATTGCAGTGTTTTTGGCAATCCAATAAACAGAACAAAAAGACAATTACTAAACATCTTAAAATTGCTTGTTGGATCATCCGGGAGACACAATTAGGGATCGAAAGGTTTCGCTTGTTAGGGCCACCTGAGGATGTTCAAAGTTACAATAAACAATAGCACCTATTATAGTTTTACAACTATTACCAGTTTGTGAAAAAAGTAATTTTTTGCAAAATGTTAACTAAAAGCTTACTAAACTTAATTAATAACAGCTATGCTAGTCACGGTTGTAGATTGCAAGTATGATAGCTATCCCATTGCAAGTGCAGTCGTCTTTCACTTAGGACAGCCACCCTCCATTAGACCTGAACTTACAAACCTTTGGAATAAGATGCAATGGAAGTGGAATGGCATAATGTATGTGGCCTTCTGTTTTCATGTATTTCTGTCTTTGTTAAATCCATGGGCTTTAATACTGCCTCTGATGCAAACACAACTGTATTTCTGTATTTGATGATGGCCCTCCTTCCAAAGTTCAGAAGTGCATATTGACCATGAGTCAGAGCACTGATGTCGCTGAGCCTTTGCAAGTGAAGGACTTTATACTCGAGTTCCCTGTACAGTAAGTAGCTGCCTGAATCAAGGCTGGACTATCAACTGAGAGGTCTGGCAAGGGTGGCCATGTTCAAATCCCAGCCAGGACAGTTTTTTTCTTTTAAATTTCTGCTCCCCCTAGTCAGTTCTGCTATAACGAATACTCTGACCACCCACTGTCAGTGAGAAGATCTGATGGCGAGAGAGAGAGGACTGGCCTCCTGCCTTCATGGCTAGGACATGGCTAAGATAATTATGAATTCACGTCATACACATGGCTGTTTCAGGGCTACCGTAAGGGACTGTTCTTCTTTTCTTATATTTAGTTAATTATCTGTTTAATTATGAATCTATTACTGGTATTGTTTGTGTGGTTCTTCTTCATAGTTGCAGTTAATCAGCTGCCAAACTTCATAGCCAACCCCAACCTGAGGGGTTCTGAGGCAATGCCACACCACAGGGGCACAATTCACCTAAATAGCGAGAACATGGACATGATACACGAGGCCTACACAGATGCAGTCAACGGAAGATATTCAGCAAAGTAGGCTCTGTTATGATTACATTCTGAAGTTTTTCTACAGCAATGTAATGTATTGAAATGTAATCAAACATTTATATAGTGTCCAGTCTTCCTTCAGTCTATTTCTGTCAAGATGGAAAATGGGAATTAAAAAACATTCATTCATTCACATATTTATTTGAAGGTAACTATTCAATGAGGCTCCCAACTCCAGCCCAGACAAAAAGCTGTTTCAAGTGACCATAAAATGTAACACTACATGATTTAGCGAACAAACATAACTCCATTAATAGGCCATTTCAATTCTGAGGTTACCATGTTTGTATGGAACAGAGGTAAAGAAAGGCCACAGAGCTGGAATCACAGCTTGTGACTTAAGTGAACACTGATGACTTGAGTTACTGCTTAAATCATCCCTATTATACACATGTCTTAGCTAAGTTGTTCCTCTGATTCTGGCATTCATATCATAAACGTAAATCTCAAATAATTCAACTATTCATTCACTTATTCAAGTAAGATGTTGTGTGTTTGTAGAGCAGTTATCGAGATGACGATCCCTTCCAGTTTGGACTCGACAGTGGCACCACCTGGATGTCACGTGGTGCAGCTGTTCACACAGTACACGCCTTACAGTCTGGCAGACGGTGAATGGACGGAAGAAAGGAAAACAGAATATGCCGACAGATGTAAGTATTCAAGGCAGTTGTGTTTTATATTACCCAAACACATTGACTAAACAAAGATTGCTGTGATGGTTGAACACTTTGTGTGATGAGACTAACATGGAAGGGATATGAAGCTGTCGAAAACTGGGTCATTGACCTAGATTATGTGTGTGACTACATCTGGGACTTTTGCAGGATAAATCAGCAGTTTTTGTCAACGAATAAAGCGACTTAATATATCCAAATTACAATATAAACTAAATGTGCTCAAAGGAAGATTTTGTGACCGGATTATCATAGATTTAGATGAACTTCTCAGCGATAATAAGTTGTAAGCTATCCTGCCTAGTGCCCGTATGTCACTTTATTCATTAGATAGCCACTCACAGACATCGCCCGCAATGTATCAGAAAAGACGATCACTGACTGGCTGACATGTTGCGACTTATATCCCTTCCATATTACCATATTAGTCCTAGGTTGGGGCTTCAAATTTCAGAAATTTGAACCTATGGTGCATACTAAGGAGCTTTGATGTAAAACAGGCAGGGGTAGCGAAGAATCTTGCCCAATCGATTTTGAATGCTTAATAATATAATTATTTATGTGTGCACAAAACCCAAAATACTTTATCTAGAATCTGTAGAATATGCTTTAAACTTGTGACTCACTTTATAGTTACTGTCATCTGCATATTTTCTGTTGCAGTGTTTGATGACATTGAGCTTTACGCTCCTGGATTCAAATCAAGTGTCGTTGGAAGAGATATTCTCACTCCTCCAGATATAGAACGAATATTTGGCCTGACAGGAGGAGTAAGTGGCTGAATTAGTGTCAGATTCTTGGTGAAGGACGAACTATTTCGATTGCCAGACCTGGAGTTCTTATGAACTTCCCTTCTACTTTCTGTCTGTTGGATCATATGTATCAAATCTTTCCTAATGGTGGACCACTGACAATATTTTCCAGGGAGTGGTGGGCTAAAATACTGAAGATGCCATACCAAAATTGGGTAGTGGTCTGAGAGGGGGCTCAGTGTGGCTGTCCCCAGAACATTTTTGCAACCCGTCCCCAGAACATTTTTGCAACCCGTCCCCAGAACATTTTTCCAAAACTTCATCTACATGGTGCATAAGCATGCAAAATGTCAGATTAGGGTTAAAATCTTAATTTTTATCTTCATTGTCATCACACACATTACAACTTTTATTCTCAAATTGTATAATCTTTAAGCAAGGCTTCAAGGGTAAAAAACAGTTGGTGGGTCAAATATGACTATTAGTCCAGTTTCTGACAGCCCTGTATTAGATCAAGCACATCCTGCTGCTTTTAGACAGACTCATCCATTGATGATAACGAGCCAAATTTGTTTAGGATGTGGTAGCAATGTGGGTCCACATGAGCACGGATAGAGAGTTCATTCATTACGAGAATTTATATAACGCAGTAAAAGGTTACTAGTACTCAGAAGCGCTCCCAACCCAGCCCTGGCTGAAAAGAACGACTCTTAAGAGTTGGTCTTATATGTAAAATGTCCTTTTTTCTATATTTGTTGCTTCATTCACTTCCTATAAAAATTAAATGATTTTGTTGACTAAAGACATTTGTAACTTTCGTGTAGAACATATTTCATGGCGCTATATCGGCAGATCAGCTCTACTCTTTCCGACCAACGCCGCAGTACAGCAACTACCAGACGCCCGTCTCTGGTCTCTTCCTGTGTGGATCAGGCACTCATCCGGGTATGTAATCGGGGATATGAGTGAGGACAAGAGCAGTCAAACTTCATTGCCATTCCCAACCAGAAAGGTTCTGAGGCACAATTCCCTTCTGAGGCAGCCAAATGGTTTGGCAACTTAATTTTTATCTGGCAGTCTCTCGTTCGCTTTTGCTTTTCTCAAAACCTGTTTCTTATCTTTGGGTCTTGCGAACTGGTTCACCCCTACGAGAGGTGCTTTACATATGCGTAGATACAACACACTTGAAGCTGTTTTGATCAGTGAGGATATGTTGAGAATAAACTAGATTATGATTAGTTTAGAATATGATTATATTATTAGACTGTCATTAGAACACTTGTTTTAGATTAGTATATTCTGATAATTCATCGGATTTAATAAACTTTAAAGGGTGTATATGATTTTAACTTTTTAGGTGGGGGTGTTATGGGTGCCCCAGGAAGGTTGGCTGCCCTTGCATCCCTGAAGCACTGGAAGAAATAGTTTGACTACAGACTGTACAAGATTTGAAAATCTTTTGAAACTTGAATTTCCGTTCTGTCGTTATTGTTATTGTCACAAAATGTGATTGTGCATTACAAACAGGCACCAGTGTGAAACAATTATGTAAATGTTTGCTTCTTCTCTTAAATGACATTGTTGCCAGATGACCATATTTGTATCTAAGACTACTTAGCCAATGTTTCTACAGCACCTACAGACGTGCACAGATGCCTACAGTTTCTGATAGTATTGTTAATTAGGGCATATCATTATTACATAGTATTTTTTTATTACAGTATTAATATTGTAAAATTTGTACTTTGTTATCGGTGGCTGACTTCAATTAAGTGGCTGATAGAGCATACTATATTCATATATGTATGATGTGAGAAGGGAATGCATGAAGGATGGAATTGGTCACCACCCCTTTGTAGGGGCAAAGTTACTGTTTTATGCCTATCAGAACCATGACTGCCTTTTGAATTGCAATACAGTATTTTAAATGTATTTTAAATGTCCTGATGTAGAGGGCTCCCGAAAATATGTACGTACGCAAATATAACTGTTTAATTATGACATCCACAATATGGAATATTAATATCAGAACTGTAAACCAAATCACTGATTAACTTATATCCTGCTTAATCAATTTTATAATAGCATTAAAACTTTTTAGTGCAAGTGTTATTATGGTTTTATTTCTTCATAACAGTCAACAAATTTAAGCTGTGAAATATGATGCTTACAAAACAAATAGCCTGCAGTTATTAAATTAATGTCTTAATCTCTAATAGATGTCTTTCGTTAGCTATTCAACCTTTGCAATGTGGGAGGTGGAGCTCAGATGGGGAGGGGGTCCGCAAAATATACGCGGTGCACCAGAGGGAGGGGATCCGAAAATCCGATCTTTTTGCGTACGTAATATACATTATTGCTACTGGCCCGCCCTTTAACAAATGTTTGACACCCTGCTTTAGCTGCTTCTAAATGAGGAGAGACGAAGTTATAAGTAAGTTTTCTCTTGTCTTGATCGAACTGTCCCCGATACACCGCACTTCTTGCTGTTCCGTCCAGATTTGTTCCTCGTCTCTTCCAATAAACTGTAGACTATAATAATTCAAGGATTTCTTATCAATCCGTACCATTTCAGACCTTCTAGCTTCTGGTCCAAGCACTGTGCTTTGGATGTATCAATCAATCAATATGTGATCTTAATGTAGCGCCCATTCAAGATCCACTCAGAGGGGCAAATCGTATACATTTGCACCGTTGCGCGGAAACAATTTTTAACGGCTGAAAGTGCTGGAATAATAAAGCGAACTTAAATCCTGGCGAAACCGGGTAGCAACGCTAGTCAATTAATAATTAGGACATTAAGTTTCATAAAGCGATATAAGCGTACAAGTGAACGAACTATTTTCAAAAGTAGCCTGCCTAGTAGATGTATAAGTAATTTAACTTAAAGTAAGCAGTCTAATGTGACAAGCTCACAGGCATTCAACGCGCACAGGCATTATTGATACAAAGACTCGTTGAACTGAATTACTATAGGACAGAATGTTCGAGGTAGCTGGTCCGGCTGAAATGCTGAAGAAACCACGCCATACATTTTGGAACCACTCATACTAAATAATTATTTGGATAGATGGCACTCTCTGAGATGGAACTCAGTCCGAATATCCGCTTCAATAAAGTACTCTGAGAACTAAACCTACTCGTATCATTCCATTCTCAAAGTAATGTGACTATTATGTTCTAATTCACGAAAACATGTGGGCGCTGTAGAAATGTTGAGTTACGACGCTAAATAAACATCTTGCCAGTCACGTGATCTCTGTACTGAATGACGGCATCAAAAATCCAGGTCGGATAAAAATTAACAAACTAAGTCTTGTCTTTCCTGTAAAGGAATAGGAAAAAAACCTACAATGCTATCCTACAGTGACAATAAGACTGATTTCAAAGTGACTTTATCTATGTAGATTAAAAAGTAATAGAATTCACTTTTAAGGTACATATTAAGTCTTGTGCTTTTGTAATAAACATTAGTTAGAATTTTAGCAATAATATGGTGGCGCTCTTCAATTGGCTTCGTTGGAGACTGTTCAAATACGTACTCTATGCTCTTGATGTGTATTCTTTGGCAGGCTACGTAATAATATAATTTGTAATATCGTCGTAAAGTAATTTTCGCAGTAAAACGTCAAAATTTTACGCCTAGTTTAACTGCAAATTAAAAACTAATTTTCTCTGTTAACATCCAAAAGAAGAATGAGCGGTCTTTCTAGGGGCGAGGCGCATACAATTTTAGAGCTCCCTTTAGGTAATGCCACCACTTTTGCTTAGATCATAGTTTTGATGTCGTGTTCAGCTGTGATTGTATGGTGCGCAATGCCTCCCGTGTTTAGCAGTTGCTCTGGAAATACAGTTTCAATGCAGCTCTTTAATATTTGACTTTTGTTTCAGTAAACCTCTTAAACATTAGCATTATCTTGTAAGCGGTGCAGATTGCATACAAATAAAGGAATGCTCGCAGTGCTGTCTAATGAGTTGCGTGAATTATCGGAACTCTTCAGTGTACTACAAGCGGCAGTAATACAAATGCCTAAAAAGGACTTATTGATTATAAGTCATGTATGGTACCAGTTGCATTGCTGCCTTTTAGATCTGGTAAATATGTCTAACGTTTGCAGAGTGGTACTATGCAATATTCGCTTACTTGAAATGGTATCAAGTTGTCAAAGCTGCAATTTGCATTTAGTCAAACAGTTAGTCAACACCTGTAAGGGAGGTGAGATTCCATACCTCCCTATATGCATCCATTTTCTATCAAATGCACTAGTAACTCACTAGCTACAATCAAACTCATTATAAAGTCAGGTGTGATTTTTCTGTGTGTTTTCTGAAAACATAATTTGCTTGTTCATAACCAAATATAGCAGAAATTTTAGTTCAGTCAATAGCTAGTACATATACTAGAGTAACATGTCCTTCAATTATGTGTTTTGAAAATGAACCAAATTTTATTTGTTAGGAAAACTTTTTTAATGAAAGCTGCTTGTTATTCAAATTAGTGTTTCTATTAAATGAACTGGCTTGATTATATAGGTTTATTAAACTGAGGATGATGCACAAATTGATTTATTTGAGATTGTTGTGCCTGAATTGCCAATATTAGTAGTGATTTACAATTTTAAATTACTCTAATGTCTTCATCATCATCAAAATTTGAATTAATTTATTTTGGCTTTCAAAGGTTTGAACGAACTTAAATGTTGTTAGTTGTGTTAAGTTAGAAGTCAGATGTTATTTCTCGTATGTTATTTTATTTTAACAACCAATTTGCGAAACAATTTTATTTCACTAATTAATGCCAGTGAACAAGCTGTTCTCTCTGATGTGGCTTTTTTTGTAGTGATGTGGGCATTTATGAGATTTACATTATTACATTACATTTCTGTTATCAGTTGACTTTTAAAATCTCTTCTTATAAGTAAAATTTATTCTACAAAAGAGTCTCTGTGATGATCAACACATATAGCAGTCCCATATAACCATGATCGGCTGTAGATTAAAAAATGCATTGTCCTGTGTTTCTACATGTTGAGGTATGCATGCTCAGAACATTATAAAATTTGGCCTAAAAATTACATTTTAGTTCTCTTCTTTTACACGAGTAGAATGTTTTTCGTAAATTACGCTCTCAATCTCCATTTTGCTTCAATTCATTGTGGATTAAAAATTTATTTTCCAAGCCAGTAACAATAACGAGTAACTTCTATTATTCTGGTGTCTTATGCTTAGCACATCGATTGATTATTTCGAATTGTATTTGTTAATATTTGCTGAATGATTTATGTTTTTAGAATTAAACACCGAAACTAGATTCAATTACGCATTTGTTAACTTTTTAATATTTAAGTTATCTCTTGCAATCAATAGATTCTACAGAAATTCAGGTCTAAAATTGAGTACTAAACTAAAGACTGAGAACAGATTTTTGAAGAATGTTTAATTTTTGCAGTGTTTAAGTGATCTTTTATTGTATATGGTTTTTTAGATAAATTAGCTTTACATCATTGAGTTGGAATGCCATTTGTAGAATTCTCCATCCTCCATTTATAGAATTCTCCATCCATTTATGTCTGTCTGGGAATTTTCAGTGTCTCTGTGTATGTCTGTGTGGTTCAGTCTTCATGTCTGTCTGTGTAATTGTTGAGTGTAGGAGCTGACTTAGATGCTATTCGAACCAGTTACAAAAGACTGGCAAACAAGTGGCATCCAGAAAAACATCCAAAATCAGAGGAGGCTTTTAAGGTATGATACACATTTCACCTGTCCTTATACCACTATTGTATCTTTGACCTCTTATGGAATAACTATTCAGAGGCGCTGTCAACATGGAGAAAAGCAAGTGCCTTTAAAGAGTGAGAGGTTGATGGAGAGAGGACAGTCATTAGTTTAGCTCTAAGTGATGGAGCAAGGTCATTCCAGGTAGATGGACCCACAAAAGCAAACAGCAAAAGTGAATTCCTGTCACTCGCCCACTCACTTCATGGCTTTCTTGCTCCCTTACTCACGCTCCTTCCCTCCCCTCTCCTCCATTATCCCTTTCCTCCATTCCTCGCTGTCTGTCGTCCTATCCGGTGTGGTCTTATCACCTGTATGCCATACAAATGAATCTATTCATATAGTGATTGCAATTCCTATTGCTAGCCTTCTTTGTTTTACAACTCATTGGAGTTGAGGGAGCATTGTATATGCTTATTATGATTATTTTTGTAATTGTACGTTGTTTGATTGTTCACGATGTTCCTGTAGTGTAAACTGGTTTCTTGCCTGTGTTGAACTTGTTACTGTCTGTGCTGAAGTGTTTTCTTTTATGTTGAACCGGTTCTTGTCTATTTTGAATTGGTTCTTGACATTCCTTTATTCCTCCCTTCATTACCTGTCTCTATGTCTGCCATCCCTCATCTGGCTCAAAGCCTACCTGCCTACCTCTCTCCCTACAATCATGCTTATATTGAAATAAATACGTATAAGCTGCTCTACTCTTTAAGAATTGATTTTTATGCGATTCCCATGTGTTCAGATCTTATTGCTCTATTAATTAAATTTTAATTGATTTTTAGCTTTTTCAAAAAATCAGTCGAGCATACAGAAGACTTATCGAAGACAATGACAGAGGTCCAATGGATGCAGTAAGTTCATGCATTACGATACATTACACTGCCTTACATCAGATACTTTACACCACCTTACATCAGATACTTTACACCACCTTACATCAGATACTTTACACTGCCTTACATAAGATACTGTATACCACCTTACATCAGATACTTTACACCGCCTTACATCAGATACTTTACACCGCCTTGCATCAGATACTTTACACTGCCTTACATCAGATACTTTATACCACCTTACATCAGATACTTTACACTGCCTTGCATCAGATACTTTACACTGCCTTACATTAGATACTTTATACCACCTTACATCAGATACTTTACACCGCCTTACATCAGATACTTTACACCACCTTACATCAGATACTTTACACTGCCTTACATCAGATACTCTATACCACTTTACATCAGATACTTTACACTGCCTTACATCAGATACTTTACACCGCCTTGCATCAGATACTTTGCACTGCCTTACATCAGATACTTTACACCGCCTTACATCAGTTACTCTACACCGCCTTACATCAGATACTTTACACCACCTTACATCAGATACTTTACACCACCTTACATCAGATACTTTACACCGTCTTACATCAGTTACTCTACACCGCCTTACATCAGATACTTTACATCACCTTACATCAGATACTTTACACCACCTTACATCAGATACTTTACACTGCCTTACATTAGATACTTTATACCACCTTACATCAGATACTTTACACCACCTTACATCAGATACTTTACACTGCCTTACATTAGATACTTTATACCACCTTACATCAGATACTTTACACCGCCTTACATCAGATCTGTGGCAAAAATCAGAATTCCTGAAGAATGTTGAATCATTAGCACAGTGAAGATTAGCACTGCGAAGATAATAATAATAATATATATATATATATATATATATATATATTATTATAAATGTCATTACCATCATCATCATCACCATGACCGCTGCTGCTGGAAATATCCAGACTCTCTAACCTGTGTTCTCTTCCTGCAGAACCTGTTTTGCTCTTTCTATTACTCTCAAAACTTTCCTCTTTGACTGGACCTGGTTTGAAAGTGCCTCTTAGTAGTTATCTTATAGAGGTGCTATATAAATTACATAGATAGGCAATGACTGCTTCAGAGGAGGGTTGAGCCCTTGCTCTCCATGGGACAATGCAAGCATTATTTCCAATCGGCCACTGGACAATTCAGTGACAAATTGTAGCATGTTTAAGCACTGTTACCTTGAATTGGTGCTATATAAATATCAGATTTAAATCATGACCTGTGATCTGTTCATGATTTTGTTTGTCAGACGGAAAATGTGTTTTCATGGCCAGTATTCATTGACTACTTTCTTTATTTGCATGCACTGCAGTCTTAATTACCATGCGATGATGTGAGTTCTCGTTGTGTACCAGTTGAAATGTATCCTATATTGTATAAACAGCAGCTCTTAATCCTTCTGTGTCTACGAACGCCTGATATAGTTGTACTAGAACACTAAGTAATGTAATGTGATCGAGCATTTATATAGCGCCTCTTCAAGATATCTACTCAGAGATGTTAAATGCAATATGATCAAATATAAAACATATCAGTTGGCGAAACTCTGTTAGCTGAAAAGTGTCGCCAGTAGTGGGCCCACGAACAAGCGTGGAACCAACCAATGGATTGCCATTGACAACTGACAGATAGCATAGTATTCAGAGTATCTTGGCCAAGTTGCGTTAATAGGGTAGAGCAACGACTATGGAAAGTGTTGTAAACTGTCTGATGAAGAAACACATATGTTTGTCATGTGTTGCAAGACTTATCCAATTGTTGGTCTAAGCTAATTATGTTCAGAGCATATTTCTTAGTCACAAGGCACTAATCGAAGGTTGTTGAACAAAGAATGAAGTAGTGAAAACTAGTAATTATTGAAATTTTAGTCAAAAACTGTGATATGTTGGTTGGAGAAGTAAGGTTGAAATTTTAGTCACAACGCCGCCACCTAGCTAAGGAGGACTAGGCGTCCTTACGGGGATATGGGAATTGAACTCTGTTCCTCAGCTCTGTACCTTAGTGTGTTATCCATTACTTCTATGGCCCTCAGCATGACTACTTAAATCGACTAATTTTTCTGAATGGTTGAGTTTTGTGTGTTTTATATCATGCCTTACAGGGAATTGCTTTTTAAATCTTGGCATTACGTTTTTTTATGTTGCAGAAAGAGATGTATAGTCTTTACCAACAAACTGTCTATTCGAACGACTGTCATAGTAAGTGTCAACGATTGTCATATACCAAGTGTGTTTTATTGGGCTATTTATATAACACCTTTATTCTATCATATGACTCACTCAGCTTTTGGATTATTATGGCTGATGTACAGAACTCTAGAAATTGTCATTATTATTATTATTATTATTATTACTATTATTATTATCCTATTAAATGTCATTAATTTTTTTTATACACATTCCACAAACTGGTATGTGTAAACACATGAGTTGCAAACTATTTAACATCTGTAGCCTTCTGCATTGAAACGTATGGGCTAATCACGGAAGGATGGAGGATTGCGTTGTAGTCCAGCGGTTTGTGCGTTTGGCTGTTGATTTAGAGTTTGGAGTTCAAATCCTCCACGAGGAAAAATATTAATTTCAGGTTTTCTGCTTCATTTGTTCCCGCTCCCCGTCAGCTCGCCATGATGAGCACTTTGACCCTATGCTGTCAGAGGGAAAGGACTGGCCACTCTTCCTCATATGCCAAGGCTAACAAAATGAAGTTGCTAAGGTTTCATACCCATGGGTCTCTTTGAGGGCTTGCTTTAAGGCTTGCTTCTTCTTTTTTGCTCGTGCAAATGCTTGCAGACTTAGCAACAAGACAAGTTCATTCTTATTTACCGCAATTTGCATAACAGATTTGTAAAGTTGAATGTTTGTGTAAGAATCAATAGGGAGAATGATCCCCAAGACGAACCTAGGTCCTATAGGCTGGACCACACTACTTCACAACTAGCAGTTGGGTGGGATAGAATGAGGTAATTGGTTTTAAGGTAACTTTGAAGACTTGATCTTCATGCGTCTTAACTTCATTGTGCCAACCAGTGTAGGTTTAATCATTGCTCTTTAGGACTACGACTTGAGCTCCTCGCTGTGTCCCGTTCACAGTTTCTCCAGCTCCTGAAGTCTGTTTTATTCTACCGTGGTTTTGGTTAGCAGTGCCACTGATGAATTTGTCTTGAAATGGTGCTATATAAATGCCATATTACAACTCCTGTTTATCAGTGACCCCAAGCTATTGCATGTTTACTAATTTACTAATTGAAATTTAATCTTGTCAATATTTGGTCACCAGATGGAGTAATGGACAATTACTCGGAGTCGGATGATGGTGATTCGGATTCTTCGTACGAAGCCGAAGATCTGGGTAGAAAATTCAGAGGTTACCATTCGAACAAAATCTCGGGTACGTATGATTGTTGAGGGATTGTGCTATCGAGAATCAAGAGTGTATCGTATCTTTTGATTTATATGGCACCTCTTGCAGAATCACTATTCAGAGCATGGAAACCCCATCCTAAAAGAAACACCTTTAAAGAGTGAGAAGTTGATGGAGAGAAGTAAGTCTCTTAGTTGAGTGCTTAGTGATGGAGGAAGTAATATAGCATTCAGTGATTTATTTGGCTGAAATTACAGATGCATAGCACTGTCGATTGTGTGGTAATTGGAAAGTGACGCCTAATAAATACATTATAAGAATATTATTAGGGAAGAACCAAGACTCGACTCGAATACTCGACTGGGCTAAATATCGTAGTGCTTGGCATGACTCGAGAAAACAATGGGTTCGATATTAGCAAAAGTTGGCTTGTGGACAATTGTGTTTCATGTTTTTTACAACTTCCTAGTGTAGACAAGTACAACCAGAAAATTCGTAAGAATTGTGCAAACTGCCAAAATAGCAATCAAGAGATTGAGACTTTTTATTCGATACTCTGTACTCGGCAGGAAATTGACAATAAGTTCATCCCTAAATATTATTTATAACACTAACTGCTTTTAAGTTGTTGGAAGCAATGAGTTTGCCATGTTTTGCTGTTCTTGTGACTTTTTCAGATGAAGAAGATGACGATGAACACAAAAGCAATGGCTTGACAGACGAGGTAAGAACAGTGGGAGGGGGGCAATTTATATTAACGACAATTTATATAGAGCCATACATAAGTTAGGCCTACATGGCAGTATAAGTTTCCAGTGTAAGTGGTTAGACTACGTGCTGTGTCTCGATCTCGCAGTTTTCTAATATCTATACATGGCACATAATAATCTAATGTTGTGGATATGTTGCGGACAAAACAGGTGATGGCTCTTGAGGTGTTTTGTTCTCTTAACCCCATAAAAGGCATAGGTTACTTATTTTTTGGTGGGTTGGAAGAAATAATGATAATAAAGATCAAAACTTCTGTTTAATTTAAATCTAACAAACTGCTGTATTATTACAAGTACGGTACGAACGAATGACAGCAAGTTATTAGAGGAGTCAAATTTGACTGTCTGCAGCCATGCAAGACAACCATTTCGTTAAGAAGGGCTGTAAGGGTTGAACATCAACACAACTGAAAGATTCGTAGGAGGGATTGCTTGATAATATAGGGCAAAGGTTCGTAGAGTAATGGTTGTGGCATTGGCGTGCTCTGCAGAGGATACGACTTTGATTCTCGTTGCCGCAAAGGTCGTGTCGTCCTTTTGTTAGGTGGTGGGATTGCTTGAATTTGATATATAACGTGATGGTGCCTTGCATGACTGAAGGCAGTTAAATTCAACTCCTGTGATAACTTTTCATGAACCATTCATATTATGCAAAACAACTTGAACATTGAATTGAAATCTTTGAAGTTGGACTGGTTTTGATTATTTGTTTTTGTGCAGCAGAGACAAAAATTTGCAAACGAACTTATTTCCGAAGAAGAAAAGAGGAAAAAGAAATTGGAAAAGCGCAGATTAAAGAAAAAAGTATGGCCTGAAATTTATAAATTTGCTTTCTGCTTTTATCTATTCATTTATCCATTCAGTTTAACATTTTTATAGCACCCATCAAGAAGTCTACTCTTAGGGGCTCCCAACCCAACCATGGCGATGCAAATCAGTCTTAAGCAGCTTGTAAAACAAAGGCGCATTATTCCTTGGCAAGAGTCGCATCTCTAAGGTGGAAGGGCTAACAATTGAGAAGGCTCAGTGCTGTTTGGTCTATGTACCTTGGCTGCTAATGGTTTAGATTATTTGATTAGAATGACTTTCTTGAATTAATTGACTGAAGTTCAGGGAGAGATTATGACATTGAGACCACCAAACCTATGTAATGTAATGACGACAATTTATATAGCACAGCGAAGTATTTCTGGGGCGCATTACAATGTCATTAGAATGCAGTACGTGTAGTTGCATTTAATATACTTTCAATTGTTCTTCAATGAAAAAATGATACTTTTGACATCTTGAAATGTGTACATGTCATTCATTCATTTGGATCATCCTAAGCGACTCAATTTTATGAGATCTACTCAAGAGGTGACTCATATCTTTAGACCCCAGACTGCCCTTGCCTCGGACTCATATCTTCCCTTGACTCGGACTCATGTCTTCCTTTGACTTGGACTCGTGTCTTACTTTGACTCGGACTCGTGTCTTACTTTGACTCGGATTCATGTCTTCCCTTGACTCTGACTCGAATTGTCCGCAGACCTGAACTCTCATCCGGTCACTTGGCGCTTCCATTTCCCCTCTTCTGATCGTGCCTTCAATTCATTGTTCGCAACATAATTTCTCATATTGTTCATTCATTGATTACTCTTCATTGCAATCTTGATATACTGAACATAAGTAACAAATTTTCCAGCAACGAAGAGAGAAGAAACGCTTAGAAAAACAGACCACAGAACAAATTCAGACTGTGAAGGTTTGTTCCTCCATTTGCCTTCTTCGTTTCTTTGATTTATACTTCTACATTTAGAAAATTATTACCGAATGAGAATTAGTCTCAGCAACCCTCGATATTTATCAAACCAACGGATTCTTTGTGTTACTTATTCTGTTATTGTGCAATATATCTTTGCTATTTTTGAATTGTTGTATTTTTTCTGCTATTTTAGGGGTATTTTCCCTAATGCGCATACATACACTCTTGTACACTCTTTTCTTGATCTTGAAGGTACAAGACTTGCCAAAGAAAAATGGAAAAGTAAAAGAGGAGACACAGGTTGTAAAGGAATCGAAAGAGCTGAACAGTTCAAAGTGAGTTGGATTGATTAAGCTTTGAGCGCTACTCAGCACGCCATCCCTTGACTCAGCCCAACCGACTCTGTCTGACTCATTGTTTATGACTTCCCTCCGAAGTTATACAGTGATCTTGGAGTAACGACCTTGATGTTCAGATCTGCAATAATATAGAAATATATGTACATTGTATGTGTACATATATGTGTGTGAAGAAGTGTGTTTATGAGATGAATGTTATTGTAAACTAAGTTGTGACAGCTTGGTTCTTGTATTTTGCGAATATTTAATTCAATTCTCTCGGAACTTCTCCCAATTGATGGATTTCAACCTGGATTTTTCCAATGGATCACTAATTTTGATTGACTCTAAACATCTATCCACTGATGTCCTGGGCATCATACAATGTGTTTAAATGATAGTATGTGTGATATCTCCTTTATAGGCAATTCTGATTTATAAATGTAATTTGCCAACTAGTGTGTTTTTCTAATGATCACCAACAGCAATATGGCACTCAGTTTAGCTATTGTGGCTGGAGATTGTTAGTTTGTGTGATTCTTTTTCAGGTTTGATCTTTCATCAAAGTCCGATTCAGAAGTAAGACTTGCTTGTTGTTTGCAGTCGTGTCATGAGAGAGTTTGTGAAGTATGTCTATACAGTAAAGTATGTAATGTGAAGTATGTACAGTAAAAGTAAAATATGTTAAGTCACCATTGTTTTCGTGGAACGTTCACTGGCCAAAGACATTTGCTTTTTCATTCATTCAGTTTAACATTTATATTGTGCTACCTCAAGAAATCTACTCAAAGGCACTCCCAGCCAAACCACAACGATACAAATGAGTCCTGAGCAAATACTCGTTAACTACAGTCACATGTCTAAAGAGAGTGTGTTCCAGTTGGAGGGGCCAGCAACTGAGAAGACATGGCGCTGCTTCGTCGAGGTGGTTGCACGGGCCACCAGAAACTCGCTACCACAGGAAAACCGAAACTAAAACAGGACAGCAAAGCTCTCACAGATATGTTGGCCTTTCCCCCTGGAACACACTCCCCTTAGAGATGAGACTGTTGCCAAGGAGTAATGCGCCTTTGTTTCACAAGTTATTAAGGACTGGATGGACCTATAGTGCCTCCGAGTAGAATTCTTGAGGAGAGCTACCGTATATAAATGTTAAAATGAATTAATGTATTGACTGTTACTTTCATGATGTAGGTTGATTGTGAATTTAAAGAAACTTAACTGTTCGTCTGAATCTGTGGCATTTTAAATGACACTGTGATTGAATTGCTTTTATCAGGAGTTGAATATGAATGCGGCATTTTATACGCAAGTGACGAAAAAGAAAAAACCTGCATCAGATATCGAAATCAATAGAGCAGCAGAAATTAGACAACCACCTATACGAAACGATGAGGTAGAGGGGCGATTGTTATAAAAGTTATTCCCTGCATCTCTTATATTACCCTGCTGGACCTGCACATACCTGTACACGCACGCACGCACACACACACATATATATCTACATATACATGCATATTCACAAATGAATATTATATACACATTGCCTGCAAGTAACTTCATATGCAGAAATATGAGAAATGC
Organism: Bimastos eiseni; assembly: GCA_959347315.1. Lineage (NCBI taxonomy): Eukaryota > Metazoa > Annelida > Clitellata > Crassiclitellata > Lumbricidae > Bimastos > Bimastos eiseni. Next base: position 2,885,861 of record OY365808.1, read on the forward strand.
CCAGGGTCTGTTATTAACTGACTAACCTCCCACCTTCATATGTCTATATGCTGAGGCTAAGGAAATGAAGGCGCTAGCACTTTGTATCTTGATTTCCTCAGAGCCAGGGAACAGGGGATTCTTTTTCTTATTGTATAAACTGATTTGGTTGATTTTTATTGGTGAGAAGATGAATTTGTGCTCAGTTGATTTCTTGTGTGTGGAAGTGGTTATTGTCTGTGTTGAACTGTTTTTTTGTGTTGAACTGGTTATTGGCTATGGTGAACCAGTCTACTTTGAATTGGTTCTTGTATGTGCTGAACTGATTCTTGTCTGTGTTTAACTGATTCTTGCTTGCTCTCATTATGGTTCTTGTCTGTGTTGAATTGGTTCTTTTCTGAATTGAACTGGTTTCTTGTCTTTGTTGAACTGTTTCTGTGTTGAACTGGTTATTGTATAATTTGTACTGGTTCTTGTCTCTGTTGAACTGGTTCCTGTCTGTGCTGACCTGGTTTCTTGTCTTTGTTGCAGATAGGAGAGGCAATCATCATTCAGAGTAGGCAGTTTGCAAGTGAGTAGCCACTGTTTGTGTTCATTTACTAAATATTTTTGATGCTTATTTGAGGCTAATTACCACTCTGCAATTACGACCTTGTGACTGTACTTTTTTGTTGAGGCGCATTAACTTTCACTTATTTGGCGGTTGCTCTTATTTAGTCTTTGTTTACAACTGACTTTGGTTTCCTGTGCTTTTAACTGGCTTTGGTATTCTTTGCTTACACCTGATTGGTGAATGTGTTTTTCCAGTTGAGGGAAATACCCGTGCTAATAATGGCCATTTCCGTGAGGCAGTTGATCTCTTCTCGAAAGCTATAAACCTGGACTCGTCTGATTTCAGGTAGACCTTTTTCAAAAAAATCTGCCTAGTCGCTGATTATCTCTAAATAATAATAGGCAGTTTACATAGTTTATTTGTAATAGGTTGTGTTAGGTAGTAATCGTAATACTGTCTCCTCTTAATGAAGATAATATTATTGCAGTTAAAGAAGTTGGTCTACTGAGCATTCCAGGTCAACTTTCATTGGCTGTGATTCAAACTAAATGTCTTTTGAACCACTTAAGAACTGTATTATGTTAGGCTTGCACTTTGGTCGTGAACTTCTTTATCCCAGATTCGGGTTTTGCTGCAGTGGGTCCATCAATATGGAATGACCTTCCCAGGCAGTCCAGAGTAGGATTCTTGTGGGATATCACCCAACATCTGTTCGTTGCTTAAGGACCTTCCTTTTCATGGGCGTAGCACTCTGAGAGCTACTCTGAATTGCCGACTGAGAGAGACACTACATAAATATCCATACAAGATAAAATAATTAGATAATACGTATGCTTGACTTCTATATAACATCTCATTAGAAATTGTTCTTGAGTTTGTTTTACATGTTGGAAGCATCTCTTGCTCAAGGCACAGACAATGCTTCTGAAAGAACATCTTAAGTCATTGTTTTTTTTTATATCTGCTTGTTAGTGAGTATGCAAGAATATCCTTTAATGAACCCATTTACCTTCTGCTCTTTGCTGTACAAATAACTTATGGTTGATAAAGAATATACTTCACTGCTATTGTGTTTATTTACAGGTTTTTTGGTAATAGATCCTTCTGCTATGAAAGATTAGAGGAATTCGATAAGTAAGTAGAGCCGTTCATAGCAGTTGACACTCTTTACTAAAATCTTGGCTGTAGGAAAACTTACCGCTGAGAAATTGATATAAAATAGGTAGACGATAGAACATTAGAATTTATAGTGTGATATTTGGTGTGCTGTTAACCATGTCTTGTAGTTAGACATAGACCAATACTTTTTTCATTGGAGTGTTGTGTAAGCATCATCATATCGTCTAACATTCTTAATGTAATGCTTGACATGTGATGTATGTAATGTTGTATTCGTAATGTAGTATTTGTGCTATGTCGTTTGTAGTGTTAATTATCGGGGTGTTTGTGTTTGTAGGGCTTTGGCCGACGCAACCAGGGCAATAGGCATTGCGCCCGATTGGCCAAAGGGATACTTTCGCAAAGGCAAAGCGCTCGTCGGTTTAAAGGTTTGCTAGTTTAATTCTACATTCATTTAGATAGAATCACAAGTTAAATTGTGTGGCGATTGTTTAAAACGTACGTGTCCTAAGTTTAGAGATGAAAGACTGTAAAAATCTAACAAATGACAATGAACTCAGCAGTGAACTCCAAAAGTTTACTAGATGTATATGTATATATATATAGGGAGATTTATTTATTTAAATATGTATTCTTATTACCAAAATTTGATACCGCCCTTCTTCCAACATCTTTTGCTCAGAAGTGCATACACACGCCTCGACGGCGCAATTGCAGTTGTACTGCAGAGCAATGGTGCACGAAGGGCTTGCTCAAGCGAAGCACCGGACGAGGCTCGAACCCGCGCGCTCAGCACACTGAACGTTATGGGCTGACCGCTCTAACCGATCGGCCACTGTGCCACACCATGGCACAGTGGCCGTATAATGTATATATATATATATTATAGATATATCTATCCATTGCTACATGCCCACCCTTCCCCAACTTGATATTGCACCTTCCGTATATTGGTTTGCTTCCAACGATTAATGCCTCGACTTACCTACTAAACTAGGATCGTCCCTCGACTTACATGCTGTGGATTCATCACAAGGATGCTATATAAGAGGAGGAATTACTTATGACATTCTTCTGTTTTCATTGACTCAACTCTTCTGCTACTTCGCTTCTGTTAGACGTACAGTGCGTTTTGAATGTTTGGTTGTACACGGAGTGCGATTGCAGGCGTTTGTATTAAAGAAGACACATACTTACTTACTGTATTTGTTTGGCTGAGCACAGAATTATACACACGCCGAAGACGCCTTCACTCACGTTCTCAAGCTTGACATAAAATGCATCGATGCGAAACATGAACTGAATGAAGTTAGAATACAGCAGCTAATCGTAAGGGTCATCGTTTCCTTTATATTCTCTGTTAGTTGAGATTTATGGAGGTTTATAGATGGTTATGGGGAGTTCTATAGAGCTTTATGGAGATTTTGAGCCGACATCTGGTTTTCTGGTGTGGAATTGATGTCATCGCATTGTACAACATGTGTGTTGAATTTCAGATTTACTGAGTTTGTTACTTTGGATAATTATATGAAGCTCCTACATCCTAATTTGTCATTATTCTCTGGAAATTATCGTCCAAATAATATGATGACGACGTGGTCATGACACTTATAGATACCGATGTGCGTTTTTATCCATAAGAGTTTGCAGAGTGAATCTCAATCGAATTCTAATCCTTACCAACGCATGAAATTATTATTAAACAGTACTGTTAGTTGATATGGATTCATGGGGAGCATTGTGTTTTATTTATTAATTCTTGCACGTTTTTGTTTGTCTGTGTAATGCCGAGTACAACGATACTAGGCCGAGCCGATTTTCGATTCCTCCCTAGTGACAGGTCCATTACGCTAACTATATGGACAAGCCTTGTGGGATGAAGTTAATATCCTCTTCATCACACCAGGGGCGGCGGGATTTCCCTGGGGATCGAGGTCCCCTTCACCTCTTAAATATTGGGGACACGTTATATGTTTGGCCCCCCCACATTTCTTACCCTCATTGAGTGTCCCCCACCTGTAAAGCCGCCTCTGCATCACAAAGTTACTGATGTATCTGTGAACACTTTGAAGGCATTATGCCTCCTGTTCTCTGGTAACGTTTGCCGATGTGTCTTTGTTTTGCTTAAGGAAATGGGTTTCACTCCCCAACTCGCTCGATCTGCCATCCAGCAGCATGGAACGGTTCCCCAAGCGCTAGACTCCTTACTTGCTGGTCGAGGTTAGTCATTTTCTGCCGCACGGCTCTTGTGGGACAATTGTGAAGAGAAACTGTGGGCAACAGAGCAGAGATTGTAGTTCTGTTCATTTCTACTACACAAGTGTCAAAAGCAGGACATCATTATTATTATCAAATTATTAATCGGATACCTTAATACTTCGCTTATTTATAAGTTTACCTTGAAGCGCGGTTATTTGGAACGATAGGTCTTGTGATGTGAAATAAGAGAATGAGAGTTTGGTGACATCTGGTGGTAATTAACAGAAGTTCAGCCTTGTCTTTTTCGAATTGTGGGACAAGGTTTATTATTATCTGATTGGTTAGAGACTGTTGCTCCGCACACCATCATCGACTGATAGTAGGTCAATAGGTCATCATGTACTACAGCTTCATAAATGTATAATAAGAAGTTACATTTAGCATCATATGGGCTAGCGCAGAGAGTACCTCTGAGCAGATATCTTGAAAGGGCGCTCTATAAATGCTCAATTACATTACATCAGTAGATGTCTTTGAAGGGCACTATATAAATGCTCAATTACATCTGTAGATATCTTGAAGAGGCACTATATAAAGTCAATTACATTACATTGCACCAATAGTAGATATCTCGAAGGTTGCTATATAAATAATTGATTACATTACACTTTTGGGAGCTGCTCTTGATGGGTTATCTGCATGCATTATATATTTTCTATTTGCGTTCTTAGTGTCTGAGATGTCGTTCGACGAGGTCTACATCTCCGACGTCGAAGACACGCCTCAGTCGCCACAGTTGGCACCGACCGTCGTCGCTCAAGTCACGAGGCTGACGAACAGCTCGTCATTGTCTCACTCTGAGCGACCCGCCATCGCGAATAATTCTCACCAAAAAGCTTCGTCGCTAACGTCCGGCAGCCAGCTGAAGACGGCGCCACCCACGAATTCTCAAAAGGCGCCGCTGCCGCCAATTCCGCAGCATCATTATGACCAGGCTCAGCACCAGATACTAATCAATAAGCAGATGGACAATGCCAAGATGAAGTTAGTCATCTCTTTGTGTCTGCCTATCTGTTGCATGGAGGTTGTAGTCTGCTGTGGTCCTCTGCTTGTGGAGACTTGGTGATATCTTTGTTTATTTAAACGTGATAAACGCAGTACGATCACAAGAGTGATATGAACGAATTATGACCAGTTATTACTAGAGTCGAATTAGACTGTAGGCAGCCATGCATGGCATATGAGGAAAATGAGATAGGGATCTCAGAGGGGGCCATACAAACAGTTAAATGAAGCTTTGATAACATGATTCTGATAGATGCATTATCAATTACAAACCTCACAGAAAGTTCATAAAGTCTTAAAAATGACAAAATATTGTTTACTCTCAATTGTGTCATCTTTAGACAAGGCTTTGTGGGCCAGAAATATATAATTGGCGGGCCAGAATTGGCCTGCGGTCCGACTCTTTGACACTCGTAGTGTAGTGGTTAGCATGCTAGAAGGCATTCGAGGTCAGAAGTTTAGTTTCCTGCTGCGAGGGGTTTCTGCTCCACCTTCGCCCCGCATGGCCACCCAACTCAGCTATGTTGATATACTGATTGTGCCCTGACAGTGGGAGGATGAGGCGACGAGGGAGAGGACTCTGGCCACTGACTCGGCCGAGGATATGAAGTCGCCAACAATTCGTACCCATAGCTGCCTCAGGTATTGCTTAGGGCAGAGCTTTTCGACCGGTGGTTTTCATCCTAGGGGTGCTTAATAAAGATTTTAAGATTGATAATGAATATTTCATGCAGAAAGAGATAGTAATTGCAGGTTTTGAAATGCCATATTTATGCATATTGTAGTTATAATTTTATTGTGTATTCAGCTGCACTGTATAAAGTGTACATTGTACAATGATGATGATTTTAATATAATAAATTTAGCAAAATTCATTCATAATATTATAACCAATATTTTAATAATCTATTCTAATTTAATAAATTACCAAAGATCATTTGACAGGTTTTTTTCTGTTGGGCACACAAATAATTTTTTTAGTTTGAGAGTACAACAGAAAAGAGGGTTTGGAACCACCGGCTTAGTGACTGCTCTTCATGCGAAGCAGTTTGAAGGGTTTATTTACTTTCAGTGGCTTGTAATTGGTTCATGGAAGGCAGAACTGCAGCAGTTGTATTGCTTATGTGTTGCTCTTCTGTGTTGATTTAGTCCTAGGAATCCAGAAGGCTTAACTTCGCTTTGGGTCGGAAACGTTTTGCCAGATGTAGCGCAAGAAGACCTCGTTGGAATGTTTTCCAAGCAAGTCATTTCGATCACGTATCTGGTTTTCTGTCTGTCTGACTCTTCGTGTTGTATCTCTCTCACTGTCTGTTTTACTCTTTGTCTTTCCATGTTCTTTGTCTGTCCATGTCATTCCACTGTCGTTCGTATCTCTCCATGTTCACTGTGTATCTGTCTGTATCATTGTGTTGTCTCTCTCTGTCTTTGTTACTCTTTGTCTTTCCGTGTTCACTGTATATCTATCTGTATCTTTGTGTCATCTCTGTATCTGTCTATGTCTCTGTGTCTCTCTGTTGCTCTTTGTCTTTCCTTGATCACTGTCTGGATGTATCATTGTGTTGTCTCTCTTTCTCTCTCTCACTATCTTTGTTACTCTTTGTCTTTCCACAATTATTGTATGTCATGGTATTGTCGGTTTTTATTTGCTTTCTTCCCGTTTCCGATGTGTTTTAGTACAGCGTAAGTACAGAGATTTGTCACAATATTTAAATTCGCCACATGTATCTGACATGGATGAACTTAGTTTTGTATTTCCAGAAGTCTATAAAAGTAATTACAAGACACAAAGCAAATCTGGCAGCACCTCTTGTGGTGTGCACAATGGTTTAGTGGCTTGCATGCTGGATGGTCAACTAATAGTGCAGGGTGTTCAAATCCCTACATGGGCTGAAATTTGTTTCTATATTTCTGCTACATCTGAACCCCTTGCCAACTGAGATATTGTAATGATTATACTGATAGTATACTGTCCATTGGTCAATGAGAACTGGACTGGACACCCGTCATCACATGCCAAAGCTGAGAAAATGAAGTCACTAACACTTCATAACCATGGTTGTTGCCAAGGGTCCACTCAAACTCCTTTTATACTTGCCTTAAAACTGTTCTTTTTAGCTGTCCCAGGGTTGGGAGTGCTTCTGGGTAGTAGCCTTGATGTGGTGCTATATAAATTTTTTTAATGAATGAATGAATGACCAGGCTGCCTCTGAAGACTGGTGTAAGGCACTGCCCATCTTATTCTTGAATCTAGAAATTATTTGGGAGAGAGAGAGTAATGAGGGGCCGTCCATAAAGTACGTACGCCGAAAACTTGACTTTTTGGACCCCCCCTCCCCTCTGTTGCAAGGTGTGCGTTTGACACCCCTCCCCCGAAAGTATGTACGCTTTTGCAACCACCACCACCCCCGACTAAATATTCTGTTTTTAAAGCCAAAAAATTAAATGTTTATTTGAGTAGTTAATGTGCTTAATTTTTAATACGTGTGCTAATGGCTAATGTGTATTATGCACATTATCATTAAATTTATTAATTTACTGTATAAAACTTTGTTCATTTTATGCTACTAGATCATATATTAGTTCAAAATAAAATTTAAGAAATTTTGTTAACATTATAAAAGAGATTGTTGGTAATAATTAGACAGGACAACAGATACGACGTATTTCACATCATAATTTTTTATCTCTGCGTACGTACTTCTTTTGACCGACCCCCCTCCCTCCCTCCCCCCCCATACGCAAACATACGCTTTTCCTGGACCCCCCTCTGAGCGTACGTACTTTATGGACGGCCCCTGATGTTATTGACTGTATTCTGATCGGTGAAAATAAATTTTTTTTCTTGTTGGTAGATACGGCAAACTGCAGAGCGTAAAATGTCTGCCCGACAAGTTCTGCGCTTTTGTTAACTTCACCAGCAAAGAATGCGCTGGAAAAGCAATGGAAGCTTTACAGGTGATGTGACGACCATTATGACACGATTTTTTAGTGCCTCGCTCCAATGAGCAGGCAATTGAACTGATGGTGCTGAACAATTGTGAGTTAATGTCTTGGGTCACTAAACAGTAACCATCGTCTTATGGGACGCAAACCTGTCCTCTCCACATTGAGACACTCAAACACGTAAATTTATCGAGGCGGTTGCTGTTGTGGATTCGTCTACCTGGAAAGACCTTCCTGCATAACTAAGGGCTAAACATATGATTGACTTATCTCCATCAGCTACTCGCTCGTTGAAGGCATTTCTTATCCCCGGGGTTTCCATGCTGAAAGCGCCTCTAAATAGTTATTCTTTGAGAGTCACTATATAAATTTAAAAATATTATATGATACTTGGCAAGTGGTCTTACTGATCAGCTATCATATTCCACAGTGATATGACAACTTCCTGTAGCGCTTCAATCATAATTTTATGTTGGGTCAATTCCAGAGAAAGATTTAATGGAGGTGCATTAATGTGCAGTTGTGAACTAAATGTGTTTATGCTCTTTTTCTTGTACAACTGTTGCAAAAATCTCTTATAACCTGTGAGGTAGTCACCAACCATTTTCAGAGCTAGACAGACACCCTTATTAAGAGTCATTCACACAACGGCACCTGGTCTGAATTTCATCTTCTTTAATTCCAGGTTGCTCTTGATTTTATTGACCAGTGTCAGTGGTAAAAAATCGGCAGGTCTTCACATTTGTAGGGAAAAGGCTGCCGAAACAGTATGATTCTCCCATCTGTCCGCAGATTGCTTAGGACAGGTAAACGACAGCCTTGGAGTGCCACAACGCCCTGTTAGGCTGACTGTAACCTAATCATCAATTTAGGAATTTACAATGGCTAGACTCTGGTGCAGCCATAATATGGAGAAATTCTCACTGTTTGTTTAATTCTTGGCTTCGTTGTGTGTCTTGTCGTAACAGGGAGTCGATTGCGGAGGTCAGAAACTTTTGATAAAATTTCCGGACAACCCGTTAACATCAGGCGTAACAAACGGAACAGAGAAAATTGTGGCAAAAACGTACGTTGCTCAGATAGTCTAACCTTCTGTTCAGTTGCCCTGAGAGAGTGTAATTTAAGGTAAGGGCAGTTTTAGTTTCAGTGAATTTCTGTTGTCAACGTTTTTATAGCTTTGTCGTATTAGAGAGGGCTGTAAAGGCGCAACCAAAGATTGCTACAAGAAGTTTCGATGCTTAATGCTTCCTGTTTTTACTTACCAGTGTTTGTTGTCATTGCTTAATCATAATTGTAAATAATAGTATGATTTATGTAGCACTGGGGGACATAGAGTTATGGATAACACAGTGGAACGCTATGCTGAGGAACCACATTCGATCCCTGTAAGGTATGTGTTGTCGTTGCTTAAATTATATGTATAAAGTTATAGGTGCCTTCCATGGCTGCTGATAGTTAACTTCAACTCCTGTAATAACTTGTCATCATTTGTTCATGTAATCCTAATGCAGTTCACCAGTTTTAAAATTAAATGAAAATTATTATTATAATTTTTATGTGTAGCACAGCAGTGGCTGAAAAAGGTTGCTATACACTGAAAGATGTTGGAAATTAGATGAACAGATTAGCCATGTAAATGATTCTGGGGCTTAACACCCATGCCATCTGTCGACGGGAATCCACGCTTGTGCTTGGGCCCACCACTTGCGACTCTTTGAGCTCTATTTTGCTAACTGGTGTATAAAATTTGTTAGAAGTGACATTTAACACCATATAGGCCAGCACAGAGCATCTCTGAGTAGATATTTTGAAGGGGTGCTATGTAAATGCTCCATTACATTACCGATGAGGCTTCCAAATGATTATGGAGTCGTTTTGTCATTCCTTAGCACCGTAAAAGCTGCCCCTCCAATAGCTGCTGTTGCTGTGGGAAACAAGATCAGCGGCCCTGTAAACGGAAACGAATGCTACTTCTGGCGAACGACCGGATGCCAGTTTGCCAACAGTTGTCGGTATCGTCATGTGCCAGACCACAAGGGAGTCGACAAAAAGCCGTGGCACAAATCAAAATGAATCGTTTTCGCGTTCGGCTAAAAAAAACTAATCAGGATTTTGGTTACGCTATGATCACTTCATGATTATTCCAAACTTCTCTAGTTGCAGGCGGACTCTTACCAGTAATAGTTATTGCTTGAAGATTTTGTGAATTTTTTTGTATACAATAATCATAGTTTGCAGCAGGAAAGCCTGATTTCATTGTGTATTGAACATATTTCAGCAGGTTGATTTTAGTTTTGATGTCACTCTGCCTCTAAAAGCTGTAATAAAATTAAGAATTTTGTTAAATGTTGATAAAGTCGGACAAAGTCTGGTCTTGCCTGTTTAAGTCACAATTACACTGTAACAGTCGATAACGTTGTAAAAGTTGCATTACGTTGTGTAACCAAGAGATTAATTTAGCGATTTGCAGCCGAATTCGGATGCTGATGTTGCCAATTTTGCATGAGTTACATTCTGTTTATATAGGTTCGGTTAGATTTGTTGAACTGGTAAACTGTTACGTTTATCCTGTGCTTTCGTTAGTGTATGGAAAATGGATAGCCTGCCTGATACGAGGAGGTGCTTATTAAATGAATGCGTTCTTGCACAGTATCATCTACTGTCGTTATTATAATTGTTCATTTCTATAGCTACACTTGTTCTCAACGAGCTCTCAAGCTAATGCCATGATACCACCATTGAGCAGAGTGGTATGCAAAATGCTTGCAGACAGGCAGAGGTATTTCTTTGTCCTAAATTTTAATGGAAGATGGACTTTAATGATTGAAGAGAATAATATTCCAACTGAAATGGACTCGTCTAGAACACTCCTGTCTATGTTTTAGTTTTTACGACGTTCTTGTATCCGAGATGATTGTCTCCTACCTAGGAACTGCAGTTTTTACACCTCTCTGACATCTCCCATCTGCGGCGGGACTGGTACCGCTTCATAGTAGATGTGTTGTTGATTGATTGATTGGAATCTTAATCTCTGCTGTCCAACTGGGTAGGTAACTAGTGCAGAACCTTCTGCATATGCCAAGGATAAACAGAGATGCATCATTAAAAACTAGAGCCAATTAATGCATGAACGATTTCGGCGTGTATAAGTAGCACAAGCTTAAAAATCAGGATTTTATGAAAAGTTGCCAAAAAAAGTTAGGTTGCATTTGCATTTGTTCTCTGATAAACAAAGATCAAAAAAATTTTGTATAGAAACAAGATGCCACAATGCGCACTGGCCATTTAGCAAATTATGGAGAAGTTGGGAGGAGGAGGTTTAAAGAGTCTTGATGTGCAAATTAAAGGAACAAACAATAAAAAAAATGATTATCATTACTTCATAAACGAAAACGACATTCACTCACACAACACAAGCAGGCTTGCAACACTTTGTTGACTACAAGATTTTATATATCTAATTTTTCAATCCTCTAGTCATTAAAAGTGTTTGAATTGTACTGTGATTTCTGCATAGCTTTGCTGTAATGATGTAAAGAAAACGTACCACAACGCTGATAATGTTTACACCTTATAAATAGAAAAATTTAACTTTTGCAACACAATCATGAGTAAATATTTAAATACATTAGTGTATATTACGCATTGGAAAATACAATTGGCTATGGCCACTACATTGTCAGCAACATTGCCAGAAGTTCTACCACTTTTTTGTTCTCAAGACATAATATAATCTTTGCGACACATCTCGACAACAGTCCCAGCGAGTTCATTAAAAACATTCCAAATCGGATGTACTAGTGTGCAAAACAGTTCCTACAACTTCATTACAATCACATCGAACAATTCAGCAAAACACCAAAACTCTCGTCATACATGCTAGGCTCGATTGTGGGTTTTAATCTAGTAAAAAGCAGGCATAGCATTGATATCTTGACGATGTGGGTATGTCAGAAACTAGGAGGCAGTCACATCAATCACGCACAATAGTCACACTTGTCAAAAAGCGTTAGTTCAGAAATTTCATTTTTTGACAATGAAACGTCAAAAGCAGCTCTCTAATGTGGACTACCAGTAAATACAAAGGCAGCAGGAGTTGACTTTGCATTGACTCTGGATTGAAGATCTTCGTCTAGTGGTGAACTGATCGGGGCAGAACGCTGCTGCGACTGTTCGACCGATAGTTTTCGTTCAAAGTCAGCTAAAATTTGTAAAAGCAATATTCCCTGAAAAGCAGGATTTTATGGAAAGTTACCAACAGACAGACAAACAGTGTATGTTGTGTGTGTTCTCTGATAAAATTGAAAAACAAAGGGCTAAGAAATAAAGTCAAGGATCAGAAAACTGACAAAATGTTGTATAGAAACAGGTGTGACATTGAGCACTGGCCATCTAGAGAGGGAGAAGAAGCTGGAGGATAAGGTGGGGAGGAGGAAGAGGTGAAGGAGGAGGAAGATGAAGAGGAGATGGAATGGGAGACTGGTAGGAGAGGAGAAGGGTAGGGAATGAGAAGGGAAGGAGAGTAGGTTGGGAGGTAGGGTAATTAGTACAGGAGGGGAAGGTAGGAAAGAAGCAGACAAGGAAGGGCATAGGTAGGGGAGATGAACAGGAGTGGAGGGAAAGTTGATGGCAAGTGCACTAAACATTACCATCCTTGGACAGGCACACATCTAGTAAATAACAATAGTAGTTTGAAAGCACTCAAAGGACACACGGTTGGGAACAGCTCTTTTGAATATTGTTCAAGTAGAACCTCCAAGCACAGTTACAGGGCTTTCTGCACCAATAGTGCATGTGATTAAGTTGTACTGGGAGAGGTGCCATATGAAAACATGTAAACACAACACAATTATGGCTACGTACAGCGAAATCCTGATAGTGTTCCAGAGGACCAAGGGTCTCATCCGGATCGTGTTTGCAGATCTCTCCAGTGCTGACCGTTATCTGGCTGAAGAGCTCCTTCTCTTCCGCCCCTAATACCGCGTTTCGGTTTTGTTCACCCAGGGGCCTGATGTGACTGCCACAACCACCCAATGGCATCTCCAGCTGTAAGAAAAGTCACAGTGCCATGCATCATTGAACACAATATCATCTGAGATCCCACAAATGGCTTGGATGGGCAATGATAGTGCAGGATCTCACCTTACCAATTCTTTGCAAAATAAGTGGGGTTGAGGTTATAAGAAAGGATGAATTGAAGTTTGGCTCGGAAGCTCGGCTTGGCCTAGTTTTGTAGCATTCAGCAGTACTCAGACTTAGGACAAACAAAGGATTTGAGGATTAATAAAAAAAAATAGGAAAGCCAATTTTCTGTTCAAATTTTTAATTTGCAAAACAACTATCGCATTTCATTTTTTGCCACCGTAAAAATCAAGAGTAATATATTTTTATAATTTTCTAAACTCGGACTCGGCGTGACTCACTCGTAAAACTAATTCCTTGACAGGAAATTGACACTTGGTTTATCCCTAGTCACAAGGTCATTATATTTTACAAAGTCATAAGACAGCAGTTCCTATAGAACTGGTGCACAACCATTTTCAATTTCTTGAACAATTATTGTCACAAAAACTCACAATTTAGCTTATGAATAAGATTAATCCTTGCCAAAATGTTTGAATGTGACATGCATTTGTAAAAGAAAACATAGAAAGTTATACTAGGAAAATGGGACTCAAAGTACCTCTATATTACTACAAACAATGACTGGGCCTACAGTGGGCAAATCCGTGTGATGGTTTTGGCTGCATCTCTGCACAGAGTTTTGTAATGTTGAGTTCAATGTTTTCGTACTGACAGACATGGAACTTCTTCAACATGGCTGTCAGTCAGTTGATTGCGTGTGCTACTTTTGCAGAGCATCATAGGTGAAAGGTCTGCTGACAGCGATAGGTACTTCCAAACATGCTTGTGTAAATAAGATGTGGAAAATAATGTCTCTAGTAGGGATGTTTCGTCAGCAGCGCTAACCATTATATTACTTGTCACGCTAACAAACTTTGACATATCCACAGCTACACAATCTCAGTGTCTCCTCCAACAGAAGGTTGCTTGACTTCTCATACAGCCCATATTATCTCAACGGTCAAAGACACTCCTCGAACAAACACCAACAGCTGCCGCCACAGAAAAGTAGGAAAAGTTTCCTGTCTTTTCTACAAACTGCCTAGTTACGTCTCTGGACAGATGCGAAATTCTGTGCTATATTGTCATGTGTTTCACAGAGACTGCCTGTGGTTTCTTAATAGTTACCGGACATAGTTTCTTTGATGCAGCTATCATACAGCTCGTTACGGTCACCCAGATTTGGCTATCATCAATTAAATGTCATAGCTTAGGCCTACTTCAAACGAAGCATCGACGTCTGCTGATCGCTTGGCAAAAATGATCTCCTGGTGATCCAACGAATGACTAAATTTTGACCGTTCTTTCTTTGCCGACAACGCTATGAAAAGCCCTTATGTTTGGACTCGTAATGGTGCTTCATCTTACATATCTTTGCCACTGCTACTGTCGAGTGGCAAAGCAGGCAAATGACGTTCCTCTGCTGTTGAACTGTGTAGAAATAATAATAATGCCGATTTATAAGGCACTGTAATCGCCCCTCTAGCCACAACAAGGGCGCTGAAAACAGTAGAGCTCCTACCACTCGCCACGAAAATGTCTGTACTGATAGTCAACTGTCGGCCATTTCGTATTTTAAACCATTACGAAAGAAGTCAATTATAAATCACACAATAAATAAGACAGCAAAATAGAGTAAAATCAGTAAACAAACATGAAAGATGGTGTCGACATTTGTGCTCTTCTGACTGAAATTCGAGAATTGCACCACTGTAGAGTGTAAACTTAAAGAGAAAAATTATTTTAAAGATGTCTTATGACGGCAATGATGCTTTAATGGCATAACTGGCTCTTAAATATATGCTACTTCTGACAGGACATCGTTGGCCACATAACGACTCGTAGCGGGCCGGATGTTGTGCACCTCTGCTATAGAAGAATGTAAACATTCACATTTATCTCCAGTAGGCATGATTACTTAAAAGTTCTGCAGATTTTACTATATACCAACATTAGGAAGAAGTAACTCCACACCTTTTTGCGCCTTGGAGTAGACTTGGTCGGAGTCAAACTTGGGGATGAACTTCCCAGCTTTGACGGAGTCCCAGATCTCGACGGAGTCACCGACTTGGAAGGAGTCGTAGATCGAGACATGCTTCCGGAGGGAACCTCCCCTTCCACATGTTTTCCTCGCTACAACATTCAGAAAATGAGAGCATTATACTGACATTTAAGGGAGTCTTCATTACAGGCGCATGTCATTATTATTAAAAGTAACTGTCATTACTCCAATTAATTGTCATTATTATTCCAAGTAACTGTCATTATTACAAGTAACTGTCATTATTATTCCAGAGGTGACTTTCCACATGCTTGCACAGCCACCAGACAGAAATTGAGCGTTCTCATTTGTGGGTTCCGGTGTTTCCCTCTGTCCTGCGCGATCTCCCATGGGACCTGTCAAGCTCTTCCTATGAACTTCTCTTTAGTTGGGCCTGGGTCGGTGGCACATCTAAATAGTAATCTTGAAGGGTGGTCATATAAATCACAAACACACATGTAGATAGATGATATCTTGAAGTTGTAAACAGACACAACGAACAAGTGAAAGGAAATGGTTGGATAGCCGCAACATACCCTCTGCTGTTTTTCCGTATCCTTCCTGGTCCTGTATTCTTCCCAGTGAGTACGCACATAGTCTGGGTACTTCATTCCGCCGATGAGGAAATGGTTTCCGGTGCATTGTTCCCACAGTTCGATCTCTTCGGTCGTCTCTTGCTCCAACTGAAAAACACACAGACAATGCCAGTTATAGAACTTGAACATAATATGGATTCAACCAATTTAATTTCAGACTGGTTTCCTTTTCTACACTCAGAAATTTGCTCAGTATTAAACTTCAAACACATCTGGACAATAACGTGTTGACGAGTTTTGCACATTGGAGTAATTCCTCTTCATTTTTGATTGCTTAATATTTATTGTTCTACTTTATAAAACTATATTTTCATTTTTACTCTTTGTCACAATTTTAATTATATATTCTTCCACTATATATAATTATCTAAGTTTTAATTATTTGTCATTATTTTCATTACTTATTCTTCTACTGCATATAATTATATATCCGTTTAGAATCTTCGTTATGTTCATTATTTATTCCTCTTCCTTTCCACTGTATTTTTAGTATGGCTTGGACTGCATTTTTTTATATCATCTTGATCTTTGTATGGTCAAATCTCAGATCTACAGACCTTCGTACAGTCCACATCCTGAAATGTCCGTTGACAGAGTAACGAGCATTTTGACAACGGCGCTACTCAAGTCAAGAGATTCAATTAGAAACATGAAACATGTCCTATTGCATCAGAGTAAGAGAGAAAAGACATTCAAACTTCTTACTTAAAGACCATGTGAATGAAGGCAAAGGCACATATCCCGTATTTCTGAGCCATTTATCCATCATATTTACCATTTAATCCTTGAACAATTTCTTAACTGATAATTGAAACAATTCCACAATAGTTCATCTACCTTGAGCAGATCCTTAATCAGTCGATTTCTGTCTTTCTCCTCTGTCAGAAGGTAACAACCACGGTTTACCAATCTGTTTGGATCTGATGTGTATCGCTGAAAATAGTAAACACCAGAATAACCAACACAAACCATCAAAAATAACAAACGAGGAACCGACAGAAAACATCGGATAACATTTTTGCTAGGGATGAACCAAAAACTCCGCTCGAATTTCGTAGTGCTTGGCATAAACTAGGATAAACAATGGTCTGAGTTTTCATCTTTCCATTTTTCTATTTTGAAAACAAAAATTGGATTACTTTATTTACAAAACAACACACAACCTAACTAAAAACACACTGTCATTATTTTTATTTACAAAAAGACAATAGACCAAAACAAAAACACAAATACTGTTACTATTAGTACTTACTAGTTACTACTTCCTATATTGTAAACAAAGCAAAACTAAAAAAATAATAAAAATTGTGCAAACAACTCGGACTTATTCAACTCGTAAAACTCGGTAAGAAATTCAAACTTTGTTTATTTTCTAATATATGCATTATGCAAACAGCACAATTAAAAACAGGATGACTAGCAAAGACCAACAACCAAAAGACACCAATGACCAAAAAGTGTACATTTGACAGGTCATGATGTGTTCAGCACGAAATTAACCTCTACATAAACAGACTTTTAACCAGTTCCATTTAGCCTAACAATGTACAACATCTGATAAAAAGCAGACCTCAAACTCCACAAACTTGTTCCAGAGTCGCAGGGTGTCGTGGACCCGATCGAAAACATCCCGGTTCTGTCGGTAGAAGTCCTCCAATCGCTGGATCTCTCGGTCGTGCCTCTCAAGTGCATCCTCCGAAAACTCATCTGAAAACAGTCACCAAAACACACATCTTTGCTTAGATCCAATATGAAGAGCAGTCCAAAAATCAGCACCGATCAGTAATTGGAAGGGATACCACATCCTATTGTAGTCAGCAACTAAGCAAGCCATGAGGTGAAAGCATTAAAAGGCAACAGCAACCATTTAATGACAACCGTCATGATTCTGACTCCACCGACGACGTCTTTGAGATCATGCTTTTGAGAATTCAAGGAGAGACAAAGTGACATACCAGAGAAGTAAGACTTAAAAGTCTCCCGATCATCCTTTGTGTAGAAGCATTTATCCCACAGTTTAGCGATTTCTCTTCTTCTCTTCTCGATGAGCCCTCGCAAATTCTGGATCTTCACCAGTCGACAACGAACCACCTCTTCCTGTAACTGTCGCAAAATAAAAATATATAATCATTTGAAAATTATTATAATGTATCTTAAATTAAATAATACATAAATAATTATCTTATTTTTGGCAACACCATTTTCTAATATCCAAAGTGGAAAATTATTACTCAGAAATTGAAATATTGTTCGGACTACCACAGAATGAAGAACTCAGCTGGTACAATCCTCACATGGAATGACTACTATCGTTAGTCCCTACACATGATGTCAGCACAACACATCACTATTGCCAGATGTTTATATAGCTTATCATTCTTGAATAGCGTCAGTTCAAAGCGTTCATTAGCTGAAACATCGTACATGCAAAACAACCTCTGACTCGGTTTTCACAACGCTTTCGCAAAGAACATCATGACTCCAACTTTTCCGATATTTCTATGGCAAACATTTATGTCTGCCCAATAAACATTTTAATTGTCACATCATCTGTACTGATTGTCTACTGCATTCATGACATAAACCTTGTCATAAAATAATAAACTATGTCATACTGAGCCATGTTTCTAAGGCAACTATAAAGGATTACTTGCTATTACCTGTGCTCGGTGATTTAAAAACACGAAGATAGCAGAATTGACAAATGCTAAGAGGAAAGCAATAATAATAATAAGACAATTTATATAGCACCATAGCAGATTTCATCAATGTAACAGTGTTCAGAGTATATGAGCACCTCTAAGTAGTTATATTGAAGAGGTGCTACATCAAGTCTTTTTGATTGATTGAATCATTGATTGAACAGAAGACAACAGAGATTTCAGTCATAACGAGGAATGATGTAAAACGTACGGCTTGAATGGTCCGTGGTTTCACTCCAGAATGTTCCTTAAGAAATGCCTGTCTCTGATCGTCAGCAGTTGCCAAGCAATCCCAGAGCACAGACAGCTGTCGTTGCAGCTTCTTGGCCTGTGCCTCATGATCCCGTCTACGACTCTCCACCTCAAATAGACACAAGAAGAAAATTCCAAACAACTGAGCGGTAAAGGGAAGGTTTAGCAGACCTTTTGGATTTTCACCAAGCTTCTTTGACAGACTGACTTCTATTTACAACTGCACTCAAGGTAACCAATTATGGGTGCATTATAATTACAGAATTATAGAATTCATAAACATAGACAAGACAGCGCAAATATACGGTAACCCAGCATTTCCCATTATTATCATTATATTCAATATTAATATTATAAATATTATTGTCATCATACCCCACTGGAAAACTCCTACTTGTTAAGGCAGGTTTAAAGTTGTTCCATCGTAACCCAAAGTCCAAACATCATAATGATTATAATTAATAATAATAAAAATAAATTGACTTACATGGGCAAGAAACTGCTGCAGTGATGAAATGTTCTCGTCTGACAAAATGAATTCATCATCAGCATCACTAACAACTTTCTGCTCAAATGACGTCAATGGGAGAGAATCCAGTTCACTGAGCAGCTCAAGAATTCGATGTTTCGTCTCTGCAAAGTCCTTCTGTCTCAGGTCCTATAGGAAAAATGGAGAAAAGAAATAAGTTAAACTGCCTCCATGTTCAATAAACAAACAAAAACAATCATATATCTGTAATCAATAAACGAAAACCAGCGATAACCTTCTCCACATTAAATAAAATTAAACATCTCCAGAATCAATAAAAGAAAAATTGTATAGTCATCTCAAATTTGTTAAACTAAAATAATCTAAACAATCTCCACATTCATTAAACCGATAACCAACTTAATAAGCCCTATGTTTAAAGGTGTTGGACTGTTGGCACATGGGCCATGCACAACACCAAAGCCTAGGGTCACAAGAGCATCTTATCTACCACATTTCACCACAAGAATAAAAAAATTTGAGAGCATACATATATTTTGTATAAAAGTAGTTGAGGCCCGAGCTCTACAATGAACACTGCAATTCGTAAATCACAATATTTCAGGCAAATTCATAACATTTAAAATTTACGGCAAGTTCCACCATATCACAATCGTTGCCTACCTTCTCAGCGTTAAGGCCTGCAATGCGTTCCTCGAACTCAGACACCTGTTCCTCTGTTGGAACTCGGTCTCTATCGATTTCATGAATTGGAAGACCAAGAATTCGTGACAGCTGCTCATCTGCTTTGATCAGTGCTTCAAGCTGCACCATTTTCTCACTCTTCTCTTTTGACAGAGCATCGAGATGAGTTCGCAGTTCTCTCTCCAACAGCAGAACCGTCTTGTCAGTTTCAATCTGCTGAGAGAATAAGCACACAACTATTATCAAATGAACATTTGTCAACCATCTCTCGCAATTCATCATCGTTGGAAAACAATCTCATAAGGAGTTAAGGTTCCTCGAATGATTCCCAAAGACAGGTTTTAATCAGTTCATGATGTATTCTGTGAATTCATTTAGTCATTTAGTGAATTAAGTAGTCATTTAGTGAATTAAGTAGTCATTTAGTGAATTAAGTAGTCATTTAATGAATTCAGTAGCCATTTAGTGAATTCAGTAGTCATTTAGAGAATTTACTAGTCATTATCACTAGTCGAATTTATTAGTCATTTAGTGAATTAATTAGTCATCTAGCAGTCGTCTGATATACGTTGGCTAAGAAGATGACTTTCTTATTGACTTTATTGCAATACACAAATTGATTCTCAATCACTTACAACTGAATCTGGAAAGCGATCGTATCAAAACAATTTTGATAAACAATCCAAAACAAGGTATCGCATATGCACAGGTATAAATGCCATCAGTCAAATTTTACAAGATGTTCGAAAAACAATCTAATAATATCACCAGACCTCGTACGGAGGTCGAGACAACTCCGCGTTTAGATTGATGATCTCTTCTTGGAATAGTTTGATGTTTGACAGAACGGTTGTGCGCATTGACTCCTCCTCGTTCGCCATGTCATCGAGGAGGTTCATCAGAAGGCGGAAAACGACAATTTCCCTTTCGCGGCAAACCTCGGCAGTTATTCCCACCTCTTCCCAGATGGCATTAAGTCGCGTCAACGTCGACTCAAGCTTCCCCAGCAGTTCCAGTTTCGGTTTGTCAAACCTGTCGCTAGACACATATGCATTGAAATATAAGAAATGAACAGACATAGAAGAATCGCTTAATTACACAACAGATTCTTTAACATGTTAAAGAATCTCTTGTGTGATTAAGCTACCACACAGCTGACCCCCTAGTGGCTAAAAAATAAGGATGAACTGAAACTTGGAATGGATACCCATCATACTCTCAAAGGAATTCATTTTCGAAAGGATGAACCTTAAACGAAAATTTTACTTCTACGGCCGAACACGTACAAATCTGCTAAATCCACCCAATTTGTAATATGCGTCGTGAGGGTCAGGTTAGGCGTCGTAAAGGTCGCCTAGGTTCAGGAGGGATCAACCCGAATCATCGAAACCCGAATTCCCGAAAACGATGAGGCCAAAAAGCCCGATTCCCCAAAAACAGCAATGTGTTATTGAAAACGCCTAACTGTCTCAAAACAGCGCAATTCATTCATCAATCCAGTTTCTGCACGAATTCGTTTCATCTATCCAACTTCAATTTAAGCAGAATCATTTTTCATCAATCCAGATTTGTTTTTGTGGGGATACAGCGGAAATCGGTTTCGGGGATTCGGGTTTCGGCGATTCGCTAAGCACCCGGTTCAGGTTCTCTTTAGACATATTCGAAGAACCGCAAAAATAAGTGTTCCGTGCGTTGAGAGGCCGAAGGTTCGGCCACAGAAGCTCCACGTTTTTTGAAAACATCCTGTCGTTTTTTTATTACTTCATATTCAAGAGTGTATACAAAAATAAAAATTCCTCCACCTCTCCTAAAGCAATCATCCCCTTGGTGTATCCTTCCTATGCTTCTAACAGTTCATCTGTAATAATATACATTTTAAAATAAATTATACCTGTCGAGTGCATCAGCCATTTTTAATAATATTAAATTTGTTTCGAATTTAGCGCAACGCCAACACGAAATCTAAGCTATTGAATAAACAAAGAATAGTTAACTAAGCAACCAATTTTGTAGCGCTTACTCTATGCCAGTGTGTAGGAGGCGCTCGGTATTACAATAAATTTTGCCATTTACGTAGACGGTGCTTCAACGACCATGAAAGACGTATGCCCCAGACTGTTTTAGTCACTAGGCAATGATAAAGATTTAATAATGTGAATAATAAAAATTAAAATTGGGTCTGATCCGCACCGATGTGAATAAGCTGGTTCCCGCGACTTCGCTTATCTAGGCGCAGTAGGAATGTTGTTGAGATTACGATGGCAACTCATTGGCAAGAGACCAGACGGCGCCACATTAATCCCATGGGCGAGAGGCAGACACCTAGCAATGCTAGCATGATGATGGGACTCAATAGTCATTCACACATGCGCATCCTCTTACGCAGGCCTTCACCTTCATCAGCCGGTGGAGCAGCAGAACATGCCGCAGAACGAAAGTGCATCAAATACTCATCCCTCCCACCACGCATGATCTTGTGCCAGTGGCCATCGAATCACTGGACCCCATAAACCGTACCGGAATGTAGCTTCTACAAGAGTTGGGTCGCCGTATGACACAGACAACGAGAGTCCCACGCGAAACAACTCATCTTTTTTCACGTCTTTCTACATGTAGTATAATGTACGAAACGTTTTAATGCAGTGGCATTCAGAGGCTCTTTCGTTCAGCCCGACGGGGACGAAAACCTCTAACGCACTTCTGTATTCTCGTTGAATCTGAGGGACCTTTTCCGTAATTAAAATAATTATAGTAACATGATTAGTATTTTGACTACAATTATTATTCTAATAATGATAATGACCATCATTATTTGTCGCAGTGGATTTTGAAACGCTTGGCCCAATTAATAGCGGCAGCCTGGACTTCATTATGGATCGAGGTAAATGATTGACTCAAAACAGAAGAAGAAGTAGCATAATATTATTATTATAATAGTAATAATATTTATAATAGGCATAATATTGACAACAGCATCGTAAACAATATTGTAATGAAGACTTTGTTATATGATTTGCATCACGCTTTGCATACCTTGATAACGGTTTTAAGCTGTCTTATATATATATATATATATATATAATTGTCTTATATATATATATATATATAATTGTCTTATATATATATATATATATATTTATAATAATCAGAATATCGAACTATTCTCACACAACATAGTTCTTGGTTCAATTCTTGATTCTATCTCAGCATAGGTGTTAAAGTCCATTCAATTGGTGTGCAATGATAGCGCTCTGCCAGCTGTGGAGATATGCAGATGCAGAACATTTGCACGTCACGCTCATTGGTCCCCCAACTGATGTATTGGATCAATCTACAATGCACTTAAACTGTTTCAAACACTCTTGTTTAGATCTCATTAATAGCTAGGTGCACAGCGGCTTCATGGGTCATTCATAAGGCGCTATATTAATTATTTTCATAAAATCATACATAATTATGTACAAATAACGAAAAATCACAGCTAGGCGGCGTTATTACAAAGATCACAGTACGTAGGCCCTAGAGGTCTGCGGGTAGAGATTTTGCTTCCCGACCCGGACCTGTAACGCAGGACCGTTACCCGTACCCGACTCGCACTCAAAATTCCTACCCGACCCGTACCCGCGGGTATAAAAGTACCCGTGACATTATTAGCATGCTTTCTCGTAGTCTTGCTGTCTGCCAGGTTAATAAGATCACAACTTACTAAGCATTATCTGTTGTAATAGTGGGGCGGCAGCAACAACAGCATCAGTGACAGCAGCCGTTGGGGTAGCGATGGCGGAGGGAGCAAAAGAAGAAGGAGGAAATGGAGGAGGAGAAAGGAAGGAAAGAAGAGAAGGAGGAGGAGGATGGAAGCTGGAATCAACAGAGGGAGCAGAAAGAGAAGCAGAAGGAAGAAGAAAAGATCGGGGCAGGAGGAGGCAATGAGGAGTAGGAAGAGGAGGAGGAAGATGAGGAGGAAGAAAAGGAAAAAGAGGTAGAAGAGGAGTACGGAACTTGAGGAGGAGAAGAAAAGGGCAGAAACAGAAGGAAAATCTGGACGATGAAGATAAAGAGGAGGCTGAAGAAGAGGATGAAATGGAGGAGGAGGTGTGATGTAAAATATTTATTCAAAAACGATTCCGTGTTATGCAAAAGTGCTGCACAATTGGCGTAACAGTAATTTTATTCGCCTAGATATCTCTGGAGTCAAAGTTAATATTCTGGATATATATAGGACAGATTAAAAATTTTATAAAGGTGTATAAAATATCGAATTTATCTATTATTGCGTTATACGTCTAATTTAGACCAACACCGCCGCCTAGCGGAAGGACTAGATAAACTTACGGGAATGCGGGTGTTATCCATTAGGATCCTACTCTACGGCCCCCGTGTCTGTTTACTGTTAATATACTATGCAATTATTTAACGTTTTCTACGATGGCGTAAACAAGAAGAAATATCATTTTGATCATGGTTAATTTAATGATTACTAATGAACATTAGTCTACTTCAAATATATGTGACATCGTGAATAGGGCTACATAATATTGCGGTAGTAATAGATGTATATTCAACTCCAACGCGACCTAAAATAACTTCCGCTGGTGATAACATAGGCCTATTTGAGAGTTGAGTTTAATCGTAGAATATCAAATGGTAGACGGGTCAATATTTTATGCATATGACTGAACCCTCAAAAAATGCGAACAAAAGATTTTGCAACGGAATATGATACAATTTTTCATGCTTATTAACATAGCAAAAGTCTACTCCAATCTAACCATCAGAGATGAGTCATTTTCAAGATGACTAAAATTGCCATTATGTTAAGAACTATTCAACCCAGAAAGGTGTTTTTGGTGTCAAACTGCAGTCTTGGTTGCATGCTTATGAACAAAATAACGGCATATCCTGCAAGGACAAAGATCAAATTTCATCAAAGATCACTTTCAAAATGGCGTCCAACATGGCTGCCGAAAGCTAAACGACGGAACATCAATGACGGTATTAACCATAATATAACAAGAGTTTAAAGTGGTTCAGCCATGATTTATAACCTGTTGTTCTATTAATAGGGTAACCATGCGTCCTGGTTTCCCCGGACAGGTCCTATTTTTAGGCCTCTGTCCGGGCGGGTTTCTATAAATATGGCTTTTATCCGGGTTTTCTCTGTCCGTCCTCGTTCGATTGATACCTGCTTACTTACTGGCGCACAAGAAGTGAGTGAAGTATTTTAGCAGCTGCTTCAAAAATAAGGAATGTTTTAAGAACTTCTTATTATTGCTTAATTATTTGTCATTTCATCACACAATGATAACATTGAACGAGTGTTTTCTCTGGTGCAAAGTCAATGGACAAAGGAAAGCAATAAGCTGTTAACTGAATCTGTCACAGGAATTGTGTATAACTTTAACAATAGGCCTATGTCATGCACAGAATTTCATATATATCTCAGCAGCCAGCCTAACTTGTTGAAGGCCATCAGTTCTCCAGAAAAGTACGGCTGGGCTCAGCCCCAGCTCAGCTCCTCCAGGGTAGTATATATACGGTCCCAACCTCAATTTATTCAAATTTGGCCGATTCTGGTGAGAATGACTCAGATGGAGTGTGATCTAACTACTGTTTTGTAAGTTGATCACTGTTTTGTTTCTGTGTACAGTAAGTGTAATCCATTGTGTAAACTGTACAGAAAACTCACTCAGCAAAGTTTAGAATTGAAACCATTTAGGATAAGAACACTATTTTATGACGTTTGACTTTAAGTCTACTTGTATCTGTACAACACTTAACATAGGCGTAGCAATAGGAGCCGGCTAAGGAATGGTAACAGGATAAGATGAACATTTTGTGTGTCTTATTATTCAACTGAGCACTTATGGCAACCCTGTCTATTAATAGCGAGCAAATTTCGACTCATGTCACGTGATTATTGTCATTCATTCATTCGTCCACTCATCCATCCGTCCGTCCGTCCATCCATCCATCCATCCGTCCGTCCGTCCGTCCGTCCGTCCGTCCGTCGATACATCCATCCATCCACTTACCCACCCATCCATTAGCCTGTTATACCACATTACCTGAGTCATCTTTGTTTACCTTAAATCAGTCATTTATACCCTACCGTACCATAAATTACCTTACACTCCATTACCTGTGTCATATGTTCTCACCCCAGTATACCTTATGCCGCCTGTCCTGATCCTAGCAAACACTTAGCTACCTGAGTCATATTTCTTAGCCTGTCATACAATTTTACCCCTCCCCCTCCCCCATCGTACCTGTATCTAGATATTTAATGACGCCGAGTAGTCATTTGCTACATCACACGTCTTAACCAACCGCTTGCATCGCGCAAGAGGGCGCATTGGCGCGCATGCGCACGGCTGGAAACGTCGATGCGCACGCGCACCGTCGCTAGGTGGCCTGCTGTCGATTCTGGTGCTCGTTCCAAGTAAATTGGCATTATTCATACGAACTGATGGTCGCAGAGGGAGGCTAATGGAAGAGCTGAAGGAACAGCCGGTCACTCCCTCCTCTGTCATATCGCTATAGTCGTCATTCGTCGAATGATGCTTGTACTTGATGCTCCAAGAGCGTTTGCAGTCGAATATTAATCACCAGAACGTTTACAGAATTACTTTACGATTACACTATTACTCTAGACTTATAGAATAGCGCCTTTGTAACGTATCCATTGCGGACAATTTCGGTGATTTTGAGTTGGAAGAAGGCTGAAAAGAGTGTTGTAGTTATTTTACAGTGAGCGTTAGCTTCGAAGCGATGTTGGCCTGGCAAGGTTGGATGCTGTGCGTTGCCTCGTTGGCTACGTTGATGGCATCAGCCAACAGTACAGGTGAGTGTAACACCTTGATATTACTAGGTAAATTGCGATGCCAGCCTACCTGTCCAAGACACTGCAGCCGCAGTATCTGATTAATTTGTTGGCGGCAGCAAGCGACTGGCTCTGCTACCTGTATTCCTGGGAGCACTATCGAGCAACGGTGGATGATTGGCTGAGTGGCTGCCTTGTGAGGCTAAGTGCGCATGATCGAGCCACCTCCACCCAGACGACCCTTGTGCTTAATAAGCCGCTGTAGAGACATTTATATCGATTTATGCGCCGCCTTTATTTCATGGTGTGTGCGTCGCGTGTAAAGAGTCTGATATGTTGATGTGTTTAGTTGTTTAATGATCGATAATTATTATTTGGACTGACAACACGTTAAAAGAACAATTGGAAATCTTGTATCTTATGTTCTCTGATTCAATAAGAACAGTTCCAATTCTTTTAATTCCAATTCGGCCAATTCTGTTCTATTCCGTTCTATTCTACTCTCTCCTCTTCGATTCTAATCTGTTCTATTTCATTCTTTTGTTTTATGCTCTTCTTGCGGGCTCTGTTCCGTCATCCACTCTATGCTATTATAGGCGTATATTCTGCTATTTTAACCTATATTCTGTTCTGTTCTGTTATTTTCTTCAATATTATGCTCTGTTCTTTTATACTATGTTTTTCTCTATTCTGCGCTGTCTTATTTCGGTTTTGTAGATGTTCTATTCTGTTCATTTCCATTCTGTTCTTTTTTATTCAGTTCTTTTAAATTCTGATCTTTTTATTCTGTTCTCATCCGCTCTATTGTGTTCAATTCAATTCTATTCTCTTCTGATCTGTTCTTTTATATTCTGTTTTTCTATTTCGCTCTTATCTATTCCGCTCTTTCATATTCTGTTGTTTTATGTTCTATTCATCTTTATTCTGCTCTGTCTTTTTTTGTTTTATTCGTGTTCCGTTCTGTTCTGATCTATTCTGCTGCTATCTGTTATGTTCTCTTCGTTTCTATTATGTTCTTTTGTATTCCGTTCTTTTCTTTTAAGTCTTTTCTGATATTTTCTATTTTGTTCTTTTCTAATCTTTTCGTTTCTATTCCGTTCTTTTCTAATCTGTTTGTTTCTATTCCGTTCTTTCCTATTCTTTTATTTTCTATTCCGTTCTTTTCTAATCTGTTCTTTTCTATTACGTTCCTTTCTGATCTTTTTTCTATTCCGTTCTTTTCTAATCTGTTCTTTTCTATTCCGTTCCTTTCTGATCTTTTTTCTATTCCGTTCTTTTATAATCTTTTGTTTTCTGTTCTGTTCTATTCTGTTTTGTCCCCATTTCGTTCTTTTCCGTAAAATATCTGTTCAATGCGATCATGCTGCATCATACTTAGTACTTTTCTGTGATGTTCTGTAATGTTCTGTAAAGTTCTATTCTTTTCAATTCCATACTGTTCCATTCCGTTACTTCCAGTATTGCTCCATTGTATTCTTTCAACGTGTTCTACCGAGCCAAACTATATACAGAATATTCTGTATTCTGCGAATATACATGTAAATTAATCATTAACTAGTAGGTGTGGTCTAAAGGGCTTAATGGACTCCTTTAAAACTGGCTTTACCTTGCTTCCGTTAATGAATACACTTCTCACCGCAATCAAAGATAGAGTCTTTTTTGACTGAAAGTGGATCGATGGTTCCGCGACATCTTATGGCAGCAAAGGCTTCTTCAATTGACGTCTACAGAGTTATTATTTTGAATAGTTGTAGCCATTCGTTTGGCAAAATATAACATATTATGGTCTGGATTGGATCCAGTTTAGCGACACATAATGGCAATGGAGACCGCTAACAGAACTCCCTGGGTCACTGTCCCATACGGTCTCAACCAAGACTCTGTTCTTCCTACTTTGCTTTTCATCCTATATACTGCGGACCTCGGAGTATTTTCCAGCTGTTTGGCATTTCATTTGCTGACGATACTTAGGTCCTTCTTCATGGTCCAGCTTCCTCTGCAGTTCAAATGGCTGAGCGTTTACTAGAGGCTTCCTCTGCCATAGATGCTTTGCTCTCATCTAACCGTCTGCGACTAAACTCGGATTAGACACAATTCATCTGGCTTGGTGTTCGCCTCCAGCTTGAGAAAATAAATTCAGTTTATCTCCATCTCAGGTTTCCCCACATCCAATTTTCATTTTTCGTTCGTGATCTTGGAATTGCTTGCATCCTACCATTACTTTCAGTCATCAGATCAACTCAGTTTCTAGATCCTGCTTCTACCATATGCGTTAACTTTGTTCTATTCGCAGCTCCCTCTCACCTCATGCTACCACTACTTTAGTCCATGTCATGATATGTACTCGGATGGACTCTTGAAATGCTGTATACATTGGTCTTTCTTCCTCCAAAACTTCAGTCTATTCTTAATGCCGCTGCTCGTCTGATTGGTGGTTCCAAAGTTTGCCAATATTTCATGCTTCATTCGGGACACACTTTATTGACTCCCTGTTCAACAGCGTATAGGCCTACAGTATAAAACCATTTCCCTTATGCGCAACTGCCTATACTTGGGGTGGCCCCGACATACCTAAGATCTTTCTGCACCTCGGTGTCCTGTTTACCTGCAAGGTCTTTCTTGCGATCTTCCACACGCCGCCTTCTTGCTGTTCCGCGCATGCGCTCTGCCACGGCCCAGTCGCAGAGCTTTGCCTATTTTGGCCCGTCAGCTTGGAATTGTCTTCCACAGTCCCTGCGCCTGGAGTTACTGCCCTTTCACCTTGCCAGTTTCGAAGACGCCGTAAGACCTTTCTATTCCCACGCACAGACGCCCGTTGAGAGCGCTGCTGATTTGAGCGGTGCTATATAAATGCTTGCTTACATGACATTACATTGCTAACAGAAATTATTTTCGCAGAATACAACCTTTAGGCATATCATTTTTTTTATAGGGTATACATATAAGGCCGACAGCGGCAGTTGAGACATGTCTCTTTGA
The DNA here is from genome assembly GCA_959347315.1 of Bimastos eiseni. Classification (NCBI taxonomy): domain Eukaryota; kingdom Metazoa; phylum Annelida; class Clitellata; order Crassiclitellata; family Lumbricidae; genus Bimastos; species Bimastos eiseni. The sequence goes on from OY365808.1 coordinate 2,915,407, forward strand.
CGGAAAGCGTTTTAATGATGTTATAAAATATTGATAGAGTATTAGTTTCCAAAATTTGTAGGCTATTTTGGAATCCGATTCGTTTCTTTAAGAAGGTGAAGTTGAGTGTTGTTGCAAGCATTGCAACTGTCCCAACGTGATGTGATGTTTTGAGTCAACTTTATGCTGAATGCATCCTGGCTTACAGGCGCCTGATGCTTTTGCTACTACCGTTGCAATATATCGCGACAGTTTGGCGCTTGAGGCTAAGATGTTGTCCAATTTCTTGCGTATCACGGCATCTAAAACGCGATTTATATGGCTTGGTAATAGGTAGCTGCTTAGGAGAAACGATTCTTTGGTCGTTTCCACTGATTTCGCTCACTTTTTCATCTCCTCATTCTATCGGTGGGCTATGATATTACATGTACGTTGTTCTGTTTCATCTTTGATGAAGAGTATTGTTCTGAATGCGTGTAGATCGCTTATGCCTTTGTCAGCCTCCCGTCACTTCTCGTTCTCTCTCTCTCTCTCTGTCAGCTAATATCGTTAACTACCATTGTTCGTGCGTTTATTATTAGGATAGTCTACCGTGGTGCCATCAACTTGGACCTGCCGTTGGAACACACTGATTTGCTTGAACGTGTGCTGCGAGCAGGTGCTGGACTTAGTGGTCTTTCAAAATAGGACCGTGTCATTAATTTCCTGCACGATAGGCCTACAGCTGATATGCTGTTGTCGATATTAAAAACATAAAGATTCAGTCAGATTCAGACATATATATATATATGCATATATATATGCTTAGGCTTATAGCTATATATGGGACGCGGTGGTGTAGCGATATGTTTTGTGCCTTTCACCCGAAGGGTCGCAGTTTCGAAACCATCTCAAGTCATTGCGCAGCAACCTTGGTCAATTTGCTCCCACATGATTGTTTGCGATGAAGACAACGGGAAACTACCTCACTCATTTCAAACCCGGATGAAGTAAGACCAAAGGACATGCCTTCTGGCTGAGAACTCATCATCACCATCATACTTACACACTTCTACACATGTAGGCCTAAATAAATCCACACATAGGCCTACATACATTTGACTTCCGATGTTTCAGCGTCTCGTCCAACAGGTTCCAAGACAATCGATTAGACGAGGATTAGGCCGGGAGCGCCTCTGAGTAGATACCTTCAAGGGGCGCTATATCAAGTATTTTTGATTGATTTTTGATTGAATCGAGCAAAGCCAAATAAAACACATTTCTAAGTGTAAATTTGGACAACTAACCAAAGAGAAAGTTTTCATAAACGAAGTTTCATATGAATCCGCCAACAGACGTGACCGTACAGATCTTTCTCACTTCGTGTATCATCGTCCATCGCGGAGAAAATGCGCTAAATAATTGAGTGGATTTATATCGGCGCATGCGTAGACCGACCGATCGAGTGAGCCTCGTTTCCATCCTTAATGGCTCTCATCTTCAACTGGTGACCCACCATATCAACAGCTTTACTCCCTCTGCTGTGACTGAGGCGGCTGTTTCTATAGCATCCCATCTGGCTTGAATTCGCTCTCGTGTAACACGTCTCTTGACTATTTCATCGCTCTCTGTTTGTTTACTTGTATCTCTGTCTCTATCTCTCAGTCGTTTCTGGGGCTTTGATGCAGCTGTTCTTAGCCGATCACGTGATATTTCGTTCGTTTGCTTGTTCATTCGTTCATTATTTTTATTTGTCTATTCATTCATTCATTCATTCATTCATTCAGCCATTCATTCATTCATTCAGTCATTCATTCATTCAGCCATTCTTTCTTAATTAGTGCATTATATCATTCATTCAGTCTGCCATTCCTTAATTCTTTTATTCGTTCATTCATTCATTCATTCATTCATTTTTCATTCATTCTTAATTCGTTCATTAATTCACTACTTCAGTCTCCCATTCGTTCAATCATTCACTCACTCATTCATTATTATATCTGTTTATTCGTGTATTTATATATTCATTCATTCTTTCATTCTTAATTCGTGCATTATTTCATTCCTTCAGTCTGACATTCGCTCATTCTCTCGTTCAATTAACTTCTACTGTGAACCTTCCTTCTTTCCTCATCGTTTTCCTATTAATATGATTTCTTTATTTCTAACTTCCTCCATTGCTTTCTTCTTTCTTTCCCAGGCTATTTTCTCACCCCCGTTTATTTTTCCGTTCAATGTGTTCCGACTTACATTACCATTACCTGTTACGCTGGATCCTTTGCAGAGACGAAGAAGCCGATAATTTACCATGGAACGATCGAAGAGAATTCTCACGAGGGCGACGAGGTTCACATGAACGTACCGCTGACGACACGCAGCCATGACAACATGATCGGAGGTAGGACCATAGCAACTGCATCTGAACCATGCATTGCTGGTGTTTGGCTTCTCACAACTGAAAGGTCAGGGTTAAAATGTAGGGCCGATATACGAATGTATACACGTTTATTGAATATATGTATATGCTTGAATGTATGTATACATGTATGTATGTATGTATGTATGTATGTATGTATGTATGTATGTATGTATGTATGTATGTACGTATGTATGTATGTATGTACATATGTATGTATGTATCACGTATGTATGAATGAATGCATGCATGAATGCATGTATGGATGTATGTATGTATGTATGTGTGTAAGGTTTAGGTGCACTTGTCTGTTCTTTCTAAAGTGTCTGCGAACACAGAGCACAATGAGTGTGGTTAAAAAAAACGGCTAGACACTGTATTGTAGGCCATAAGTCTCTTACACTTTAATCTTCAGCTAATTCCTTTTCCTCTTCCTCCACATTGCTATTTTCTTTATAGACCCAAGGGTTTCCTTGTTCCTGCTTATAGGAAGCACTACCTTGGTAAAGGTTATTTGAACTAACCCCAAACAAATCGACTCATTGACACAGGTTTAGCTTATTTAGTAAGCCGAAAAGAACATATTAGTACAGAAATTCTCCAGTGCGACAGTAGTAGACTTGGGCAACTGTTTCGGTAGTGGTTGTTGCAGTTTAACGACACTATGTGGTAACAAAGACCATTAGCGTCGCCCTCCTCCGTTATCCAGGCTTGGGATTGGCACTGGCCGAGTACGATTAGTGGCGGAGTTAGTTTCGGTGGACACAGTCACAGCTGTTAAGAGGAAGTTATTAATCGGATTATAAAACATGTTGCATGTTTATTTGCAGTGATTTTGAAATAGGCCAGACGTCTTCTGAAGCACTTAAACTTCTTAAAACCCTTGCTATGTGATCACGTAATGTAATGTCATACTATGTTATGGTATCTTGTGTTATGCCATTTATGAAAACTGTGAGAACTGCTATTTCAAACCATTGGTATCAGCCAATAACTATTTTATCAAAACTTCAAGTAGTGTAGAAACAATCGGAATACTGTGGTTAAATACAAGAGGAAGCATATAAATTTCAATTGATTAGTTGATTGGTTGATTTTTTGATTGAAGAAGCGTTGCTTGTCGACATGACTAACTGGGATAGACTAAATGACCTCATAAGACCTCACTGTGTCGTTCGACTGAGTGACTCTTGGTAAGGGCGTCTTGGTCGATCAATGGTTGTGAAACACACTGGACCCGATCCGAAAGAAGCCAGAGTACGACGGTCAAGTATATAGGTGATGAGTCTTAATTACAGGACCGACTGGCATAAAACGACATGAGAGAGTTGACAGAACAGTTGCTGTCGCGTCGAAAGACGTCTCGAAGGTGAAGCAATGAAAGCTTTACAATTGCCAGCTTTTCAATGTTGAACGCAATCTTAACCACTAGCTGTCATCTGCTTCCTTTTTCAATAGGCGCTTCTAAAACCCCGATCTTCAATAGGTGCTTTGTATGGTTGCGTCAGAAGTAATTTCATGAGGAATTTCTCTGAAAGAAGCGCTATATGAATGTCCGATTTACTTTTAATATTATTTCTACTGTTGATGCTATAATTATTATTCATATTTATTATTATTTATTATTGTTGTTGTTGTTATTACTATTATTATTATTAGTTATTTATTATTATTGTTATTATTATTACTCATCATCGTCATCGTCGTCATCATCGTCATAATAATCATAAAAAATATAATAATAATAATAATAATCATCATCATCATCATCGTCGTCATCATCGTTGTCGTCATTATCATCATCATCATCATCGTCATCATCGTCATCATCGTCATCATCGTCATCATCGTCATCATCGTCATCATCGTCATCATCGTCGTCATCGTCGTCATCGTCGTCATCGTCGTCATCGTCGTCATCGTCGTCATCGTCGTCATCATTGTCGTCATCGTCGTCATCGTCGTCATCGTCGTCATCGTCGTCATCGTCGTCGTCGTCGTCATCGTCGTTGTCGTAGACGTCGTCGTCGTCGTCGTCGACATCGTCATTGTTATTGTTATTGTTATTATTTCTTTAGTAGGCTTGTGGAAACAGTTGTAGTGTTGGGGTGGAGCTGTAATAGTTGTAGTAAGTCTTATTAGCTGTAGTTTTGCACGGTAGTGAGAGGTTCTTGTCGTACGCTATATAAATAGCCATATGATACATAGTAGTTCTAGAAACATCAATAGTAGTAGCAGCATCAGTTATAGTAGTATTGTTACTATGATTAAACGTCATCATCAAATAGCCAAGTATCAATCGATGACACTGAGTGAATGAACCTCTTCAAAACAGGGACCGTCTCAAAGGACGAGCCTCGAGTCCGTGCTTTACGCGCCACTTAACCAATCGGCTACCGCGCCACGACTTTGATTCACTAAAAGCAAAATCTTACAGAAGCTATAGACGCAAAGGCTTTGCGGACATAATGCCCTCTGAAGAGGCTCTTGAAGCAGTAATCGCTGGCTTTAGGGAAGCAGGCTTAGTGTTCCCTTGGCATCGTTGCTCCTTTCTTAATAATCACCCTATTTGGCTAATTGCAATAGATCTGAAGCTGGAAACCGTGGCTTAGTCTTGTCTGGGTTGTGAGTACTACACTGTTAGCCAACTCCCTTTTCATCTTTCTCTTCATCCTCTTGCTTCTGGCTCTTTAGTCGTTGTAAATATGAACGTCGCATCATCATTGGTTGCGGCAACTGTATCATCGTCACCGCATCATCATCATCATCATTATCGCCATCGTCACAGTCGCAATCTTAACAACCAGATCGTCATAATATCGTTATCTCGTTGGCTTCATAAGCATCGTCATCGCTGAGGAAATACTAAAAAAATGCTAAAAAACAACTCTATACTGCTTTTTAAAAAGGTGGAGATAAGACGAGATAATATCACTCACGACGAAATGTCAAGAGAGAAAGTGCACGAAATTCGTGATTATCACTACACCCTATTCTACCATTACCAACCACAACAATCCACCATATACCACATTCACTCCCATCCACACCCACCACCTTGATCAAACATCAACTACCCCTTTGACCTATCACCACACAACCACCTACCACCACCATCATCGTATATCACCACCAAAACCAATCACCTCGTACTACTAACATCATAATCACCCACTACAACAGCCGTCACCAACACTACCTGTGTACGACCACCTATCGCCCCACTGCTGTCTCTGTCTCACTCTGTATGTACATACGTACGTACGTATGTATGTATGTATGTATGTATGTATGTATGTATGTATGTATGTATGTGTGTATGTATGTGTGTATGTATGTATGTATGTATGTATGTATGTATGTATGTATGTGTGTATGTATGTATGTATGTATGTATGTATGTATGTATGTATGTATGTATGTATGTATGTATGTGTGTATGTGTGTGTATGTATGTAAGGTGTAAGTGCACTTGGCCGTTCCTTCTAAGGTGTCTGCGAACACAGAGCACAATGAGTGTGGTTAATAAACACTGTAGACACTGTATTGTAGGCTCTCACTATCTCTTTCTGTCTGCGTCTGACTGTCTACCTCTTTCTGTCTCTGTCTTTCTATATCTTTCTCTGTCTCGCTGTCTGTCTGTCTGTCTGTCTGCCTGTCTCTCTCTCTCTCTCTCTCTGCAGGTACTGAGGTAAACAAATACCTATAACCAGGGTATGTCTTATGGATCCCACTGAAACTCCACGCATTGTCAACCTTTTGATGCTTTGCCTTATTTAATTAAACTAATTGTTATTGTAAGTTAAGCCACAAATCCCTGAAATATTAAAATATGAACCAGTTTTGTGAACGTGACGCTTCTAAATTGTGGCACTCCAGGCAGACGCATGGTGCGTAGAATACAAATAACAAAGACATATACACAGACAGACAAAGACATACTAAGACATACAGACATATATACTCCTAAGCAGACAGATACCAGCTATATCAAAACGATTTTAGCTGGCGCTATATAAAGCTTCAATCATGTGCCAGTCCTAATTTCGTCGCTGCCACTCTTCTTTCTCGCTCTTTCATACCGTCGGCCATCTTGGATTCTTTATGTTTGTGAAGTTATTGCCAGCAGATGGCGTCAGCTGCCATAACTGTTTCCCCAGTTGGATACGATTTCCAAGGACTATACATTGTCCCTCCATGTTGTCATTTCTGGCCTCACTCTGTGATGTCCTTCGACTGATGTCCCTAGAAGAAGAAGAAAAAATATATTGAGGATGTGGACGGAGGGTGTCAGACTAGCACAGTGGACAAATGAAGGTCAGAGTTGTGGAACACTAGTTTAGGGCCAGAGATTATAATTGATTATAGTCAATGCTGTTGGCCAATTGTGCAAAACTCGTCAAGTATCGTAATAGAGGAACAGAGCAGATTCATTAGAGAGGTCTAAATAGAGCTCCATCTGACAACTCATTGCTGAGTCAAATCAAATGCTGATGATAATTAATTATGAGAAAGTAACAAGAGAAAGACGCGGCAACGAAAGAAGGCTGGGTGGCGGCGGTGACAGGACATTAACCATAACCCCATGGACAATGAACCCTCGGACAATGACCCCATGTGAGAAACCCCGGACAATAACCTCCCGAATAGAATAATGGTAGGATTCAAGTGGAACATATCACATAAATACCGTAATATAACACATAATATTTATCATATGTCTAATAACATGCTATTTATTCTGATATTGTTCATCAGCAATTATAATAATAATAATAAACTCGCCACCTCTTGTTCTATGCCAGTGCCAGTCCAAAGCCTGGTAATGGAGGAGGGTGACGCTAATGAAACTTGCTATCACACAGTGTCGTTAAACCGAAACCACTACCATAGCCATAATAACTCCACCACTGGTTGCACTCTAGCAAAATTCCCAAGTCCCAAGCCTGGACAAATGAGGAGGGCGACGTTAATGATCTGTGCCATCACACAGTGTCGTTGAACTGCGACTACAATTAGCCATGCCAATTATTATGTATCAGTTGCTCTGACGGGTGTCTGGGCAAAGAACCAAAAGTGTTTGGAATAAGGTAGGTCGCAGTCCGACAGGAAACTCGATTTACGTAGTTTCATAAAAAGAAATCGTGACTCGTTATTTTTGTGCGCACACCAAATTCTTTTGTGCGCTGGCTCCAAGGTTAGTGTGCGCACGCACATGCGCACAGCTTACAGGTAACATTGGACTCAAGACTGTGTGAGATAACTAATGAATACTTATAATATATGGCTGATGGCCTGATGAATATATTTATATTTATATTGAAGGATAAAAATTATACATTATATATATAATGTATAACTTTATTATATATATATAATAAAATTATACATTATATATATATATATATATATATATATAAGGGCACAACGTTCCAAACGTTGGCTCTTGCAAACCTATCAGAAAGTAAAATGTTTTCTACGATTATATATGATAGGTTGTGATAGGATACGATAGCCTGTTTTAGGCCAGCATAGAATAGGATTGCAAATAGGATGCGATGGCAATGGTGGGATAGGATAGAATAAGAGTAGTAGAAAAGTGAGCTACCTGGACATTTGACCAATATTATGGCCAATTCACCCACCTAATAGGTTACAAAACGTACTATTAACCTATAATTAGGTTACAAAATCACCAAAAATCACAACAACCCACATCATGGTTCTAATACCTGGCAAATAGGCCACCATAAAATTGAAAAATGAGCCACAATTCATGCACAAACCATGGTCAAAACGTCATCACCAAGTCTTCATTATCAACCCAGGAATTAAATAACTCAGGATAGCCAAGCCATTCCAATAGTTTCGATTATGAGTCATTGCTCAACAAGCAAACAAACATTCTTTCAAATATAAAATGAATGAAAATATTTTTCATTTTTCGCTTAAGGAATGCCAACGCAATATAAAATGGAATACACAAAAAGACTATTATTGAATTAAGAAATATTGCGAAACAGAAAGGCATGGTTGGTTATACGAAACTGCGTAAAGCGGATTTGATCAATAAAATTGAAGCTCACGGGGTTCAAACACTCATCCCCTCATATTTTGTTCCAATCTCATCCAATGCTAGTTTGATGGACGCACCCGTTCCCGACATTAGAGTTTCAACAATCGTTCCCATGCCATATAATATTATCAGTAAATCTTCGAATATCCGACTGCATTTTTAAAATATAGCAATAAAATATTTTAAGTCAACTTCATTCCAGATCCACGCACCAGATCTTGGATCGACACGGCGCCACCGTTACCGGATAGTAAATTATTCTTTCAAATATTTTATTGCTATATCACCTAATTCCAAAAGTCTAATATCTGAAACGGGATTGTCCTCAGACACTTCTATCGATGGATATTGTGGGAATTGAATCGCTTTCAACATTATCGATGCTGGCAATGCTCGAAGCGCGGCAGTTTTTGTCATAGAGTTCTCCTTTATAGTAATTAATTCTTTGGTTATTCCAGACTGCGAGTCGATTATCGGTTTGTACGCCTGTATCAATTCTCGCTGAAGTCCAATGTCCCCTATTTTCTCGGATAACGAGTCTTGTCTAATATTTTGCTTCGTCTTGAGAAAGTTCTCAACGATAAAATCACGTTTGGCTGGGTCTTGAATTTTTAGAAAGGACATTTTTAACTTGGGAACATAATATTTAAACGTAAAAACGAATAACGTAAAACGTAAATTTACGTTCACTTTGTTTTCAATTCGTTTTGCCTAAGGAACGATTGTTTTGTCGCTTCATCTATGTTGGCATTGCTTTTACTTCTAACCTCTTCCTTCATCTGATTAAATTTCTCGAATTTGCTTAGAATAACAGAATATTCCGAGTCTGAGATATTATTATCATCTAAGGCTTTTGAAACAAGGTCTCTGATAGAATTGAGTTTCCCGTCGGCTATAGTTCTGATCTTTGCATGTTTTTCTTGCCGCAACGATAGAAGTAGGCGGACTTGGGCAGATATCAAACACAACGCTCCGGCTCCTGCAGATAACGATACCACGATTGTCGCGGCTGTTGCGGCTACGACGGTACTTAGAAAAGTTACGGCTAATGCGGCGAGTCCTGAAGATGTAAGGGTTAACAAATCCCCCAACGCTTCGATACTTTAACACTCTTTTGATATTTTTTACAAATTATTTCTCTCTTTTCACGTTCCCGTAAGATTTCCTGCTGAATTTAAGATATTTTCTGAAGACGATAGGTGTCTGCTTTATTCAATTCCATTTTATAATATCGAAGAATATTCTTAAAATGGAATTCAAGTTTTATTCGTTGGCGCGGTAATCGACATAATATAACGAATCTCCTTCGTTTATGGTGACAGTTCCAAAATCTCTAAAATTCTTAATATCGAGTAAAATTTCTTCCATGACTCCTGTAACGGTATCTCTTAGCAGCCGGCAATCCGCTTCTATCAATTCCGGATGGAGCGAAACTTTACACGATCCTTTCGTCATTCGGACACCTAAGCATAACGGTAAAACAACTGTCTGTCTCATGAAAATGAATAGTTATTGTAGATTGAGCAAAAACTCCCATCTTAAACCACCCATTTGTCTTTGCGGTCTATGTGACATCCCACATACCTTCACACGCCTTCCACGTGACGGATCTCGGTTGTGCTCACGTAGATTTTTAAGTTTTGGGTTTCGTCCACCCCATTTTGTGAATCGGATAATGATACATTTTATATTGGAATGACATTTTATTTAAGCTTAGAAAAGAAAAAAATTATAGTAACAATCCGAGAAGTAGAATGTTTTTAAACGGTGAATCTGGTCCAAGGATAAGTCCTTCGCCGTTTACGAATCCAAAGCCTGTTTTCAGATGCAGACCTTCTCCCACACCATCAAGTCCAGAACCTTGCCATGGCTTCAGGTAAAGACCATGCCCTTGTTATACTATCTTGTAGTTTTTGTCTCGACTGTTGAGATATATTGCACCACCCGATCCGGTGACTTTGTCTATGACTTTTGATCCAGCCGCTGCACCTATTCCTGTTAATGCAACCGTTGCTAAGCTCGATAACACGCTCGATAGCAGAAATTTGCCCGCAGTTGCTAGAAATGGTAAAATGGCGTCGATAAAGCCGCCTTCGACTTTGGCATTATGTATCAATTGCGTTTTATTCATTTTTATAGTCGCACCCGTTCCACCCTTGTACGCCTTAGTCAACTTATTAACCTGCCCCTGGGTAAGAGCTAACATGTGGTTTCAATTTAAATCGTTGTGCTTTAATCCAATGCTAACGCCGGTTCCCGCCTGTAGAGATCTTTTGATTTTGTCTTTCTGACATTCGTGTATCGACTCATTTTATATAAGACTATAAAATTTTTTAAGCCTTTCTTTTATGAAACCGTATCGATAATTCCTCACTTCGTAGATTAATTAGTTGGTCATTTTGATCGGTGAGAGACGTTTCCATTATCGAAATCGTGGATAGAGGGATTGGAAAATATATCAAATTTCTAGGCGTTTCGATAATCTTGTACCCAGGCCCTACATTTTGAAAAGGAATAAATAATGTTATCAGTCGTTCCGTTGTTATAGGATGCTCCCATAATATCGCTCGTTACCCTCAGATTACAGACATTCATTATGTCCACTATATTCTCCGATTCCTGGTAACCCGCTGAATAACGCCGCCTGTCGAAACCGAGGGTTTTTCCGATAGAGTTCAACGCCCAAAAATCGACCATGTAATTATCCGCTAGATGTGCAACAGTCTTTAACGTATTGCTGTTTGCTTCTATCTTAATATTGTATTCTTCGTTAACCATGTCATAATGCTCGTTTTCTTTCATGATTCTCTGGACGTATTCGTTAATATCTGTAATTTCATAGGAGCCTTCGGGAATGATTATGGTAACCCAAATACCTCCACCATTCGACGAATACGAAAAGTTGTTGTTAATCTCATCGATGTTTGGGAATGAAAAATATGTTTCCAGATTGACAAGAGCCATCTCGTACTTTTTATCTTTATCGAACTGAATCAACGGATTGAATCGAGTCCTTATTCGCGAACTCTTATCACTCAATAATATGTGAAACGATGACTTTGGCTCTGTGTAACGAGCGATCCTTTCGGTGTAGTCTGCACTCTTTTGTAAAGGCGGCTCAATTTTTATAATATAAAAGATTTTTTTATAATGAAATGTTGAATTCATCGAAACCGCATCTATACTTGCCGTTATTCTTATTACTAGTCTGATCTATCGCTAAAAATCCATGAGGTTGCTCGCAGGCGGTTTCACATAGTTTCTTAAACTCATCCTTAGACATGTCTGTACTTACGTGATCGTGGTAAATGTGATTAATAATTTTCTGGTCTTGAGGAAACAAACAGATAAAGTTTGCATTCTCTCCGATCTAGGTAGTTTGAAATAATTTTGAGCGAGGTAGAAGCAATCAACGTTAATCTGCTTTCTCCGAATGTTGTAGGTCTCACATTTGTTTTGCTTTTCTAACTGTAAATCATCGAAAATCATCAAGTTTTTCTATTCACGATTCAAGTCTCTCGGATCTGGCACGTCTTCCGATGATTCAAAGAACTTACAGCAGATATCAGATTTTTTATTCAAGTGTTTAGCCATTGCCTCAACTACTAAGGCCGGCGGAACATTTAGTCTCATGGTCTCGTCTTGACAATTGAATAGCCCGATGATGGATTCTTTCGGTATTTTTTCTTCAAATGCTTGCTTGAGTATTTTATACTCTGGTTGAAAGAGAGATCATCCGAATACCTGCAGATTGTCGTAGTCTAACCATCCAGGTCTTAGAAGTAGGTTCAACAATAAAGTCGTCTTACCGCATCCGGACTTTCCTACGATTAACCCTCTTATACTTCTAGATAAAAGAGAATTATTGAATCTCTTAGATAATACGTCGTTCTACGATAAATCTTTGACTTCCATTTTAATTATATCTAATTGTATTGCGTAAAGTGTAAAACTCGTACTGAAACCAAAAATATTCAAAATGTTGTGACTAAGAACGGAAGGTCAATGCATAGAGGCACATGCGATATATGTGGAAAGACAAAGACACAATTCGTGAAGTCTTCTGAAGGGAAGGTGGTAATTTAGCTGGATCGTTAAATTCGGTTACCGGCGGTATTGAGCTGCCGTGAGTTAAATATCCAGGTGAGATGCACTTGCCGAGACATTCGTTTACTGGTCATGGTACTAGACTTTATTTGAGGCTGAATTCCAATGGAACTCCTAAGGATTGGTCGAAGCCCGTCAATAGAGTCGACAACGCTGCATATCATCACGATTTAGCTTAGGGCCAGCACTCCGATACAGCTTCTAGGAATGTCGCCGATAGAGTGATGGTTAATGAGTTGAATAATATTCCTAATCCTAGCTTACGAGAGCGAATAGAAAGAAGTTTTGTCAAACCTATATTATCTACCAAAGCTAGTCTCGGGTTAGGTTTAAAAAAAGCGTAAAATTACAATGGACCGACCAACTCGCGGATGAGTTACATAAGCCTGTGGTAAGACGTTTTAGGAAGAGGAAGGTGTGCGTTGGTGGAATAGATGAAATATGGGCTGCTGATTTAGTCGATATGCAGACTTTTGCTAAAGATAACGATGGCGTGAAATACTTACTAACCGTAATAGATGTGTTTTTCAAGTACGGTTGGATTGTACCATTAAATGATAAGAGTGGAAAATCTACGGCTAGCGGCTTCGTGAAAATATTCGAGAGCGGTAGAAGACCTGGCAAGATTTGGGTGGATAAAGGTAAAGAATTTTATAATAAAGACGTTAAGAAATTTGTCGAGTTGTATTCTACGGAGAACGAAGAAAAGTCGTGCGTTGTTGAGCGTTGGAATAGAACAATGCGTGATAAAATGTTTAAGTATTTTACAGCTAATTCAACTAGACGATATATCGATGTGTTGGATGAAATGGTTAGTAATTATAATGAAGCTAGGCATTCTTCCATTAAAATGACACCCTATAAAGCTAGTTTGAAAATGAATGAAAAGGCTGTATGGATGAACTTAAATGGAAGTGAAATTCCAGAACCCATTATACCCAGATTTTCGATCGGTGATAAAGTTAGAATAACGAAGAAGAAGAACATCTTTGAAAAAGGTTTTACACCGATGGACGGAAGAAATCTTCACAATTTCAAAGATCACGGATCCACCAACTTATAAGATCACTGATTATAATGGTGAGGAAATACAGGGCTCATTTTACGAACAGGAGCTACAGAAGACTACTCAAGAAATATTTAGAATAGAAAAAGTTATCAGGAAACGGGGAAACAAGTCGCTGGTGAAATGGTTGGGTCATCCTGAGTCATTTAATTTCTGGGTTGATAATGAAGACTTGGTAGTCACGTGATGACTCATCATCGAAATTATTGGAAATTCCCGTGACTTTGACCTATTGGTGGATGTTTGACCATGGTGTGTGCTTGAATTGTGGCTCATTTTTCAATTTTATGGTGGCCTATTTGGCTGGTATTAGAACCATGATGTGGGTTGTTGTGATTTTTGGTGATTTTGTAACCTAATTATAGGTTAATAATACGTTTTGTAACCTATTAAGTGGGTGAATTGACCACAATATTGGTCAATTGTCCCAGGTAGCTCACTTTCCTACTACTAAAATGATTAGATAGGAAATTAGAGCATTAGTCAATATTAAAATGCGTTAAGGCTTAGTGTAATTTTTAATCCTAGAGACCACATGCTAGGTGTGGAGGTCAGATGTGAGAGATGAAAAGTCAGAGTTCCGAGGTCAGTCCTGTTGACGTTGTTTCCTTTCTCGACGACGTCGTTTCTCTTTAAAATCGAGCTGATTACAATAGCAAGAGCTTCACCAGCCACGGCCATCACGATTCTCATCAGTTAGACGACGCACGCACCAGCAGCACGCAGCCACATTGAAAGGTGATAGTGGCGTGTTTTGTCCGGCGACCAGAGCGTGGCGCCACTATGTATACGGCTAATGCTGATTGGTTGAAATAGGCACGAATGAAGAGCGACACCTATCAATGGAATGGAGCAAAATACGACGATGACTCATTTAAAGAACCATCGATTACTCAAATTATGGTGTCTAAGAGTCAGACAGGTGGACCAACAACACATACGATCGTCCTTATCATACATGAATATAAGCAAGCCAATTTTATAATATTTACGGTATCTTATGATTATATATTTACATATATACTTATATGTATTTATATAAGGTTACAATACATATTACTCACTATATAGCATATATATTGTAATATTGTTTATCTACGTGTATATATGTTCATACCACTTAAGCACACATACTTACACAAGCATAATATACATGTATATGCACAGGCCGGATCTATATATGTATATGTGTGCATATATATATATATATATATAAAAGACACCATGATATAAATATGCATATATATACATATATGTATATACATGTATATATATATATTCATATTAGGGGCTGCTTAACTATATATACATACAGGCGGTTTTTCGATCTCCATCGGTAATGGTTTCTCTAAGCAGATAATGTTGACAGAGACAGGACATTAAGGAGGCAAAGGTAGAGACAGGCAGGCATATAGAGCGATAAGAAAAAAGGCGAGGGAGCGACAGAGTGATACATAGAAGCAGATAGAAAACGAGAGGGAGGCAGACAAACAAAGAGACAAAAAGAATGGAAGAGAGAGAGACAGAGACAGAGAGACACACAAAGATAGAGAAAGAGCGAAAAAAAGAGATAGAGAAAGAGGGACAGAGAGAGACAGAGAGAGACAGACAGACAGACAGACAGAGAGAAAGACATGGAGAGACTGAGAGAGAGACAGAGAGAGGGAGGGAGAGGAACAGAGAGACAGAGACAGAGAAAGAGAGAGAATGAGAGAGAGAGAGAGAGAGACAGAGTGAGAGAGTGAGAGAAAGAGAGAGAGAAAGAGAGACAGACAGACAGAGACGGAGACGGGGAAAGAGAAGGAGAAAGAGAAAGAGAGAGAAAAAGAGAGACAGAGAGACAGACAGACAGAAAGAGACAGCGCGAGAGAGAGAGAGAGAGGGAGGGAGGAAGAGAGTGAGAGAAAGAGAGAGAAAGAGAAAGAGAGAGAGAAAGAGAGAGAGAGAGAGACAGAGACCTAGACGGAAAAAGAGAAAGAGAAAGAAAGAGAGAGAGAAAGAGAGAGAGACAGAGAGAGAGAGACAGAGACAGAGACCTAGACGGAAAAAGAGAAAGAGAAAGAAAGAGAGAGAGAGAGAGACAGAGAGAGAGAGAGAGACAGAGACAGAGACAGAGACACAGAGAGGCAGAGACACAGAGAGAGAGAGTAATTTAGTCATGGACTTGGAGATTCACTGGATAGACGTCCAGGTGAAAGGCTTTCAGTTGAGGTTGAATGCGGAAACCTCTGGTAATTCGAATCGGTAGGATGATCATTCTCATTTTCTGGGATAAATGTTGCTGGTAGGATTCCGAATAAAGGAAACGCCTGAAAAACACGTATAAGAGGAGGAAACGCATTCCATTAGGTTAGACAAGAGGCGGCCATTGTTACGAGGTGTCAGCGTACAATGTTCCCTCTCATTTTTAGGAGATCGTGTGTGCAAGAGACTTTGTATGTGCAACATTTTATAAATATTTTTTGCACTTTTTTGCCCATGTCCGACCTGAATGCGATGATGGTTGGATTAAGACCATATTCAAAAGTCTATAGTGACAATACCTGATAACCTAAAAGAAAAGTCCCTTGTCTACATATAAGTAAGGGAACGTATCAATCAAGAAACCAAAGTTTCTGTATTAAGGCTGACCGCAGCTAACTAGGAGAATCGATTCATAAAAAAATGTGTGCACACACTTAATTCTTGTGTGCGCTGGCTCAACGGCCCGCGCATGCGCACAGCATAGAGGGAACAGTGTGATAGGCACTTCATTTTCTCAGCCTCGGTTGGCTAGTTTGCTAACTGGCAGTATTATCGCATGTCGATAGTCTAGGGTCAGTATACATGCACCTATTAGATGAGCTGATGAGTTAGTTAGAGGACGTAAGCCAAGCAGAAATCACGGGCATACATGTACCCGTGTATACACATGTGCATACAACTATACATACATTCATGCACGCGTAGTATACATACATTCATGCACGCGTAGTATACATACATTCATGCACGCGTAGTATACATACATGCATACATACATACATACATACATACATACATACATACATACATACATACATACATACATACATACATACATACATACATACAGACACATACACACACACACACACACTCACTCACTCTTACAAAGGTACATGCATATAAACAATAACACATGCACACATGATCCTAATATAGTTTTGTGTTTGTTCTGAAGACGAAGTGTGTGGTTACACGATCTACAAATGGCATTCCGAGCAACCATTTAAGGTCGTTCTGCTCGACCGGAAGTCAGGGGCCGCTAAGGTCGTCCTCGACACCGGATATGACGTCGACTATGAAAAGAAACACAGATACAACTTCGAGATCGCACCGTACGACTGCGTCACTGGAGTTCACGGAAACAGGTCAGATCAAAGTTCACTCCTTTGGTGGGGAGCCGCGAATGGGTTGAAGTTGAGTATTGGAGTAGGAGATTAGCCAAGAAGAAGGCTACTCCGACTAATGGAACGATTCTCGATTGTTGCATTATGAGCAATTTTTCGTAGATTAGTCATTTTAAATATCTTGATATTGATGATGATGATAATTGTAATAATCACAGTAATACAACAGTTTAACAGCCCGAGGTATCAGTATTTACCTGGGATAAAAATATTAATAATAGTAACAATAATAGTAAAAATTACAGCAAATGATGATTAAAAAAATGTTATTAATACTCATAACTATTATCATAACAATCTTTATTATAATTGCATGAATGTGGTTCGCCAGAGTTCAATACTATACACGGTGATTCAATAAAAAATAGGCTCCTAAGTCAAACTGTTTATTTCATATGATTTTTTATCTCTAATGCCTGACAATTTTCTTTTAGATATTGTAACAATATACTTCTAACATGAAAGCAATCTATAATATTTTTGCGAAGAAACTCTTAGCAGTATGATCTGATTATTTAATTAAAGATGTTCAAAATGTCCTCCTTCTGCTTGCACACAAGCCTGGAAGCGCTGGCGCCATTGGGGTACAGCATCATCGATTACCCTCTAAACCAGACCATACCACACTTCCAACAAGCGTTGCTTCAGATCGTTTACATCATGTATTGCTGTCTGGTAAACTCTCTCTTGCATTACGCTCCACACACTTTGTAGTCATCAATATTTAAATCTGGACTGTTCTGAGACCATAATGTGGGAGAAATGAAGTCTGGTGTCTCCTTTGTTAGCATTTCGATTGTTTTCCTAGCTAAATAGTCAGATCTTACTGCTGAGAGTTTTTTAACAAAAATATTAAAGACCGTTTTCATGTTAGAAGTATCTTGTTACAAAATCAAAAAGAAAATTGTCAGGCATTAGAAATATATTAAATAAACAGTTTGGCTTGCTTTTTATTGAATCACGGTGTATAAACTTTGAGCCGCAATGTGTGATGAAGATTAAACCTTGATGCACATTTTTCTTTCCTGAATAATTCCTCTTACCCTGAGTACAATATCAGACAGCTGTGATTAGAAATAGCTAAATATCTTTTAATTAAATCCATTGCAACATCTTAGCCTCATTTCCGCATGGGTGTCAATACTATTCCAGTAATTCTATCGTGGTGTTTCAAAGTGACAGGTCGGGAGCGCCACTGATAAGTCTCTCTATTGAAGTGGCGTTATATAAATAAGTAATTACAATGACTATCTTTAGAGTCAATGGATAAATGATTTCGTTCTGTATAGAAATAAGTATCAAATCCAGAAATGAATCACCGCGTCATCTATTGACGTGTCAGCCTGATTGGCGTTCTCTCAAAAGTCAGCGCGGTCATTGCAAACGATTCTGGTCATCGCCGACAAACTTATCTTGACCATCCACTGACCAGGATGACCGACAGACTGACCATTAACTCATCGATTTATCAGGGCAGCCATGCTGGGGTTCAGATACCGGATGTTTCTGAGGAGGATGGAAGCAGGCGGAAGTGATGAGACCGGCATCCCTAATGGGCACCTACCCCCGGTCCCCCAGTTGAACCCGCCGACTGGCGTCATCTAGCGATCGAACACGAATTAAAGGCTCGACTTCCGGTTTCGTGAGCACGGTGGAATCCACTTCCGGGACGTCCTTCGATCGCTGTGTTTGCAGTATGTGCACTTATGGTTTGATAGATGTCGCTAGGTTTGCGGTTGATGGATGACCCCGATTTAGGGGAAAGAGGGGTGGGTAAATGGGGAGGAATGGTGGGTTGGAAACCGAGGGGGCGGGTGCGTCAGAGAGAGTGCGTCAAGTGCTCCTCTTCCTCATTGACGCAGGTAGTCAATATGTCTGTCTGTCTATATGTCTGTCTGTCTATATGTCTGTCTGTCTATATGTCTGTCTGTCTATATGTCTGTCTGTCTATATGTCTGTCTGTCTATATGTCTGTCTGTCTATATGTCTGTCTGTCTATGTGTCTGTCTGTCTGTCTGTCTATATGTCTGTCTGTCTATATGTCTGTCTGTCTATATGTCTGTCTGTCTATGTGTCTGTCTGTCTATATGTCTGTCTGTCTATATGTCTGTCTGTCTATATGTCTGTCTGTCTATGTGTCTGTCTGTCTGTCTGTCTATATGTCTGTCTGTCTATATGTCTGTCTGTCTATATGTCTGTCTGTCTATATGTCTGTCTGTCTATATGTCTGTCTGTCTATATGTCTGTCTGTTTGTCTGTCTGTCTGTTTGTCTGTTTGTCTGTCTGTATGCTTAATATATCTCTCATTTCTTCGTTACTCTTAAAAACCTTGTCTATAGAGTTCTTCCTCTCGTTCTGTCTCTTTCTCTTTGTCTCTCTCTTTTTATTTCTATCTGTCTCTGACTGTTGCTGTAATCTAGATTAGAGTCTGTGCTGACACATATGCACGAAAACTTACTCATTTACTTATTATTTTACTTTTCGTCTCTCTGTCTCTGTGATTCTCTGTCTTCGTCTCTTTGTCCTTGTCTCTGTGTCTGTGTCTTTGTCTCTCTGTTTCTCTTCTGGAGAAAACACAGAGGAGGTGCAGCGGCCACAAGCTGTCATTAAAACATCGCAAAATATACTCTTGAATTTAGACACCTTTAAAATGTCCTCAGCTGATGCTATATAATATTTGTAAAATACTCAGGTTTTATTATTCCATAATAGGTCTAATATTAATTTTGTCGTCAGTGCCCTATGCATAAGATTACAAGGCATTAATTTACATAACTGAAGCTTGGTAAATAACCTACTTAATTATAAGGTGCATAGTGTTTGTGAAATAGTTATTATATTATGTATTCTTGAATCAATTCGAATTTAATATAGCGCCCCATCAAGGTATCTACTCAGAAGTGAATAATAATGACATCATGGTATTGGTAGATTTTTTGATTTCTTAAATCAAACTTGTAGCATTTCGAAATTTGTAACATTTTTCGAGATGTAAACATCCGCTTTGATTTTTTAAAATTCAGAATCACTATTCCTACTTTATCTGCCTTTATATCACGATTTACCTGGATGGCCCTACTTAGCTGGACTATTGCCCTTTCTGGGTCCCTTGTTGTTGCTGATTGACGAATATTAATTGTTATTATTATTTTTTCAGTGGCTGCAATAATAATGAATTGATTGATTGATTGATTGAAGTATAGAGGACACATTTTTTTTGAATTTCCAGTGTCTGTGACCTGTTGAATATTTAAATATCACAGTGCAAAATATAAGTACAATTACAATTGCTTTCAGATTTACTGCTAGATAGTTTGAAAGCTGTTGATGTTTTATCAATTCAGTTGATTAATTTTGAATAAAACCTGTGTGATTTAAATCATGATTTTTAACCGCGATATAAATCATGATTTAAATTGTATCAACCCCGTTATTTAGATGCACGTGTCTTACAGCTGCTTATTCTTTTCGCCCCCTCCTCCTCGTCCTCCTCCTCGTCCTCCTCCTCCTCCTCCTCCTTTTCCTCCTGTCTGTCTGTTTGTGTGTCTGCCTGTCTGTGTGTCTATCATGCCAGTTGCCTGCGATTGGGTTAACGCCTGGGTTACGATCACGTCGTCTGCCTACTTCGCATTAATGCCACCCTTTCCATTAGAAACTGCAGTGTCACCGGTCAGGCGATCTTAGCGCTTTCTCCGGAGCTACCCTCTATGTATGCTTCAATGTCTGTGTGTCTATCTGTTTGTCTTTGTCAGTCTGCACGTTAATCTGTCTGTCTGTCTGTCTGTCTTTCGTCTGCTCTGATGAATGCTTGTCCTAAGTGCTGCCTGTCTTTCTTTCTGCATCTCGTCTACTTTCACGAATGCTCGCCCTAAAAACTGTTTGTCTAAATATCTGTCCTATCTTGCCTCTCTGCCTTGGAAAATGTTTCTCCTTACGACTGCCTGTCTATCTGTCTTTTTGTCTGTGTGTCTGTCTTTCTATATGTTTTAATATCTGCCTTAACGAATGATTGTCATATGAACTGTCTGTCTATCTGTCTGTCTTTCTTATCTTGTCTCGTTGCCCTAGCCAATGTTTCGCCTAAGACCTATCTGTGTACCTGTATCTCTGTTTCTTTGTCTCTGTATTTGTATTCGTCATGCGCATTTATAGCTAGGTGTCTCTGTCTGTCTGTCTGTATGTCTGGGTCTGTTCATCTCATCTATTCCCAATTCTCTCTTTGTGCTGGTATCTCTCTGTCTACAGATGTATTTACAATTGCACGTGGGCGTCTTCTACTATTTCTCCATCTATTTCTCTAATTATTTATTTCTAATTGCGTTCGTGCAGTTCGCATCAAAGGCTTTTGCCGACGGCGGGCGGCGATTCGTGTCTTTGATGTCTAATGGGTGGCACCAACCTCAATCGCAGAGGATTTCTCTACCTCGGCTTCTGTAGCCGACTTTGTCCGCGTGCGTCTGCTTCTACTTCCGCCTCTGTCTGTCTATCAGTCTTCTTCTGTCTCTGTGACCTTGTCTCATGTGTTTGTCTCCATCCCTCTGTCTCTGCCTGTGTGAAAGCCTATGTGAATGTCTGGGTGTCTGTCTCTATAACTGCCTCTGTGTTTGTGTGTGTGTGTCCGTAGACCTGTGCGTGTGTTTGTGTGCCCGTATGTGTGCCGGACCTGACTGCTTATCAATCTTCTCTCATAGATCTTGCCGCAAACGTGTTGCAAAAAAGATAAATTAATTGTAGCTTCATTCGAAAATGCTTTGCCATCTGTCTTTACTTCTCTTTCAATCTACGACACTACTAGGAATAAATTTACATCACTATCAGTTTTTTAACATTGTTTTTTGTTCTTTTTTTGGTTTTTGTTTAAACTACGTACTTAAATACTTATAATACGCAATTTATTCATACAATGTTATGTATCAAATTTCACCTGCTCATAAACTCATATACACTTGGCAGCATCTACCATTATCAGAATATCTAGTATGCATAAAATAATATTAATTTTGCGAACATTATGCACGTTAAATGAAACAACCAATTTGCCAAGGTACTCTTTTAAATTGTTCAGTTACTTAAGCCGTCTATATTTATACAGAGGCCGATGACGACAATTTGACCATAAGAATTGTGCAGTTAACATGAAAATTTTTACAACTACTATATAGCTCCAGTTGACTGCATTTTTAAAGGTTTCTAAACCCAACTGTATATTATCCGATGTTTAGCCAACAGCTCTGTTTTCTCTAGAAATTAGACACAGATCTCAACTGGAGATGCGACGTATTGCTCGTGAATAAGCTGCTGCCCTACTCTTAATATTGGAATAATGCACTGGATGTTTTTGGGTTTACGATTACTTTAACGACTGCTAACAGTTTACATTAGTGTTGTTGGCAGAAATGCTCTGGACCGTGGCATTATACAACAATAACATTTACCGTTCGTATTTAAAAAAATATTTTCAAGGTTTAAATTCGACAATTTGAAAGTATATTATTATACATAGTGACCGATTTTAAGTATACTATTTTAAAGATGCGTGGAGCTTTTGAGGCTGAAAGTTCGGCCTAATAACGCACGGAAAAATTACTTCTACGGCCGAAAGTTCGTCATATATGTCTAAAAACGACACTAACCCTGACCCTAGACGATCCCCACGACGCCTAACCTGGCCCTTACCGACCCTCACAATGCCTAATCTAACCCCAACCGACCCTCACGACGCATGTTACAAATGTTTTGTGTTTTTAACAGCGCGCATGCGCCAATGGTTGCGCATGCGCAGAGGTCTTCACGCGCTAAATTTTGTATGGGTTCGGTCGTAGAAGTAGAATTTTCATTTATTTTTGGGCCTAAGAAGATTTATGCTTTAAAGATGCTTTTAAGAGAGTTTATTTTGTAGAATGTTCCATTGTATTTGGTTTATCTGAACTATTCTTAGTAGCAATAGTAGTTTCAGTTTAAAGACACTCTGTGATTACACAATCTTTGCGTCACCTTCCTCTTTAAAGTTGTCTTGAGACTGGCACTACCAGATTGAGAGCATTTACGGAGCATAACTATTAACGAGTCACCCTTTGATACGTACCTTTGATACGTAGAAGTACTATTTGCAGCTTAACGACACTTTGTAATAACAGAGATCATTAGCGTTGCCCCCTCCTTATCCAGGCTTAGGACTGACACTGCTATAATGTGCAGTGCTGGAGTTTTGACATTTCGAATTTGTTGTTACTTATATAAATTTATGCGTATATAAAATGGTGTTCAAATTCGCCAGGTTTGCCCCTATTTAGCGGCAATTGAGTAAATTACCGATGAGACTTTAAGAGATGAAAACATGGTTTTTTGCGCTGAGAGAAATATGCAAGTGTAATGCAATACATTGCAATACTGTACAATGCAATACAATGCTGTTCAGTCATCAATGCAGTGCCTTTAAAAAAATGCTATGCCTACTGAATCTTCTACACATTCCGACAGTCGTGTTAAAGCGGATACGTTTTTAAAGTATAATAACTTCTAAAAGTATTTTAATGGCAGTGAGACGTTTGCATATATTTTACACAAATAAGATAAGTAAGATATGTAGCCAGCTGTTTTCAGATCTACAATAGCGTCAACTACACCACGTTTTACTCAAAAAAATAATCTGATTCTGCTCGGAGAGTGAAACACGAGAGGTGAAGCGCTTAGGAATATCCAGTGAGAGTCAGATGAAACCCGGCATCTCAGATCTAGTTCCCAAACGCTAGCTATGCAGAAACTTACAAATTAGTGAGTTGTAAGTGAACAGTTGTTGAACCATGTACGACATTGCCATGCGAACAATTAGGCAATAGGTTGCGCTGTCAAAGCACCCTGCTCGCTTCAGCGTACATAACCTCAAGTTGTCTCAAACCTTGGAGCGCGGCGAGTCACGGAAGGCGACTGCTTAGAACGATCCATTTAGACACCTTTAAAACAAAGCAGCTGACGCTATATGTGTAGGTTGCGACAGCCGGTTAGTAAGACCATACTTCAAAATTTAGTATGATAGGGCGCATAGCAAGACCTCGAAAACATTGTCAAAATTGTGAGTAGCAGACAAACACCTTAGAACTGCGTTTTGCATTATAATGCACGCAATAACTCAATAGGTGACGCTGTGAAAACACTCCTTCTGCGTTCAAATCCTATCCATTAGAACACGGTGAGCCACGAAAGCCGATTGTTTAGAGCAATTCATTTAGACACCGTTAAAACACAATTATCAAACCGACTTCATGTAGGCTTAGGACGCGACGGGTGATAATTTTCGTACAAAATCCCATAAAAGATTAAGTTCGATGAGAAGATGTGCTCCTATGCATCTTGTTGTCAAAAGTCCCTCACATTTTCTGTTGCGTATATTAGTTTATAGAGCGCCGCTCACAGCAGTAGCCATTTAGTAGAACTCCCACTTTGAGAATTCCGAGAGTAGAGAAAGGTTTTGATGCCGTTGGAAGAGATTCAGCAAGAATGGTAACGCGTAGAGATGAGGCAAGGGTATTTCTTGGGAAGGTTAAATGATGGCAAAGGATCTATAGCTGCATTCTTTCTGGGTTCCTTCCTACAACATTGTGCTCCAAACTTGTGGAAGTACTTTGCCAGTCCAAGGAGTGGACTGCTGGATGAGAAACTGCAATGAGAGGCGAAGGAATGTGATCCATGAGATATCTCTTGAATAATATCCAGCTTTGACTTAATGACCTGGATAAGAACTTTGGACCTGCATAGGAACTGGCAGAGGAACTGGCCAGTGTCTATGAGTGACTTTAGACTGGAAGAATTGATTGAGAGGCGATTGGAAGGCATAGAAAAGAGACAAAACGCGGCCAACAAGAATGAATTGAGCGCATGTCATCAGCGATAAGGTGCCACGTAGCGCAGTCACTAGAAGTGTCAGTTTAACGACAGTGCGCGATAACAAAAATCATCGGCCACGCCTTCTTTCCTTATCGAGACTTAAGACTTGCACCGTCAGAATAGAATATTGTGTTTCTATTATTCTTTCTAAGTCGCCTGGAATTTAATTTTGAACGGGTGTGCAGCTTTGGCCTTGAAATTCTCCTCGATCGCGATTGTTCCATCTCTGAGTGTGGCCGAGGTAATATAACTAATGCGCCTGATTTGCATATTATAATTAGTCCAGTCTTTAGATGATGCAAATGAAAATGGCGGTTGTTGTTCTATCGAATGTCGTCGTATTGTGCAATTCGAAAGTTAAAATGTCAAACCATTGCAAGTTAAAGTAAATTGTGTACTGAAAACAGTCACATTGTTTTTATGGGAAAAAGAAATATTTCGCTTAATTGCTAAGCGTTAGACTATCCTACCCTTCTGTAACGTTGTAGATTGTACGCGCCAGATTGCGCGAAGATGTTGACGCATTACCGTAATGATTTTTGACGTTTATATATAATATCATAGTGCCATCCTTTTAAATGTGTTTTATGAATGGTATACAACTTGTATTTAATACGCGTCTTTGTAAAAATGGCCTTAACTCAAAGAACGCGTTACAATGTAGCGATTAATCATTTTGCTTAGAGAAGAGATGAATTTTAAGTTTAGTTTTAACAATAATAATCGGGGAGGATCATCGCAAACTTAAATAACGAACACTCGAAGACTGAGTATAGCCTACATGTAGCTAGTCAAGTTGCAGAGATATGTATTTTCCTAGAAAACTTATTAAATATATTTAATATTTGACCAACTACGTATCCGCGGTCTGGTGTAGCCT
Organism: Bimastos eiseni; assembly: GCA_959347315.1. Taxonomy (NCBI): domain Eukaryota; kingdom Metazoa; phylum Annelida; class Clitellata; order Crassiclitellata; family Lumbricidae; genus Bimastos; species Bimastos eiseni. Next base: position 2,941,225 of record OY365808.1, read on the forward strand.
ACAACGTTAAAAAGCACAGTATTCTAATTAAAATTGATTTTACCCCGATCTTCTTTATTTTCTTAAAGTTCTTTGCTCTGTGTGAATTCAGACGTTCGAATTAGTCAATCTCTTCAATAGCAATGTTCTTGCAGCATTTTAAGTATTGCCATTATTATTATTCTTATTATTACTATTATTATTGTTATTATTATTATTATTAATTTTATTATTATTATTATTTTTATTATCATTATTATTATTTTTATTATTTAGCATGGTAGTGTTGACGATAAACAGATGGCGTTCCCTCGCTGGACAGCTACCGAGAGTCTTTGGAGTAGGTAGCTTGTCTCGAGTGTGTCATGGGTCACACCGGTCAGCCTTCGTCCCAAATCCAACACAAAGTTCAAATCCTCGGAACTCCAAGCACCACTGGACTCCAGTGCCACCGCCACAAAAGCATGGGGTCGGGTGATCGATGCGTACTTTGCTCTCTTGGCGACTGCTGCACGGTTTGCTGCTTCTCCTGCTGCAGTTGATGTCGCTGTCAGGTATGAAACAGTCACATCCCAAGTGAGGCACCTGCCGCATAACCAAGGGATGAGTGTCACGCCGTCCGGTCGCTTGCCATCTTCTCTGGTGAGGCCCAAAGGTTCCTTCTGAGAAGGGATGCTCGCCCTTCGAAATGATATATATATATATATTAGGTCATTGAGCATACTGTGTCGTTGTTGTCGGCCTGCGTTTCTTCTGCATGCCAGACCATGGAGTCCTCTGGCGTCAACCTTCTCGCCACAGTGACACAGATGAGGCTCACATAGTTTCTGTTTTAGAATTATTATTATTATTTATTTATTATAATTATTATTTTTATTGTGGTGGTGATGTGAAAAAAGTAAATTGTATACTGAAAACAGTCACATTGTTTTTATGGGAAAAAGAAATATTTCGCTTAATTGCTAAGCGTTAGACTATCCTACCCTTCTGTAACGTTCTGTACCGGTGGAAGTTTCAGTTTAACCACATTGTGTGACAACAACGAGCATTAGCGTTGCCCTCCTTCTGTATCCAGGCTTGGGATTGGCACTGCTGGACTGCATGCGTTAATTGTGTTAATTTAGCACCGTCTGTTGTTTGGCAACCTAGAGACATTGTTCTTACCGCAACTTACATTTCTATTGATTTCACCTTGAATGAGCGTCTATGATCAGGGCTGACACTCAACTATAGATCGTACGTCCTTTACAACACCTTTTTATATTTGTAAGTACCGGCTATTTATAAGGAAGGGCAGCATCAACCGTATGTCAAAAGTTGCTCTCTGGCAACCAGTCATGCAGAAATGGAATCAATAACAACCCAAAAGGAAGAAAGAAAACAGAAAGACTAAAGAAAGAAAACAGAAAGACTAAAGAAAGAAAACAGAAAGACTAAAGAATGAAAACAGAAAGACTAAAGAAAGAAAACAGAAAGACTAAAGAAAGAAAACAGAAAGACTAAAGAAAGAAAACAGAAAGACTAAAGAAAGAAAACAGAAAGACTAAAGAAAGAAAACAGAAAGACTAAAGAAAGAAAACAGAAAGACTAAAGAAAGAAAACAGAAATACTAAAGAAAGAAAACAGAAAGACTAAAGAAAGAAAACAGAAAGACTAAAGAAAGAAAACAGAAAGAGTAAAGAAAGAAAGACAACATAAAGATAAAGGATTTAAACTATATATGTAATCGAACTGAAATGCTAAAATTCTGATGACGTCAACAGCCTGTGTTGCTATAAGATGTCGTTAAACTGTTGATTAATAAATAACGCGCTTGCGTCAATTGCAAAGAATGTGGTAACATCCGAGGCACTGCTTGCGCATTGACGGTGATAGTCCAAAGCCTGAATGAAGAAGGTGGGCGACGTTAATAGTCTCTGTTATCACGCAGCGTTGTTAAACTGAAACTACTGCAATAAATACTTCCACTAATTTTACTATAACTATTACTACTACTAGCAAGAACTAGTATTGCTACTAAAGTGGCTCTGTGTTAAGATATTGAGTGCAGTTAGTCGACTCTAATTGTCTTTGTTACTAACCAATCACAGTTATTCTAACAATGATAACAACGGAATTAACTAGATCATACGTCCAATGGGAGCGCCTTAACTGATAGCCTCCGTGATAGACATACACGCAGAGGGTCTGCAGCGTCCTCCTTTTATAGGTATAATCGTATTCGTAATGACGAAATTTCTTAATGACGAGAGCTGCGTGATAACAGAGATTGTCCAGAGGTATCAAGTGGAGGGACAAATCAGGCAGGCACTCAATCGCTCACTCACGCACTCAATCACTCAATCATTCGCTCGCTCGCTCACTCACTCACTCACTCACTCAAATAACAGTTCTCTCCTGCCTGAGAAGACACTTAAGTAGCGAATTTACCACCGCGCTCTATAAAGAATACGTCCATGCATTATACTGGCGCTCTATAAATCGTCGCTTACTAAATTCACATTTGCTCGGCTATCAACGTTTATTGCCAGCTTCATGGCAACGCTTTACACAGCGGCACGATAAGTGCTCTACATAAATATTGAGATTGTCAACGAATATATATATATAATATATATATAATGTACTTATATATACACATATGTTTATGTGCATTTATATATTATATATATAATTATATATTGAACGAATATATTAACAGAGGATAATTATTTTAAGGCTGAGAATATTATATATATATATATATATATATATATATTATAAACGTTTAAGAGCATGACGGATGTTTATGCGCAATTATATGCAAATTAATACACACTGTCGTGATTAATGCGTTGACTAATCATAATTACACGTTTATGATATGTGGCGTTTATGAATAACCATTGCCTGCTTTTCGAACACGTCTCCAATCTCACCCACTCCTCCTCTTTTCATCTGAGGCGTCTCCGGGTCATTCGTCGTTCCGTCTCCTCCTCCACCTTCACTATTTTAGTTCACATTTTTATTTGTTCTCGAATTGACTACTGTAAATCCCTTCTAATTGGTCTTCCAAAGGTTCGTCTCTCTCCTCTTCAATCAGTACTTATAAGACAGCTGCTAGACTGATAGCTCGCTTTCCTCGTTTCTCTCGCATATCTACCCTTATGCTTGATGAACTTCTTTGGCTTCCACTCCATGCTCGCATACACTTTATAATTCTCATTCTAATCTTCGAAGTTAAGCGGGTCTTGCCCCGAAATATCAGGTTGACATAATACTTCGGCCTCACTCAGTTTTATCCCTCCGTCCGTGCACTTAGTTTGCTCACTAGACTTGACCTCTTTGTTCCGCGATCTGGAACAGCTATGGCCCAGTCTCGATCTTTTGCCTCAATTGGTCCTTCTCTGTGGAATGCGCTTTCTCCATATGATCACTCTAAAATTCTATCTGGCATCTCTCATCATCTATTGCTTTTTCAAAACCTGCTTGTGCATGATGGTTAGGGCCTCGTGGTTTATGCGAGTATGCGATTTCGCATTTATTCGCATAAATTCTTAAATGGAAAGTTTTCGCAAATTATTGCATAAAGTTCGGAAAATTTCGGTCAGTGTCAACTATAATTGGCTTGTCCGGGCTATTATTAGCCTATAAGGGCTATAGTTTACCGAACAGACGACGTAATTGTTAATAACTTGGTTTCTACGATTATGCAATTTTTCGCATAATTTATGAAACAATTTCGCTTTAACCACGGGGGTTAAATGATGCGGCCTACCTTCGAATCAAAGACGGCTGAAGAACAGAACAGAGACAGCGCCTGTCGAGTTAACATTACTAAATACGTGCATTTTGTCCGCGCAAACATATCAAAATATTAGCTGATGTGGATAAATCGGGTAATGTCAGGTATTTGAAGGGTCAAGGTCGAAATACAAGGTTAGGGCAGACTGACGGTCTTTGCCCGACCTTCTTGTCAGTTTAACCGAAAGAAAGGTCGCCACAGACCATCAAAACGACTGGGTCATACGCGACTCTTGATCCCGTTCGAAACACGAACTTTGAACTGGGCGAATTTCGCGCGTGATCGTTTTCTGTCGTCTGCTTCCGCTGAAAACGACCTCTGGCGACATCTGGCTGCCATTACGTCAGCCAGGAATGATGTCTGATGAAAGCAGACACTGATGAGTCGAGAAGGCCAGCGGGTATAAACTGTCTGGTTTGAGAGCTCGTCTTGAAATGCTGCTTATACGAGTTCGACGGTTAATATGATTATGTGTGAATCCTTAATGTAGTTAACTCACTGCAGATAGAGGAACGCAAGAAGGAGGAGGGGAAGAGAAGGGAGAATAGGAAGAGAAAGAGTAGGTGGAAGAGGAGGAGTAGAAAGAGAAGGAGGTGAAAGAGAGGGAGGAGGTGTAACAGCAAGAAGTGGAGGAGGAAGAAGAGAAGAGGGGAAGGAGAGAACATGAAGGTAGAAGGGGAGAAAAAGGAGGAAGAGGAGGACAATGTTTTTCCTTCTTCATCTTCTTCTTCCTTCTTCTTCTTCGCATTTGTTTCTCCACATTTTCCATTTCCAAGGTCTTCCCAATCTGTAAGAGACACCTTTCCCGTCTCCATATTGGCATCGTAGTACATCTGATGTGTCCAAACGTCCTTGCTCACGAAGAGTCAAATGTATTGCATTCATCTTGAACCGTTGTCTGTCGGTCATTTCATAACCCAGCGTTACGTAAGATGACATAACATAACATAATATAAGATGATATAACATAAGATGACATGACATAACATAACATAAGATGACATAACAGAAGATGACAGGACATAAGATGACATAACATAGCATTTTCAGGCAAAGCCAAGCATACCATGGCATGAAATAACTAAATCACATTCCATACGCCTAAGTATGATAATTTGGCAACTTCAATGAAAAATGCATCAACCTTAGTTCAAACAAAAATACTTTCGCCCGGAATTCTGAAGCATGCGCAGAACATCGCTATGCCAGATCTTCGACCTCTTGAACTCTTGCCAGAAGTCATTCTCCTACTCCATCGCTCATCGTTGCCACTCTTTCTTGGTCAGCATGGATCACAAAACTTCCAGTGACGAATGCCTTTATCTCATACGAGGTGCCCACACCGCACCAGGTACGAGCAGCTTTCAAATTTAAACCGAATCCGTTTCGCCGTTCTACATCGTTTAGCACCGGAATTGCACATAATTCTCGGAATATCCGCCAAACATTATTGCTACCTATTATATATATATATATATTATTACATAGGCCAGCGTAGAGTAAATATCTTGAAGAGGTGCTATATAAATCCTTGATTTTATTACATAGGGTTAGATTACATTACATTACACTACGTGCTTGCTTATTTGCTGATTTACTTGCCTTCGTTGTAACTACGGTGCTTACCTGCATGCTTGCGTGCTAGCTCTCCAGCCTGCTTTATAGCTTTGCAACCTTAAGCACCGACGAGCTCAATCCTTTGACTACATAATTATACTTAAATATATATGTAGAGCTGTATTGTGCGGATTAAGGGCTTGGAGCCGTAACAAGATCAGCGCTAGAGTGTACAGCGAACATGACCCAAGAGATATATAAAAAGAGATATATTAAAAGGTGTGCAAGACAAGCGCGCTATCAGTGATAGTACTTACTGCCTTAACGCATTTCTCAGTGTAGGCCCTACCAAGTCGTTACGATTAATCTACCATTTTGTCGTCTTTCGATATCAGTTGGTTTGCAATACAATCTAACGACGTTGTGTAATAAGAAAGAGGCAGTGTTTAGCGACACCTTGTGGCTAACAAAGTCGTTGTCGTTAGTAATTATTTCCCATGTATAATGTCATCTTACGGCTGCAAGGCCGTTGACGTCTGGTTGACGTAGCCTCAAGCATAATGGGCCAACGGGGCAGTGGAGGAGTTGCCGTTGACGCTAGGCCTGCTTGAGTTGAGTAGGCCTACAATGACACATTTTGATTAAACACGACTCAGATATAATGCTGTGCTCAGGAGTAATGCGCCTTTGTTTTACGAGTTGCTTATTAAGGCTGAATTTACTGATTTGTATAACCGAATTTAGGCTTGGAGCGCGTCTGAGTAGACTTCTTGAGCAAGAGCTATATAAATGGTAAAATGACTGACTGACTGAATGAATGAATGAATGCATCCTTAGCCAACATCTTCTGTCCTATAATAGATCATCTGAAGCAATCATCATTGCTAAAGTTTTACGTAGGCCTAACGTCAATATGATCGTAATCCAACGGTTTCTAACAGTAAGTAAGTATGAATATTCTATAGTTGACTACCTGCGAACGCTTGGCTTACAGAGGGTACAAATAAAAGCAATAAGTCATATAATAACATTTGCATAATAAATGACCTCTTTTCAAATTCATCAACTTCATGATGAGGTCATGTGACCTAGATCACATGTTAGCTTTAGTTTGCTAGAACCTGAGGATGTTGTTTACCTCGGGCATGGAAAAAATAATAAAAATAGTGGCAACTATAATTTAATAGTAACGGCAATTTATATGGCACCTTTACACGGCATTCTGTTACAAGGACACCTCACAAACAACTCGATACATTATAGCAAAGCACACCATTTTTTAAATACTGTTTATTGTATAATTAAACACCGCTTTACACTTTGCTTGCTGATTTCATCTGTTTTTAATCTTTATTTCAAATACCTTGCATTGATTGCGTTAATTAAATACTTGTACCAACATGTGATATATATGCAAAGATGTAGTTCACTGTATGTTATCACTTGGTATAATATGATAAATAAATAGTATAGACTTACATTATTACAAAATATTTCTGTAATAACGTTTAATAGAATTAGAACATTAGGCCTATGTCAAAATTCCAAGCCAAAAATTCTGTGAAGGTTTGATGATTAGACAAATGATTGGTCATACACAATTTGTTTTATTTTGAACATTTCTTGATCCAAATATTGATGCAAATATTGTAACATTTGAATGAGATACCACATGACATGTACTATAGATGATGTTAATTCGTTATTATTTATGTGTAAAACAATTAACATTAGTTTAAAGTTCAGACAGTTCTGAATTATGTCTTTTGGACGCTATGAATTTATTATCACTGTACTGTATATGTTTCAAATTGTCGTCAACGACCATTGATGTCATACGACGACGTTAAACTGTGGAATAATAATAATATTTTGCTTGTAGGTTGCTTGAGATATCTGCCATCTTCACGATATAAAATTGCTTGAAATTAAGTAAATATTTTCTACTATTTCGATCCAAATGCCAAACATAGCTATTAACAAGACACTAATGTGTACCATTATCCCACTTGATGTGGTTGTCCGTTTTCTCGTAGCGCACGAATAATGTCCATCGAGTGGTCATTATGCCCGAGGTTCCATTGGTCAGTTTCGATGACCATCAACGAATCTAATTCGCTATTGCCGTCTGTCGACAAATTGGACAAACGAGCAACGGATGAATATATAAATATGACGACTAAAATATTAGGAAGGAACCGAAGGACGCTTTTTGCCAAAGGACAAAGGAATCGACAGTTGAAACAGGACAGAGGAACAAAGAGGAAATTAAGGACAAAAACTAAGAGGACAAAAACAGTCAAAACAAAAGTAGTGTAAGGACAAGGAAGGCCAAGGACAAAGGAATCACATCCTGAATAAAGGATAAAATTAAGGCATAACGGAATAGACATAATTTTACATGACAATGGTGTTCATTGCTACATGCAATCAATGTAGAGCTGTTTTATTCAAGCTCTGATGAATTAGCTGGATACTTACTATGTGATAATACTTTACGTCATTCACAATTACAATTGAGATATGTGTTGCTGGTTAGTCTGATGGAAAATAAGGAACGCTTTTAATCTGACAACCGTCAATTGGTCGATATTGTAATCATAAAAATGAGAAAATAAGGGAATTGTGCGCGCATCTTTCCGTACTGATCGTGCTGTTTCTGTCTGTCTGTCTGTCTCTTTCTCTCTCCGTATCTCTACTTGTCTCTGTCTTTGTCTCCCGTATCTCTGTCTGTCTCTGTATGTCTCTGTCTGTCTGTCTCTCTCTCTCCCGTCTTCTCTAACTCTTTCTGGTTATGTATGTAAGTTTGGCAATCTTTTCCATGTCTCTACAAGTAGGCCTATTCTTCTAATGCGCCTGACTATAAGGACGGCCGTAGATGAAAGAGCTGAACACAGCAGAAGCAAACTGAGGAAGGAAGGGTAATTACAAACTGTCATAATTTTCATCCCGTCTTTGCCCATTAGAATGATAAATGCCAGTAACCATGCATGGACGATGATACCCACCTCACCCCCGATTGCCCTTCTACCGGGCCACTGCTAATGATCGGCCAACTAATGGAAACGTTCCAGAGGAAAAGAAAAACACGGCTAATTGCTTCTCTATTTCGTTCCTTTGCCAAGTCATTCCTTATTTACCCAGCAGTCGACAGTCGGCGCTGCATTTGCTTCTTTATAGTTTAGGCTGCTGTGTTTTCTAGCTCGTCGTCAGATCACACGGTTTTCGCTGAGCACGATTGGAGGACATTTTTTTGGCGCGATTTCCAAACGGTTAAATCTTAATGCGGAATGTTGTTGTCGAACACTAGGGCCTGCAGTTGATACTTGGAGATACTATGGAACTTGGAACGTATTTAAACATTTGCTTGCGTGAACAAAGAGCATCGCTATATACTGGCATATACAGGCTATTTCTATTATTCTGTAGACTGTTGCATGATTATCGCCAGTCTATGAGTCTATTATATTATTACCCAAATGGCTATTGTTATATAAAACTGATTTACACGAAGGCTGTTATATACGTTAGTCATTGTTATAATATGTAGATTATTGCGTCGCACGCAGACGATAATAATATAATATTATGCAGGTCATTGTTAGCATAAATGCAGACTACCATTGTTGTTACGTAGGCCATTATGCATGAAGGCTTGTGGATATGTAGGCTTTTTTATAAAATCATTTAGGCTATTATTTCTGCATACTATTTCTGCATATTATTTCTGCATGCTATTTCTGCATACTATTTATGCATACTATTTATGCATACTATTTATGCATACTATTTATGCATACTATTTATGCATACTATTTATGCATACTATTTATAGGAATGAAGGTATATGTATTTGCACTGTATATGTATATCTCCGAAATGTTTCAACGCTTCAAGAAATCCCTTAGCGCTGGTTCAGTCACTCTCACTTTCGCTCACTCACTCACTACATGCGTTCTTATCATCTGATAGTTCGTTATTAAGCGCAAATTGGTCCAGCTTCAATTACCCGTACGCGTTAGGCTTCGAGCCTCGCCTTGCTGTGTGTTGCGATTCAATGCTCAGACGATGATGTACTTAATAATAATAATAATGATGATGATGATGATGTTGTTGATGATGATGATGATGGCGATGACAATAACGATAACGTTTAAGTCCCTGGAGAGCTTCAGTTCCTTAGGGCATTAAGTAATAATAATATTAATAATAACAATAACAATAATAATTACAACAATATTAATGAAAATAATTATGCGCTTCGATTTACACACCTTATATAGCGATATTAATCTGTCTTATATAAATTCAGAATATGCAGTACGATGACACATGTCAAGCATTAAAATACAGCCATACAGCGTAACAATATAGGATTGAAATGCGGCATTAAGACAGTTATAGCAATGGACAACTGTATAACACAAGTATAACAGCAACTAGGAATGCAATTCCTAATGACCAAATGCGTCGAGCAACTTAACTGTGAATACATTTGAATGTTTCATCGAGAACATCCTTTGAGACTGGATCTCGTTGGAGGGTTTCTCGAGCGAAAAGCTTTTTGTAGACAGGTGTCAGTCACCCGCCAAGCAGCGCCACTGTTGCGTGCTTACTCGTCAGTACAGCGGGAATTGAGCGCGGTAGAGAAGGGACTTGAAGCGCTAAATAAATTATCACTCACTCCACGTTCGGGAAACGTAGGGCCTACCTCGAACGAACGGAAGATTTTTTATACTAAAAGCAGTGACGAAAAAATTATTGGCGTTGTCCACCTTCTTTTTTCAGGCTTGGGAATGACACCCACAGGAAAAGAGCAGTTTCGAAGATTTTTGATGTGTGGGTGTTTTCAAAAGTTAAACAAAATGGCCATTGATGAATTAACTAAATTAATAATTCTTCATTTGTTAAATTTTTGTGGACATGCGCTGCCCCATCGGGCCTCAGCCGCCGTCCCAAGCAGGCCCACCGGGCTCTATTGTACATCTGACCTCGGCCCTGAAGAGGATCATCCATATGAAATCGTTTATTATATTTATTATTATTATTATTATTATTATTATTATTATTATTATTATTATTTGCAAAGATTATTATTGTTGTTGTTTCAGTTTTCTTATCCGAGGTAGTTCTGATCCCCAGGTGATATAAAAATTGTCCGGAGACAAAAGAAACATCCACCTCCTCACCAGCCTGATGTGTATGGGCAGATGTGTGTATGTGTATGTGTGCGCGTGTGTGTGTGTGCGCGTGTGTGTGTGCGTGTATGTGTCATTATCTATGTGTTCATGAATGTATGAGTGCATGTATTTAACCATAGCCATAATTATTATTATTAGGCCCTATTATTTTTTATTATTATTTTTTTTCAATCTATTATTGTGAAGATTTGATCCTATTGAATTTTGTCCCAATTTCCTATACGCAATTATTGCTGTGTGGCGGTGGTTGTTTGCAGTTTAACTACACTGAGTGATTACTTATTATAAACCATTGTTGTGCGTTTTCCATGCCTAATATATGTAGCATTGTTCACGCCATTTTAAGGGTGTCGAAGGAGTTCGCTCCCTAGAATCGCCTTGCGTGTTCCATGCTTATATCCACCAATATAATTATAATCGCTTCAACGTTTAACGTCGTCATATGATACTATAATAAAAAGCTGACATTGACGACAATTTCAATCACATGCGGTACTGTGGTAATTGATAATATCATAACTCCGAAAGACAATATTCAAAACAGCCTGAACCTTCTAATGTTCATTACAGACATAACTTATAGACTTAATAACATAAATGAATCATGGCACGTGGCATATCACGCAAAACTAACAATATTTGTATCACTTGTCATGTACAAGAAATGTTAAAATTTTTATAGATTCTCAATGTACAATTATCTATTTATTTAAATTTTAAAACTATGCTTTCTCTGTATCAATTCTTGTCTGCTTTCGTTTTCTATCGTCTTTTGCCATCTATTGTTAATGCCATCCATTAATTCGGGTTATTGCTGATTTGTAACGACACCGTCCCATATCGAAGACGGTTTGGTGTCGCCTTTCATCTTTCTCCAGACTTGAGACTGGCACTGTGAGAGTGCTAACATCGTAGGAGTTCCCATCGATCCTTCGTCTATCCAATCGTTATATAGCATTGCCTAAAACATTTTAAAGGTGTCGAAAAAAGGCGCTGTAATGAGACGGCTTCTTGGTTAGTTGCTGCTTACCTGTAAACCCTGTGTCAAAGCAATGATGGTTGGCGTCTTCGTTCTCCTTTCTTCAGGCTTGGGGCTGGCACAACCACAATTAGGGTAGACTCGGAGTTTCAGAAAGAAGCGACCTTGTGAGGATATTGTATACAAAAGAATTATAATGTATGCCATTGCCTATATAGAGCATAGCACCATACGGATGCGGAAAGAAAGCGCTGAAAGGAATTGAAGGTCGACTTGTCCCACAATATGGTAATAAAGTGCAATGTAATTGAACATTTATGTAGCGCACCTTCAGGATATCTACTCAAAGGAGCTCTGTTGGGCTGCCCTATAATAAGTGATTTCCATCGACAACTGACAAATGGCATGGATATAAGGTCCTAATCTGAACAAAACTTCATGACTAAAACTCGTCCCAGAAGAAAATGCAAGTCTAGCAGCCAAACATTAGCTGCGGCTTCTCTGTCAGTTAATTAGCTCAATACCAGCGCTATATAAAAAAAATCCTCAAGAGTCAGTACCATGGGTCAGTTTCGATTTGGAGGTCATTATTCATGGGGTCGTTTAGGGAATAATGGTAGCTGAAGTGGGCAGCTATCATGGTAGAAGTTGATAGTCCAATACTGGGTGCGAGCTTCAATATATAGTCTAATGACCAATAAAGTTGAAGGTTTGCTATTTCATTTTTTCCAAACAATTGAGTGTCTCCTTCATTTAATCATTGCACTTCAGAAAAAAACTATCCAATCAAAACGAAGATAATTTAATTGTTATTGTAGACAAAAGCTGCATATCAAGGTCGTCGATGTGAATGACTTTGCTCCAGTCTGGAAAGAGCGATCCTATTCGGGAAGTCTGGAAGAGGGAAAAGTCGTGGAGGAGATACTCCAGGTCCAGGCAGTCGATCGTGATGGGACAAAGGCATTCTCGAAAATCTGTCAGTACCATCTAATGACGGAGGATGCTCCCTTTGTCATCTCCGAGGATGGTAAGCCAGTCAGAGTGTGTGAGTGAGTAAGTGAGCAAGTGAGTGAGTGAATGAGTAAGTGATCAGGTGGGCGGATTGGTTGGTAGATTCGTCAGCGTTTATGTGGATGAGTGGGTAATTGGCATTTGGGTGAATGATTGTACGAGTGATTGCACTTGTCCAGAGGTCCACTCCAGCAGTTGGGCTGTTGAGACCTCTTAGCAGGATCCCCTCCATATTAAACTGGAATTTCTGGACGAATTAAAATATCGTGTTATAAAATGTATTGGGGTGATTGAAGTCCTATACGTTAAGGTCCACTGTTTGCGTCCAGTTGTTTTAAGAAATTGAGACCTCTGGCAACGCGAGTTTTAACCCATGGCTCGCTTGTTAATCAGTTGCTGTATAATGACTCTAATAAAGAGTAGTACTCGACTTTGTTTTACACTTACACACCACAAATACTTTTACTAAGCGATATTTTAATACGTTCAGACAACTAATGAAATAATAGCACAAGACTCTCTAATATAGGCTTAAGCGAGATAAAATCTGAAACTATCTTATTGATAGTATAGATCATGATAGTAATTAGTATTAGTAATGGTAATCGTATTATTAATCGTGATTGTAGTAATAACAGTAATAATCATAGTTAATAATAAATTCATGCATTGCAATATGGTATAAGTCAGTTGTGTTTAATGATAAGCACAATTGTGGAAAAGGCATTCCACTATTCTAGGACTGTGCAGGTGGTAAATTCACCTGTTCTGTCATTGTAGGGTATGTTAGGAATACGCGCCCTCTGAGCTACGATGAGCTGAGCTATTACCAGCTGGAGGTCAAGGCCGAGGACTGTGGAGGTCTCATCTCTGACGTAGTTGTCGTCGAGATCGACGTCAAACCCATCTGTAAAGCCAGTTGGATAGGTAGGTGTTAACAATGAAAACGTCTTGTCTTTAACGATACGGTGATGGGGACGGCGGTAATACGGCGATTACCGCAACTTTTATCGTGGTAATCTTTAATGTCAGAAGAAACGAGAATACCGCGTGGTTAATATTTATATTTATAATTAAAAGTATCGCGATACCAATACCAATGCTTTTTCTGAATAGTATTGCAATACAAATACTCATACTTTTGGCAATACTTTTCAATATGCTTGCTTAATTCGATCTTGGTTCATGCACAGATAATTATAGAAAATTTTCCAAGGAATCGCTTGGAATCAAGATCACAAGGAATCTAAATAAGATGAATGGTTTCTCGGCAAATTTCCGCGTACACGCTTTGTAATGAGATTTAATTTTTAATTTTTATAAAGGTATCACAGCAATGATTTGACATGCTGATGTATACAGTATATATGCGACTGTTTAACATTTTCTACAATGGTGTAAACAAGAATTTCGATAATATACTAAATTTAATAAATGCATAGCAATAACATTGTGAATACGAATAAAAAGCACCGAGTTAATAACCGAAGTATGTTCAATTCCAATGCAGCTTAGTGACACCTTTAAAATTGTTGCAGCGTAGGTTATATATTTGTGAGTTGAGTTGTATACATTATATCAAATTTGCAAGTCGCTATTATTATGACGTCAATGCCCATGGAGTCAATTATTCATTCATTCATTGCGAGGAATTATATAGCGCCTATCAGGCTACTACTCAGGAGCGCCTCCGACCCAACAAGCACTGCAGAAAAATATAGCTTTAAGGCGAGTATAAAAATAGTCTGGGTGGTCCCTGGGAGACAAGCGATACGTCCACGGTAGGGTGTCACAGAGCGAGGAGCCAACCACTGAGAAGGCGTAATATTATTTAGTAGCTGTGCGGAAAATAGAACAATGAGTATTATTTTTTTGTTCTCGATATCCATGAAGTTTATTATGATCTAAATTACAAAGCAATTTTAGGCGCACAATTTACCAGTCATCCTTCTAAACGCCAACCCTATCAATCGCTTTCAAATTTGGAGCTCCTCTTGTCGGATTCAACTATCGGCAGAACTCAGCTGTTACCACACTACGCTTATTACGCACACTCTGATAGTAGTGATTATAGTGCCGTGTCTAATGAGATCCCAGAATTCCTTGCAGCTAACAGATGCAGCACTCTAACTCCAGCTCTGATTGGTTGAGCCGACGGGTGGGTGGAGCCGATTTCCTGAACATATGGCAGTCCCACTAGATTGATTGACAGTTTGAACCGAATCCCGGCACCTAAGGTTAGATGGCATCGGCCTCTGGTCGATCTTAATTGACTGATATGTCGGTACAATTAGCGTGGATGACTGTCAACTAATTACCACTGTGGCCCCCAGGGGTTTTACCCGATGGTTCTGGTGTCTTGTTTACGGATACCTGGGCAAGCTCTTGGAACAATATGTATCAATAAATGTGGTATGCCATTTGCCCCTCCTTTTGTGAGTTTGTATGATCACTTTGATCTCTCGATACAAAACGACGGTTAGGCCTCTGACAACTAAAGCCCTGAGGATGCCACGGCTTCAATTGAACGACCCCGTCCATCGCAGCTAAAGGCTGCATTGGTCGGTTAGGGTTGGCCAACAACCAAATACGAGCTAACCCAGGTGTCAGGCTCCGCTGGGACTCTATTATGTCAATCAGAGTACGTGATGATCATAGCCTGATCACAGCAGACGAGGGTCGTAACATTAGCCATTAGACTGCACCCAACACAGACTAAGGCTGCGGCTGTCAATGAGGGTGATTCTAGCTTACCCCGGTTGTCAAGGGACAGCACCCTGTCAATCAATTTAGCGAAGAGTTAAAAAATATTCTAAGCCACCAGTCGGGTCGACCATTCAGAGCTGTTTGGGGCGTGCGGCAACAGTACTGTCAGTTGCGAGGAAATCTAAATCTGGGATTGCAGTAGAAACAGCACTATTACCACTAATTTTGATTCTGCCAGTGCCAGTCCCAAGCCTGGAGAAGGAAGGAGGTCAACGCATACGGCCATGGAACTCCTTTGCAACCATCAGGCACTAGAGACCACTGGACTCTGTATCCAACAAGGCCTCATTGGCTGCTTATTCATATATATATATGTATATATACAATATCATAAGCATATATACATATATACATTATATACACTTATAATATACCGTGTACCGTGTCCATCGCAATAGGTTATCATTCACAATCACTGTATGTCTGTCTATCTATCTATCTGTCTATTTGTCTGTCTGTCTGTCTATTTGTCTGTCTGTCTGTCTATTTGTCTGTCTGTCTCTCTGTCTGTCTGTCTGTCTGTCTGTCTCTCTCTCTGTTCGTTAGTCCACTTCGAGCGCAGTCTTCTTAGGCTTTCCGATGCCAAGGACCCATAATTAGTTTTGCCATCCTTGCCATGGACCAGCGCATCTAAACACCAGCCTAAGTATTTTCATTCAGATAAAAATTTACATAGCTCCCTTTCAAGGTTATTTCTCAAAGCGCTCCAAACTCCAGTTCGGACACAAAGTGGGTTATCAAATGGCGATAAAATGCGCCACTGCACGATTTTGTGAACAGTCGTAACTCCAAACCATAGGGTCTACTACAGAGACTGCGCGGTTTTGCAAGGCTGTCACATGTACGGGCAAATTGTATCACAAGAAACCACTCTCGGTAGAACGAAGGGTGCGACTACAACGAGCCTTCAATACCGGCTGGCAAGGTCTAACAGGTATGGTGGTGCAAGGCCAGGTTTGCATTGCCAGACCACAGAGAAAAATCGTTTACATTCGGATTGGCACTATGTACCAATCTATCATTGTATTGTATTCTGTTCTTGCGATGGCACCATTATAATTCAAATAGGCAATGGAGCACAGGCTACCAGACCATACACTGCCTTGCAATACAGGCAGTGCCTTGCAGTGGGGAACGAGCGTCTTTAGCAATCATCATTGACAGGCAAGGTCTCACATAATTGAACTACAAATGAAGAATCTTTCAATATATGCGACAGCCCATGAGCTTAAAACTGGTGTGCAGGATCAATGAAGATTTAATTATGTTTGTTGATGCTGATTTGTGGTGTGGGGTGACAAAATTGTCGTAAAAGCAACTACGTTGTGTGTAATTATGCGGAAATTAGTTGTAACTCGAAAACACAACCAACAGTTGCAAAGTCAACCACTGAAGCAGGATTTTTATTAGGGTTCCCTGTGATTATGCATAATGCAGAATCTAGTAGTTATGCCGAAGTTTCAGTTTGACAACGCTGTGGATAATATAAATTATTATGTGGTTGATTGGAATTTATCAAGAAGTCGTTCATCAAATCTCGGGTGTCGTGAAGATCTCTGCGATTGCTAAAAATCAGCCCAATTGCAAGAAATCATGGATAACAGCCAAAAACCAAACACGATAATATGTTGTCGAACAGCATATCAAAGACATTGTTGCTTTTCGAGATCTATTCGGGCTGAAGAGATAGGGACAACACACGTGCTTGTTGCCCGGTTAGCAAAGGGACTGTTTTAAATATATAGGTACCCTTGAAATGCACCTTAGGCATGGGGCTGGTGAAATAGAACTCCAAGCTATTTTTAGTGTGTAAAGCGGGGATGTTCCAACAAACTTGCTACACACGTGCTAAGCCATTGATGACACCACAGCAGGATACTCTTTCAACCTCTACGTACTTTACTTCCGGTTTTATTTCTACTGTTAACTGATGAACTTTGATTTGTAGCCAAACGTGACTATTCCAATACTCATTCACTCATCCATTATTTTATCGGTCTATCTGTCCATCAACCCATCTAACCACGCATCTATCCACTCATCCATCCATCCGCCATTCACCACTCATTAATCTAGTCATCTATCTGTAAATCAATTTATCTTGAAATCCATAACACCAGCCATCCATCCATCTATCCATACATCCAACCTTCAATCTAGCCAAAATCCATCTAACCATCCAACACACCATTTATCCATCCATCCATCCATCCATCCATCCATCCATCCATCCATCCATCCATCCATCCATCCATCCATCCATCCATCCATCCATCCATCCATCCATCCATCCATCCATCAATCCATCTATACATATGTATACATACATACATACATACATACATACATACATACATACATACATACATACATACATACATACATACATACATACATACATACATACATACATACATACATACATACATACATACATACATACATACATACATACATACATACATACATACATGCATACATCCATCCATCCATCCATCCATACATCCATCCCCTCATCACTGTTATCTAGTTTCTCCATTTCCTGAATCACGTACCACGCATTACTCCAGCAAATACGACAGAGAATCCTATGCAAATGATCCGATATTTACAATGGAATATTTTCGAATACACGACCTGCTACTTAAGCAGACAGAAGGGTAAACAATGCATTTATTCTGCGCCATTGGAACTCCACTGATTGACAACATCCTGCATGCATGGAATAATCGTATAGCTGTCGACTACCACGAGGAATGTTTCTGCCGACAGAAGAAACTTCTCTCTACTCGGTTTTCTGTCTTTCTAAATCTGACTACATGTCCCTAATCAAGAACAGTTTTTTGTAGGCGCGTCTTTTTGGCATCTGACCCCATACCATAAGCGAGACTTGGTCCTGGGTCTGAGGAACAGGTTGAAAAAATTGGGTTTGGTGGCAGGTTGTAAAGAAATTTGAATTTGCAAACATGGATGCAGGAAAAAGGATGAACAGTGGAAAACACGGCAGAAATGTATTTAAAAAAAATATTTATGAAATATTGGGGAATATAAGCAGTTCCACTCCATTCAAATTTCCGAGTGGACCGTCCCCTCCTTTCTCCCGTAAGTCTCTGCCTCTGCTCCTGCCGTTGACTGGTGACATTCATATTTACATGCCTAGATACAAACGAACAGACAATGTGCATATTGTCAGGTAATCTTCAAATGATCAAAGACAATAGCTTCAGAACAATTGTTCGACTGGAACTGTCTACATGGATGTTCTTGAGTTCTTCCACCGTCTTTGTAGGCTTCGAGAGCGAAGTGGATGTGTCTGGTCCGATGAGACATTCGGTGATGCCGGGGGCCACACTCGACCTGTGCGGCACCCAATGCGAACTGTCGCAGGTGTCCGTTTCCATGGAGATGCAGACGTCACACATCGGGAAAGGATGCGACCGCGACTCATACGCGCTACAGACGAACCGAAAGATATGCGGTAGGATATCTGTCAACGTCCACGATATGGATGCTGATCGGGGATTGTGTATAGGGAGGTAGGAATAGGGATGACCAGGGTGTAGGAGGGGCAGTGATGGAAAGGCGGACAGAAGGAAGAGGTGAAGGAGGATGAGAGGGAAGTACAAGAGAGATGGAAGGATGGATGGCAAGAAGGAAGGAGAGGACATAGGAGGGTGGAAAGAAGGAACGCCTAAAAAGAAGGAAATACGCAAGGAAGGAAGGAAAGATGGATGACAGGGAGGAAGGAAGGAAGGAAGGAATAGGAAGGACGGAAGGAAGGAAGACTGAACCAAGACGAAAAGGAGGATGGAAGAAAGGAAAGGAGGGGATGAAAGAGGGGCATGGGGATGGAACGATAAAGGGAAGACGCGACGGAAGGAGAAGTGGAAATAAGGGAACTAAGAACTGAAGAAATGGCAAATATAGAAATAGGAAAGAATAACATGGCTGACTAATTATAATAAAACAATTTTAATCAGGCATGTAACAATGGAATGCAACAATAGCGTTGGGTTATTTCACGACTGTCTGTAATCACTGAGCATGTGGTTTTTCCAGGGGCATCACTACGTAACATTGACCTTCTTCCCGGACCTGGAAAGACGAACTCGTGGACTCGAGGGATTCCAACGGATGGGGACCTGGATTCAAACCCGATTTTCGTATTCGATGGAAAGACAACTGCCGTCGACATTCCAGGAGTTGAAACTGGAAGGAGCTTTGGTTCTCGTTTTATGATTTCCACGTGGATGAAACACACGAGGAACCCAAGCGAAACATCAGCTCATCCTATCAAGGAACAGATTCTGTGCCACTCGGACGGAGAAGGTAAATCTATCTGTCTGTCTCTTTGTCCGTTTGTCTATTTGTATGTATGCCTGTCTTTCTGTAGGTATATATATATATATATATATACACACATATACCATCATCACGATGAACAATATCACGATTGCAATTGTGTCGATTATGGCCGAGGAATGAGAATTTCTTTTGAATAGAACGGTTGAGTGAAGTTGTCGAATATTCGTCGACAGTGTTTGCTCGTAAGTGCCTAGGGGAATAACAGGTCGAAGAATTGCATGAAATAGAGGTACAGGGAGAGAGAGAGAGAGACATAGAGAGACACACACTCACACGCACACTCACCTACACACGCACACACAGACAGACAACAGACAGACACGGACATACAGAGACAGAAAGAGATATTGGCAGAGAAATTGACAGAGACAGAGATATAGACAGAGATTTAGATAGAGTCAGAGACATAGACAGAGGCATAGACGGAGAGAAACAGAGAGACAGAGGCATAGACAAAGGCATTGACAGATACAGAGACAGACAGACAGAGGCATAGACAGACTGAGACAAATAAAGTAAAAAGTGATTTTGAGAAATAGAAAGAGATGGGAAATAACAAAGAAATAGAAAGACAGAGGTAGACAGACGGTACGCTTACAACCGCAGGCATACACAAACAGGAACACGGAGACACAGGGAGGTCATCCCAAACATATACAGAAAGAGAGAGAGAGAGAGAGAGAGACAGAGAGAGAGAGAGATGGATGGATGGATGGATGGATGGATGGATTGATGGATGGATGGATAGACAGACCGACAGACAGACAGACAGACAGACAGAGACAGCCAGCTGTACTGGTACTCTGCTGTCTTCAATTATTGACCTATGTCCCTATCGATTGTTTCACATTTGCAGCCTAAGTACACATTTCCAATCAATCGATTTATTTATTTTGTCGTTCATTGACCTCCTTATTATTTGTATTTGCTAATGACAAATGACCCATCATCTCACTTGTCTGTGTCGACTTCCATGTATGCGTGTATATATACGTTTGTGCGTACGTACGTACGTATGCATACATGCATGTATGTATGCATGTATGTATGAATTTATTATTATGATTATGAATACATCTATATGTGTATGCTAGATGAAATCCGCGACCTCGGTGTATTTTTGACACAGACACACATGTATATATATATATATTTATATATATACATATGTGTGTGTGTGTGTGGGTGTATACCTGCTCCAAGCATATTTCTTCCACCTCCTCCGGATTCGACAGGTGAAACGCAGCGTGAACGAAATTTGCCTCCCTATCCTCGTTCAAGCTCTCGTCATTTCTCGCCTGAATTATTGCAACTCCGTCCTACATCTGAGCTTCCCACATCGACACTACAACCGCTATCATCTGTCCTCCACTAGACTGCTCGCCTAATACTAATACGCCTAGACTGCCTGCCTTGGTTCCAGAGATCACATCACACCTTCCCTTCAACAATTACACTGGCTTCCCATTCATGCCACATTTGCCTTCAAAGCCTCGTGTGTCACATATACGCTGGAACCTCTACCTCGTGCATGGCATCCATGGGCGCACCATGTTCTGTCACTTACTCAAGCGGACTCCGCTCCGTCACGAGGGGAGATTTGCTTTGTTATAGCGCACTATAAATGCTTAGTTGTATTGCATTGCATTGTATATGTATACATGAATGTATACAAACTTACTTTATGAAATGCATGTTCGTGTTTATGTACGTGTGTCTATGTCCATCTGTCCTTCTGTCTGTCCTTCCTACTGTCTGTGCGTCTGCTTGTATGTTTGCCTGTGCGTGTGTCTGCCTGCCCGACTGTCTGTCTGTCTGTTTGTCCGTTCGTCCGTTCGTTCGTTCACCTGTCTGTCTGTCCGTCTGTTTGTCACTCTGTCTGTCTGTCTCTATTATGCCTGCCTACCTGTTTGCCTGTCTGCCTCTGCCTGCCTGCCTGCCTGATGCCAAATCACCATCATTGGCTTGATGGCAATCAAGACTGAACTGATATTCAGCCAATTATCACAGAACCGTTCCGTGTGTTCCTGCGATTGTTATTGATGTAAATTATTGTAAATTCTTGAGTGAAAGACCTCTCAACCGAGTAGTACACTGTCCGCTCTTTGGGTCGTTGGCAATTGCAGCGTTCCTGGTACTGAGCGATAATAGGTGGTAAGAAGGATTTTCAGTTTTACCCCAGACCGATAAGAGGTCTTAAAAGAGACAACATAATTGTTTAGAAGAGCACATGAACTACTAAAGAGACAGACAGAGATAGTCAGACAGACAGACAGACAGACAGACAGAAATATGGACATACAGTCACGCACACACACACACACACACATACACACACACACACACACACACACACGGAATGACAGATAGACAAAGAGACAGAAGGATGAAGAGACACACAGTCAAATACAGAACTTGAGAGAGACAGAGTGACGTACACGCCAACTGACAGACAGACATACAGAGAGACAAACAGGCATACAAAATGGTAGGCAGATATGCAATAGAACTCACACATCGTTTGACAGGCACACACAGAGACGCTCAAAGAAGCATACGGAGACATATAAAGACAAATCCTCGACGCTGGTCACCTGCAGAGGATTAGCTTTTATCGAGGGGAACCAGTCTAATAATTGTCGCCGCTTCAATCAGTAGCAGCGATGGTTCCAGTAATCGCTCGGCATTTGACGTAGGGATGGGTGCATAGGGCTTTGTATGATGTCCTCTGCGTTGGTTAATAGGGTCACTGGAGGACGAAAAGAGTTCGGTATTAAGGGTTAGAGAAGGGTTGACTGACCACAATTGGCTGCTTTACTGATTGCTTGACTCTCCAATTCATTCGTTCATTCTCACTCACTCACTCACTCACTCACTCACTCACTCACTCACTCACTCACTCACTCACTCACTCACTCACTCACTCACTCACTCACTCACTCACTCACTCACTCACTCACTCACTCACTCACTCACTCACTCACTCACTCACTCACTCACTCACTCACTCACTCACTCACTCACTCACTCACTCACTCACTCACTCACTCACTCACTCACTCACTCACTCACTCACTCACTCACTCACTCACTCACTCACTCACTCACTCACTCACTCACTCACTCACTCACTCACTCACTCACTCACTCACTCACTCACTCACTCACTCACTCACTCACTCACTCACTCACTCACTCACTCACTCACTCACTCACTCACTCACTCACTCACTCACTCACTCACTCACTCACTCACTCACTCACTCACTCACTCACTCACTCACTCACTCACTCACTCACTCACTCACTCACTCACTCACTCACTCACTCACTCACTCACTCACTCACTCACTCACTCACTCACTCACTCACTCACTCACTCACTCACTCACTCACTCACTCACTCACTCACTCACTCACTCACTCACTCACTCACTCACTCACTCACTCACTCACTCACTCACTCACTCACTCACTCACTCACTCACTCACTCACTCACTCACTCACTCACTCACTCACTCACTCACTCACTCACTCACTCACTCACTCACTCACTCACTCACTCACTCACTCACTCACTCACTCACTCACTCACTCACTCACTCACTCACTCACTCACTCACTCACTCACTCACTCACTCACTCACTCACTCACTCACTCACTCACTCACTCACTCACTCACTCACTCACTCACTCACTCACTCACTCACTCACTCACTCACTCACTCACTCACTCACTCACTCACTCACTCACTCACTCACTCACTCACTCACTCACTCACTCACTCAATAGCTCTCGGCGCCAAAAACGACAGCGATGATAGCAACTCCTAATACGACGTCGATCTGTATAATAAAGCAGCCACTATATCTTGACGCGTAAAAAGATGCGGCTGCTGAAAGCAAATGGAGGAAGATGAGGAGGAGGCTGAGGGGATAATGAAGCGGCGCCTGAGTGGGATAAGAGAGGATAAAAGAACGGATGGACGGAAGGTATGATTAGCCAGAATGAGACGAAGCCAGGCAAGAGCCACGAGCAGTGGACTCTATGGCTTAGCCATCCTTCTTTCTATAGACGCTGCTTCTCACCTGCGTCATTCGTTCAGCTAATGCTTTCTCTGTTGACGACCTAAGGAGACGTCGTCAGCGAGGTTCTGTCCGTCTCCGACGGAGACAGAGAAAGATAGAAAGAGACAGATATGAAATAATTAAGAATAGGTAAAGATTTCGAGTGATATCCTATTGTAATATGTCATATATTGTTTTCGATATCTATGTCAGTCTCTTTATGCCTGTATTTTGTGTTTCTGTTTCCGTCTCCGTGTCCCTCTCTGTCACTGTCTCTGTCTATGTTTCTGTCTATGTTTCTGTCTATGCCTTTGTCTCTGTTACTGCATCTGTTTCTATCCAGCTCTGTCTCTCCCCCTCTTTCTCTCTCAGTCACTCTCTGTCCATGTCTCTCTGTTCGTTTCGTTATCTCTGTCGGCATGTCTCTCTCTGTATGTTTCTTTGTCTCTCTGTCCGTCTTTCCGTCTGACGCTGTCTCTCTCTATGCCTGTCTCTGTCTGTATGTCTCTCTTATTTATCCCTCTCCATCCACCATAACTCCCCCCGCAAAGATCCGCTTCAACCTCGCGAGAATTACCCTGTGATGATGAGGACGCCCTCGTTCAAGTCTTCTGCCATTGAAGGCCACAGTCGGGCCTCGCGGTCTCACAAGCATTCCCGCACTCAACACCCAGACAGCTTTCCAGCCTTTGCTATTGATCTCGAGAACAGCGGTGTCGGAGGGGAGAGTGAAACAGGAAGAGTCTGACGTCACCTCGTTATCCGTGTGCGACCACCTGAACGCCGTGCCTGGCATATTTCGTAGCCATGGCGACGGCGCCGTTTGTATGACGATTAAATGCAATTACCGGATGCGTGCCATAAATATTGCAGGTTTTATTTGCTGCGAAGGGCGCTACCCCCGCTGCTCCTCCAGATTGGGGAATAGTGTTCGCTTGTTCTCCCTAGGGGTTGGGCGACAGATAACATCCCCCGGGAGGGGGTCACTGGAACACACCTTCTAGCAGTTTTCTCTGTGCGGCCTAGCGTTTGCTAATAAGCTTGTGCCGGCGTTTGGTTTTTGAGTGGCGCTTTAGAAGTTTTGGGGACTATGATTATTATAAGAGTTTTTGGTGACGAATTTACAAACCGACCACAAAAAAACTGAAATGAGAAGCGAGATATTTATTTTTAACGGTTCTTCAGATGTTTTGAAAACAACTAAATATAAAAATTCATCTTATGTAGTTTCAAAAAAATAAACAGAAACAAATTAATTTAAAGAACGTCGTTGATCGAAATGTTCCAATGACATTCAATTTATCCCTGTTTTCACATTTCATCAAAAAATTCGTGTTTTTTCAGCTTTCACTAGTTCTTTCATTCGTTTTTATAAGTGTATTTGCTCTTTCTCCTTATCCTCCTTCTTCTCTTCCTCCTTTTCCTCTTCTTCCATTTCCTCTTCCTCCTTGTCCTCTTCCTCCTTTTCTCCTTCTCTCCTCTCTCCCTCCGTTTAGTTCGACATCGTCACATATGCCTGGTTTGTCGATTATCCAGTCCATCTGAGCCAAGAACATCCTCAGTCCCTCCGTAAGAAATTAATCGTCAGCCAATCTCTCGCACCAAAAGTTCCAGAAATTCGCCGTCGATCGTTCATCACTGCGCTACGCTCGCCGCGTTCCATTAAGGACTCGGTCAACACTCGGTTCGTTTATTTAAGACACCCGAACTAAACCAGGCGATGATCAGCGTCCTAATAGCCGTCATAATAGCCGTTTAGATTTTGGAAGTCATTTAGCGCCGTCATTCATTATCTATTCAGGTGCGTTTAGACAATGATGCGTGATGTAGTGCATAATCTTCGCCAAAGCGATGAAAGTGCAACGTGTGGGGTCAATGTATGGGTCAGGGGTCAGCGAGACTGCGCAATGAGTTCAACTACTTTGGGTTGGAATAGCGGATGAATAGTTAGGTGATAAAATAATGATCTGTTTGTAATCTACGGATGACATTAATGTCAGCGCGTTGGTATGTATGGCTATAGCTTGATGGAGATTTAAGAGATGCGTGTTGTGTGACCCAGTGACTGTGTTGTACCGTGTTGCAACTGTTGCTTCTTATGTGGCTCTGTTGTATTGCTGTATCGTTTCAATTGTGCTCCATTTTGCCAATTGCTCTTTTTGGTCTTGTTACCCCACTTTCGTTGTTGCATAGTCTTATTGTTTGTCACGACTCTTCTGTTGTCTCGTTGCCTCGTTTGGTTGTCTCGTGTTGTAGCTGCTTTTGTTGTGTTGTGATGATTTTCCTTTGATGTAAAATTGGCGTGAAGATATTTACAGAATTCCTGCTGTGAGGTGGAGTTTGGAGTCTTCTATTTCTAGAAACGTTTCCGTCTTTTAAAGAGAGATGGATGGATGGGTGGATAGACGGATAGAGACGGACAGACAGACAGATAGATAGACAGACAGTTCATGAAGAGACATGGTAGGAGTCCAATACTAATTTTTAATGCAACTCTTATTTTGGATGCGTGTTGTCGCTTTCATTATTTTCGACTTGCGACTGTCGCCAGAAATCAAGTGGAGCATTTGCGACAGAGTACACGGTCTTAGTACTGCTAAAAAATCAATACATCACTCATTGAGCCCAATACACATATAAATGTATATAAATGTATGTAAAAATGTAGAAATAAATAAATAAATAAATATATAAATATATATATTGTTGCAATGACGTTTATCAGCATAATTTTTCGGCAGCTGTCTTAAGTTTCGCCCCACGACGAATTACTTGGCGAGTGGGCATGCAAACAGCTTAGAGCTTTCAAACAGACAGACAGACTTCTTTGCATCGACTTAGTACGTAATTCACGATGCCAGTGACATCCTTCCCTGTTGGGGGGTCACCTCCGATCATCGCCCAACGATGACGCCCTGTTGGATCGACGAATTGTAGCGATTATACATTGGTTCCTACTGAAGGAAACAGGAATCGAAGGAAGCAGCGCTAGACAGAGATGGAACGGTTCTTGGCGGTTGTCAGATTGGATCTGTGGTTGGCAGGTCTGGACAGACTGCGGCGACTCGTCTGTACGCTGGAGAAGAGTGAGAGTGGGAGAGGAAAGCAGAGTGTGAGAGGCAGACAGGGGCAGAGGGAAGATTAGAGAAGACAGATATTGAGAAGGAAAAGAATATGAGTGAGGCAGGGACATGAAATAAGACTCAGAGAAAAGAGACATAAAGACCAATATTAAGATGGTTAGACAGACAGACAGACAGACGGAGGGAGGGAGGGAGGGAGGGCGAGCATCATCGACTCTTCAGAAGTTATCAAGCGATCCATCTTCGAACTCTCAACTTTGTCCAAATTATAAACCCAACGCTAAGCCGGAAATAAACATAAAGTCCTTGATTTTCTTATGTGAGCAGTTCAATCACATATGTGGCTCAAATGTCGTCACATAATGTTTTAACATACGCTTTAACTATAGCATCGTAGTTAACGGCAGACCAGAGCATATGCAAAAAAAAATTTCTATGTCTCTCTACCGATCATTTGCGATCGCTTGCTTCAAGCTTTTCCTACAACTACAAAAGGCAGTTCACACTTGAAAATGTGCCTTGCACTGTCTGTATTATAACTGAATGGAAGTCCAATGCAGCGCGTTACTACAGTGTCAGTGCTCGACCATGACTTTTGTCGATTTTGGTCCATCGACGAATCCAAACAATAAGACAAGCGTCTTCATTAGCAGGTCATATTGAATGCGACATTCAATTAGATTAACTCAATTAAATGCCCCACTCTTATTCCTTGTCAAACAATCCACTGGGATCGACAATTAAAGAACTGTCTGTCAGTATTTTGGAAAAGCGCAGAAGGACTGTTGTACGTGCAACTGAGCTGACGGATACTAAGTAGAACATAGCAAAGCACCTCAAATGGGAGTTACGCCGACCCAGCGCTAAACAAGGATGGATCCGGGAGTTTAACGACCGCTTTCGACAACAAAGGCCGTTGCAGTCGTCAGAAATTTCCTTGGCATATTACAGCACTTACAGCTCATAATAATCGCCCGTTTTTAAAGATTATAGATTTGCGTTACTCCGTTTTAGGGGTGTCTACGAGAGCACACTTTGGACGAATCAGCGATGGTTGTTCTCGACACTGCGTGGTTACAGAGACCATTAGCGTCGCCCTCCTCCTTTATTCAGTCTTGGGACTGGCACTGGCCGAGTACTACCAGTGGAGAAGTTGAGGCAATCTGCTATTTTATTAATCCACAGTTTAACGTCGTCATATGACATCTTTGGCCGTTGACGACAGTTTAAAATATTTACAGTACAGTGCAAAGAAATTCATAGCGTTTAAAAGACACCATTCAAAACTGTTTGAATTTTAAACTGTCATTAGCGTTCATTGTTTTACAACATAAATAATAATGGTATTAATAACATCAATAATACATATATTATGGTATCTCATGCAAATGTAACAATATTTGCATTAATATTTGCATCAAGAAAATAAAACAAATTGTATCTGACCATCCCTATGTACATTTTTTTAATCGTGAAACTTTTAAAGAATCTTTTACCATGAAATTTTTTGCTCAGAAGCGCATACACACGCCTCGACGGCGCAAATGCAGTTGTACTGCCGAGCAATTGTTCGCGAAGGGCCTGCTCAATGTCCCTATACACTATACAGTGACTCCCCGGACGAGGATTGAACCCGCTCGCTCAGCGCACACTGAACGTTACGGGCTGACCGCTCTAACCGATCGGCCACTGTGATTATATGGATCATGCACTGAACGGATAAATTTATCCCGTAGAAGAAAATAATTGCGGTAGAGTTTTATAGAAGGAATGGAGGTGTTAAAACTACGGTGAAGCTTTGTCATTAATTTCTAACCATCTAGCAATCATTTATATAGCGTCGCTCGACATCTTAAAACAATGCGCTCAATGGCTAATCTTACTGCGCTAATATCTATTAAATTTAAGTCATTCATAGGAAGGTTTTTTCGAAATAGGAAATAGCTGAATATAATGCAATTTACTATTAAGCTATTTATCATATATAATATGATATAACATGTAATTAGCCAGTTTTCCGTCTCAGCCTATGCAATCAATTGTTAACATGTTTCGCCATCTACCGACGCCCTGGTTAGTAAGACGACGACGGCGTCAAATCGTAAGCCCGCGTCCCAGATTATTAACGGTAGCAATACGCAATGGAAAATTTGGTCGAATCTGGAACCAATGCAGTGGGGGTCTTAGAATGGGTAGACTACATGGGGTGCAAGGTATGGTTGATGAATAAATTTTGAAATAATTCGCAATGCGTTTTAGTATTGATTGGAGGGCTGCTGTTTAAGTCCATATGTTTCATCGTTTGTATGGGTGTGCTTAACCTACTCTTACCTTGTATGCAAATATGAATTCTTTTTGTGCCTGCAAAATTTCATTTACTAATTCCTACTTTTAGCCGTAATATTGGCCGTAGTATTGGCAAAAAACCTGAAAAGAGTCTGTTATTATTATTCCACAGTTCAACGTCGTCGTATGACATCAATAGTTGTTGACGACAATTTGAAACATATACAGTACAGTGATAATAAATTCATAGCGTCCAAAAGACATAATTCAGAACTGTCTGAGCCTTAAACTAATGTTCATTGTTTTACACATAAATAATAACGAATTAACATCATCTATAGTACATGTCATGTGGTATCTCATTCAAATGTTACAATATTTGCATCAATATTTGGATCAAGAAATGTTCAAAATAAAACAAACTGTGTATGACCAATCATAAAAATAAAGATTTTAAAAAATCAAAACATTATCCATTCGACAGCATCTATTACTAAGTCTTGAGATAACTTCTCATCATAACTGCAATAGATACTTGATGCAAGAAGACAACACTACTCCTCAGCGCACTAGTACCTGAGTACGTGTTGAATTACATTTAGCAAATTGCAATCTGAATTAGATTTCTTAATCTAGTGCAAAATGTTTTCCAGATATTTACAGACTGTAGCAATGCATAATGTTTACCAAGATCACCCCACTCAATTCCCTCACCTGACATACACAATCGTCAATAAAATCAATCCATAAGAAACAAAACAAGACCTTCCTAACTGTTGCACATTTTAACAATTAATTTTGACACATCAAAAACCAAAAAACTCAATTTATTTAGGACTACATTTACACAACTTTTCCCTTATTAATAAGGTTTACAAGCATGTAAACTTTACTTTGCATACAACCATCACTTAGTAAATTCTTTGTATTAAAATCCATTTTATATAAAACACATGCATTTTATAATGTGCTACAGATGTTATTTTTCTACAATCTAATAATAAATGGTTAATATTTTCTGTGACATTTGCACAAACTACAAAGTCCAGTTTCATATTTCTTCGTAAGAAGTAGTCTTTCATTTAGATTTACTTTTCCTAATATTAATCTTGATATTTGAACCTCTTTCCTTCTATTTGGGTCAGTAAATTTTAATCATGTGTCCACCACAGGACAAATATATTTATAATGCTGACCGTTGGAATCACTGTCATATTCCTGCTGCCATTCATTAATTACATGAGATGTTATAATGGAAAAGATTTCTTGTAATTCTAAATAAGAGATTGTTTTAATAAAGCATCTGCTGTTTCATTACCTAAAATATTAACATGACTATGAATCCAAATTAAACATATGTTACTCATCTTAATTTGATTCATTGCTACCATTGTTTCCTGTAAAACGAGTGGTCTAGAGTGTGAATAGTTACTTTTAATAGAAGTAAGAACACTCAAACAGTCAGAAAAAACAGCAAATTTTTAAAAAATTTGGTTTTCATTCTCTGACACCCATAACAAAACTTCTTTAATTGCAGTTAATTCAGCGAAGGCAATCTGTCGTCGAGTCGCATGTTTAAATAGATTTGAATGACTCCGATTTAATGGTGTCTATTATGTATACAAGGGCTCACTACGGACCAGCTGGTGGTAGTAGTAGTTTCAGTTTACCGACACTGTGTGATAACAAGGATCATTAACGTCGCCCTCCCATATCCAGACTTTGGACTGACACTGTCAGAGTGCCAACATGGGTGGAATAATATGCCAAGCAAATTGTTAATCAGTAGTTTTAGTTTAAAGACACTGTCTGATAACGAAAATCATTTTCGTCGCCCTCTCCTTTATCCAGGCGTGGAACTGGCACTGTCAAAATCAAACAGTGGTGTGATAATAAAAATAGTGAATTCGTTTCTTGCTATTTGGCGACACTGTGTGATCACAAATGCCATTAGCAATGCCCCCCCCCCCCCCCGCTTATCCAGGCTTGGGATTGGCACTGCCAGGGTGCAAGCATTGTATGGATACAGAGTTTGACGATAGCTTTGACAGCATAGGCCGTTCCCGTTGACAAAACTTTACTTGTCATAATTATTGCTGCAGTGTCGAACGCATAAATCAGCAATCTAGTGGCCTTCCTGTAAATAAGGCATTGCTTGATAACGTATTAAAGGTGTTTAAATGGGAGCGTTCTTACTAAATGTCGGCGTTTACGCATAAGTCGTCGATTTCTTACAATTGAGTTAGAGTACGAGAAAGAAGATGATTGCGCTAACGACCACGCTTCTTTCATTCTTTTCATTATCTTCTTTTGAATGAAGGCTCTTTTCTGATTTCATTTTTTTACCGTTGTGGCTCTTGACATCCTATTACAGTGTTTACAGAGCACCAAAGCTATTTCATAACATAATGCGTGCGACTCCGTAATAGGCCTGCGGCCTTTATATGCCGGGGTACTCGTATAACGTCAAACTATTTATTTTCATCATATTTAAATGCAATATTCAACTTTAATAGCTCTAATCTGCTGTGTATCAAATTGCTAGTTTGAATGAGATGATTGTTCCAGTTTAACGACACTGCATGACAGCAAAAATCATTAGCGTCACCCTCCTCCTTTGTGCTGTCTTTGGGCTGGCATTGCTGCACTGCAGGCAGTGATCGAGTTAAGTTAGAGGTGTCTACGATGTCTCGCTTGTGCCCAATAGGCAATCCTATTACACACCTATAAGGCATTGCTTGATAACGTGTTAAAGGCTTGGAACTGTCACTGCCTGAGTTCTTGCAGTGGTGAATTCGGCGTCAGACAATTCGGCGTCAGACAATTCGGCGTCAGACAATTCGGCGCCGGGATAATTCGGCGTCAGACAATTCGGCGCGCGGACAATTTGGCGCCTGGACAATTCGGCGACGGACATTTCCACGCCGTAGGAGTTTGTAGGTGCTTTTAGACCAGATATCGGTATGTAGTAACTTTCATTTTGAAAATATTCAGAATGGTAGCAAAATAGTTTTCTCCATATTATCCAGCATATGTCTGATTATTATAGAGACTGGTGAAGACAACAGCCATAAAATACTGACTTTGAGTAATTGCAATTAAAGAGTACAGTAACATTAAGATATGGATTTATCAAATTCTACTGCCGTTAGTTAATACTATGTGAGTCAGAAACCGAAATCGATGTAATTTGTAATATTTTTTAGTTTTCTCTACAGTGGAGGACTACTCTAGATAGAGAGTAGAAAGACTTAGAAAGAGATACGGTCCCTTGTTGACTATGACTCTATAATTACTAAACGTGTGCTGGATAATATGGTGAATATTATTTCAATACCATTATAGATTCGAATGACTTCTTTTTAAGGGTGTCTACGAGAGCGCAACGTGGAGTATTTTGGTTGGTTGGTTAGTTGGAGTTTAACGACACTGTGTGATAACAAAGATCATTAGCGTAGCCCTCCGTTTTTATCTACGCTTGGGACTGGCACAATAAATCTTAACATCGTGGAGGCTATGTCAGAAAGTGCTTTTGACTGTATTTGCTTAAGTGTCGTATATAAATACCCTCTGTAGTTGTAGTGGTAGTAGTAGTAGTATTGGATGATGATGATGATGACGACGACGACGATGATGATGATGATGATGACGACGACGACGATGATGATCGAACCGACACCTGAATAGGTGAACTTTGAAATAGGTCGTGTCTATAGAATAACCTCCCCCTCCAACTTCTCTGCCTCCAACAGAACTTCAGACAGCGCCTAATCCTACTCAGCCTCGGTCTACGAACCCCACCTGTTCATCAAGCGGATATCTGAAGCGCCCAGTTACCACTAGAAATCGATGGCGTTAAGGGGTCGCAAAGGTTCAGCCGCTTACGACGGGCGCCCATTCATAGCACGCCTATCTCTTCAACATGGCCGTTCCTATTTCATCCCACCGACAACCTTCAATAAAGAACCTTCTGATGTTCCACCGACGTGGTACCTCCCCCGCCGGGGCTTTATTGAATTTCCCCCGCAGGCTTTTCGAAGCGGAATTGGCGTGACACACCACGCTAATCTCCCGATTACATCTAAGACCACTTTGCTCAATAAAGCAATATCGTCGCCCAACCCTCAGCGTCAACTCAATGACGGATGGAAGCTTTTAATGCGGTTCCAGTGGGAAGGAGACGCGGTTATAGTTATCGCCACTCGCTGTCTCGTTCCGCCGTCATAATGCCGTTTTTAAAATCCCATCCCTCTCCATGATATTCCAACGCCTAATGAACTACCTGATCCGTGATGGAGCTGAGAGGACGACTCCGTCCGATGAAAGCTTTTTGTCCAACGGTCTATCGTCGCCACCGTCGCTCTACGACCGATATGTAGATGTACGCATTGTTCGGGTGATATCCGGGACGCCGAAAGTCCTGCTGTGTCTCTCTGATTGTTTGTCTGCCTGTGCGTGTGTGTATGTGTGCGTGTGTCATTCTGCCTGTCTGTATTTGTCTGTCCATCGTTGTTCCCATATGCCTGTCTGTATGCCTACTTGTCTGTCTCGCCTCGCCTCAACGTCCTCTGTCTCTGTCTGTCTGTCTGTCTCTCTTCCTGCCTGCGTGACATCTTGTCTGCCTGTATGTCTGTTTGTCTGCCTACTTCTCTGTCTGCTTCCTAGCATCTATCTATGTAGGTATGTCTGTCTGTCTACCTACTTGTCCATCTATCTCTAAGCCTATCTGTCTGTCGGTATATCTGTATGATTGTCCTCCTGCCTGCTATCCTAGCTGCCTGTATATCTGTCTGTCAATACACTAATGGTGGTCCGTTCGAGTTCTCTGTGATAGCAATTTTGCGTAATTTCACCGGAGATGTGGGCGAATGAAAGGCGAGAGGAGGAGGGAGGGAAGGAGGAGGGGTGAGAGAGCTTTTGTCGGTGGACTGACTGTGAAATATGGACTACGTTCTTAATAGGTCGGGTGTGAAAACGGTCGGAGTCTCGTTGCGTAAAGGGTTTCCAAATTGTCCGTTGTAACGGATACGGGAAAGGCATTCCGTAAGGACAATTTGTATGGGAAGTCGCTGGAATGTGTCGTGTGTGTTTGTGTATGCGTACGTCCGTCTGTATGTTAGTGTATATATATATATATATATATTTGTATATATACGTGTGTGTGTATGTGTGCGCATCTGTGTGTGTCTCTTTATGTTTGTGTGTGTGTGTTTGCGTGTGTAAGATAAGAGTGGAATTTGCGCCTCTAACGGAATCATAGCAGACACTTAGCAGAACTATATCCAAACGGAACTCTTTTCACGCTGGTCCTAATGCAGTTCACACATCGTTGCTATTAGTTACGTATGCTGTATGTGTTTAGTGTGGGTATAAATTTACATATATATATATATGCATTACGTATGTATATATATATATAATTATAAATATATATATATATGTTTATATATATATATATATATATATATATATGGTTGTGTGTGAATCACTGAATAAGAAGAGTATGCAATACAATGCATTGGAATGTACAATGTATTGCAGAGGGTAGAAATAGAATGGACACAGGGTTATGCAGTGCACTCCCATGCAAACAGTGAATTACTATTGAATGACATTAGAATATGATGCAGGAATAAAACACAGCGAACGCTGGGTGGCTCCACACGTGATAACAATCACCGTAGCATTGAGAAAGAAAGGAGAAGAAGAAAAGGTATGACAAGACAGAGACAGAGACATAGACTGAGGCGGGTACGGAGACAGACAGGTATAGAGACAGGTAGACAGAGACAGACAGTGAGAGAGAGAGACTAAGACAGAGACAGAGACAGAACTAGAGACAGACAGTCAGACAAACAAACAGACAGACAGACATACGGTGTTTATTTTTTCTGATTAAAATCAATTGCAATGATAGTAGTGGTAGTTATTGAAGTAGTGGTATGGAGAGTAGTATAGTGGTAACGGAAAGTGGTTTTGAAAGCGTTATTGGTATTGATAGTTGTATAATGAAGAAAAAGTCAGACATTTCCTAAAGATTGAAGTTGTGTCGAGCTTTTGCAAAGAGTACAAAGCCATTTCTTGAGTTTTGAGATTTTAGTTTTTGTTGTTTAGGTCGCAGATGCGGTTCGCTTTCTCTTTTGCTTGCTGAGAACACATAAATAAATAATTAAATAAATTTATTTTGTTTACTAATCAAATTTGCAACGCGCGCAAGGTCACACCGAAATGTGGAACTGAGGCGCAGATGTCAGTTGCCAGGAGAAGATGCAATTAGAAATATTAAAAAAATAACTAATCATACCCTCGAGTCTGTTCTGTTCGACCCGGGTTGAGCTGGGAGCGCTCATGAGTAGGCAGAATAATAATAATAAAATAATAATAAGAAATTAATAATAACAATTTTGGTATTGTTATTGATAATAATAACAATAGCAATAATAATAATAGTAAAATAATTTTAGGCTAATTATAATTATAATATTGTTAATATTAATGATGATGATGATGATGATGATGATGATGATGATAATAATAATAATAATAATAAATAATAATGTTTGTCCTGCCTTTAATTCACAGGTTTGAACCGACATCATTCCAGTCTCTTCATCCACAACTGTCACCTAGTTCTGCTGCTGCGGCAGGAACCTTTCGAGCAGAAGGACGCTGAGGTTCTGAAGCCAGCCGAATGGAGATGGATGCTGCCGGAAGTCTGTGACGGAAAGTGGCATCAGTACACTATCAATGTCAACCTACCACAAGTGAGTTCATCATAATATGCATTTCGCCTTAAGCCTATGGTTTATAGCACCTTCAAAACCGTTCCTTTCAGCCGGGTTTCGTCGGGAGCGCTCCCGAGCAGTGACCTTGAAGGGGTGCTATATAAATTTTCGTGATAAACAAATAAAACTATACCTGTGTCAGTCGCAAGCCTGGATGAAGGAAGAGGGCAACGTTTATTGTGTTTGTTATCACAGTCACACAGTGGCGTCAAATTGAAATTACTGCTATTTAATAATCTATATTCCATCACCCATTGCATTCAGCCAGTGCCAATCCAAAGCACAGACAAAAGAGAATGTCGACTCTAATTACCTTTGTATCACACAGTGTCGTTAGACTGAGACTCCGTTTCTACTAATGAGCTGTGTTGGTCTAAGGTCCTCCTGTACGTCGATGGTAAGCTTTTCCTGGACAATGGAAACAACTCGGAGATACTCGAGGACTGGCCACTCCACTCATCCACTGAGGTCCACTCCAGCAGGATCGTTGTTGGAGCGTGTTGGCAAGGTACCTCCTTAATAACTGTAATTATTATTTTCTAAATGAGTCGAATATTAGAGGCAATTAAAATGTGTTGCATGAGTAATGAGCATTCTATTAATAATATTGTAACAGTTAAAACGAAAGAGTTCATTCAGTGAAGCAATTAAGTGTTCAGTTGATCAGCTCGGTGAGCGAGTGAGTGAGTGAGTTAGTCAGTTATTTAGC
The DNA here is from genome assembly GCA_959347315.1 of Bimastos eiseni. NCBI lineage: Eukaryota > Metazoa > Annelida > Clitellata > Crassiclitellata > Lumbricidae > Bimastos > Bimastos eiseni. The sequence continues at coordinate 2,977,800 of OY365808.1, forward strand.
GAGGTAGTGAGGGGAAAAGGAGGAAGGTATGTGGAGAGCGAGGGATAGACGGATAGATGGAGGTAGAAGGGGAGCATCTGACAGAGGGACAGAGGGCGAGAATCAGTCAATCATTCAGTCAGCCAGTCAACCAGCCAATCAGCTAATCAGTCAGTCAGTCAGTCAGTCAATCAGTCAGTCAGTCAGTCAGTCAGTCAGTGTTGGTTCCCTTAGTGCGGCACAGTGGCCGATCGGTTAGAGCGATCAGCCCGTAGCGTTCAGTGTGTGCTGAGCGCGCGGGTTCGAGCCTCGTATGAGGCGTCACTGTGTAGGGACCTTGAGCAAGTCCTTCGCGCACCATTGCTCTGCAGTACAACTGCAATTGCGCCGTCGAGGCGTGTGTATGCACTTCTGAGCAAAAGATGTTGGAAGAAGGGCGGTATTAAATTTCGGTAATAATAAGGTCAGTCAGTCAGTCAGTGTTGGTTTAAGGTTAGTCAGTCAGTTAGTCAGTCAGTCAGTCAGTCAGTCAGCCTACCTGGCTGCCTTTTCTTTGACAGACTGACTGAATGTCAGTCAGTCATCCAGCCAGCTGATTGACTGACTGACCTTCAGTGAGTCAGTGAGTGCAGCGAGCGAGGAGTGATAGAGTGAAGACTGAAGCAGTGCAGAAACGAAGTGAATGTGAGTCAGTGCGCGAGTGAGTCAGTCACTGTGTCACAATTAGCAACAATCATGCAATGGTCCTCACACAGATACAGGCATGCGTACAGACAAAGGTACATATAAGAGCAGTCCTCTGTGCTGCGCTGTCATTATTTAGATGATTGTTCTTTCGCCTGCCATTAGACAATTACAATGAACAGGTTGTATTTAACAGCGAAGCGAGAGGGAGGGGAGGAAGAACAGCTGGAAAGGGAAGCATCCAGTTACCACTTCCGGACACGAAGCATTAAGATGACACAGAGTATCACGTGAAACGAATGCATCATTAGGAAACGCTGTTGTCGTCGTCGCTGCTGTTGTTTTCAGATGTAAAGAGAATATATGAAAAGCTCATTAACGGAATCGTTTCATCTGGAAAAAACAAAACCAATAATTGTCTATTATCTAAACTGTCAAACATTACAAATATCACATAGTAGAAAAGTGTACTATGTAAATGAAGGTACGCAGTAATGATGAAACATGTAGTGTCTGGAGAATTTAGAGATGAAGCTACATTTCTTCTCGATTAAGAATTTGGTAAGATAGTGATGATTAGAGGATAAAGGAATTGAAGGAGGAGAGTGTCGCGTACGCAATGTACCCTCAGGTCCATCACCCTCAGGTCCATCACCCTCAGATCCAGCACCCTCAGTTCCCTCACCCTTGTAACTGCTCAGTTAGGGTAATGATGCCATATTCAAACAATTGCATTTTACTTAGCACAGTTTCTGCTCTGTGATAGAAGACACAACTCTGTGTATGTGTGTTTGACTGTGTGTCCATGTATACGTTTGTTTGCATGTGTTCGTGACCGTGTGCTTGTATCCGTCTATGTATGTGTGGGTGTGTCTCTGTGAGCATTTGTAAGTTTTAGTGTGTTCGTGTGTCCTTGTGATTAGGTGTCCGTTTGTCTGTGTCTTTGTAGGCCTATGTGCTATTCTAAATCTATCTGTGCATTCGTGTCAATGTGTGTCTGTAGTCGCTCGCGTGTATGCGTGAGTTTGTGTGTGTGTCTGTGTGTAGATCTGCCGGTGTCTCTGCGTTTGTAGTTGTACGTGCTTATGTGTGAGTGTATGTGTGATGTTGAATCTGCACGCTTCGTTCATTTCGATTAGCGTCGATGATATCCAATGCTCTTCGACGATTCTATCACGTGACCTCACAGACCAAATGGCCGAGGAAGCACATCCTCTTCGTAACCTTCCTGGACATACCCTGGACATAAAATATCCACCAAAGACATCCATTCCCTCGAAGAAAACGCTTTCCAGAATCGTGCTCGAAAAGAGACTGGAACGATATGTTACAGCAAGAGACGTCCTTTAGTCTTAGTGTAGTTTACATGACGCCAGGAGCAGATCGCACTGCGGCATTGAATGCACTGCTCATTAGGTTGTGCTTTTGAAGGCGCTATATAAATATGTAGATACAACAGAGTACAATGCTATAGATTACAGTACAACACAAACACCCCATAGTTCATGACGGCCGTCAGAGCCTCCCTCTGGTCCTCTGGCAATATCTCGGCAGACCATTTTGTTTAGACGCTGTAGCCAAGACGACTCGAAAGAAAGCAACATGTTGAAAAACTAGACAGTGCTTCTTAATTGGTTATTTGAGCTGTTATGAAATTCGACGACACAGAAAAGGCTCGGATAATAATTACGAGAGAACAGGTATTACACAACAGGTGTGACTTTCATCATTCGCTTTATTGCAGGCCTACATCTGTGTGTACCCACATGATCCACGATATGCGCCTCTCTTCAGTTGAGACTGATCGCATCCTAAGAAGTCACTCCATGCGAGTCCAAGCAATAATAAAATTAATAAGAAATAAATAAATAAATAAATAATAATGATAATGATAATAATAGTAATAATAATAATGATAATAATAATGATAATGATAAAAATAGTAATAATAATAATAATAATAATAAAGCTCGTGGGGGAACTTCAGTACCTCAGGGCATAAAAATAATAATAATCTTCGTTTAATTTAAAACTGATAAACCGCAGCATTATTACTAACATAGTATGAGCGAATGATGACAAGTTATTTTAGGAGTCGAATTAAACCGTCGACGACCATTCAAAACGATCGTTATATAATGCACCCTATTTGACCAACGCCGCCGCCTAGCGAAAGAAGGACTAGTCAACTTTACAGAAGATATGGTTACATAAATACATACACATATGCAAACATACAAGCATACATACATTCACGGAAACAAACGTAATGTAAAATTCTTTTACAGATACATGTACTGATACACATATTATGGCTTATCTATGACAATCATTTAGACCTATAGAAGTGATAATGATTGTATTGTTGCGTTCAGGTGCTAAGCATCGCTTTGGTCAGTTCTTCAGCGGACACCTCTTCGCCCTCACCCTCCTCCGCAACGAAACCGACAGCGATGACGTCATCCTATGCCTGAACAGCTGCAAAGAGAAGCTTGACGTCATCGGAATGGACGAGATGACGACAGGAATGGTAGGTCTACAATACAATTGCATCACATTCACGTCACGATCCGATCAAAGACGATTGACGTTCGCTGTGGTTTACAGGCGGAAGAAACGGCTTCAATTACCCAGGGTTTAAGAGCTTAATGCTTCTGCGAAATTACTATTCAGTCTCTGCCCCGTCTTATCTTATCACAGAAGATTTGCGGTTGTTGGTCCACCCTCCAGGGACCCAGCTAAGTAACAACCGGCCAAAGGAACGCTTTAGTCTCTCGTTTCCTCCTTTACACGAACGCTCGAAGACCATGCTGTTTAAATCTTGTCTTCACTGTGATGCATCGTTAGCAACTCTGAGCCAGCTTCTTTGAAGTGGCGCCATATAAATTAATAATTACTATTACCGTCGTAATCGTGATCTTAACATTTGAAAGCGCCACTCGGTGGAAAAGCGCAGGGCACTTGCTTATTCACGAGCGCTTAGGTAATCGCGTATCTCGCTCAATGTACCCTCTAATTTTTTGGAGATAATGTGCACAAGAAACTTTGTGCAGCGTTTTATACATATGTCCGAGCTGAATGCGATGATAGTTAGCTTACATGTACATAAAACCACAGCAAAAGTCTATGGTGATAAGTTCCGAGAACCTAAGAAAAGAACCTTTAGAAAAGTCTAAAGATAAATAATAATCGTGTGACTCATCAGCGAAGAAACCAGACTTTATGGCTAGGAGATTCGATCTGCGTAGTTTGAAAACAAATCTGCCCGCTGGATTCACGGCCCGTATGCGCGCGCACATGAGCACGGCTTTGAGGGAGCATTGGTCTCGATACCTACCACCCCTGGCCCTTGATCTCGGTACCTACCACCTCTGCCTCTTGATCTCTTCACTCTGCTGCGACCAACGTAGCTGTCCTGATGACCAGAACCTCCACTACCCATCTTAGAAAGTTCCCTGTTGGCCGATCTTCCTCGAAATTTACCCTCTGCCTTGCAACCTGCCATTTCAGCTTCCTCTCTTTTGTTCTTTCATCTCCTTAAAAGCCTCTGATTTAGTCTTTTCGTCGTTGCTTGCACAAGCTTCTGCTTGGATCGCTGTAAGTTTCATAAATGTTAGCAGAAAACAGAAAACTGACGAGTAACCGATCAATCTTTAGGTTAATCGTCGAATACTCGAGTAGCCAATGACATGGATGTTGAAGCTAAAATTAATCGCTGAGGGAATTTAGAAGAAAGCCTGTATTCAGATAGATAATGATAAGTCGACATCTAATCAATCCTTGAAAATCGATTTAGGCTGTCATCAATCCATCCGTTGTCTGCATCGATTAACCAATCAATCATTGATAATCGATTTATGCCGCCATCTCTTCGTTGTAGTCTGTATCGATGAACGCTGAGTTGAGTCGTTTGACGATCAACGGACAATCGGTGGAATCCGTGGAGAGAATGATCCACAACATAGGATACATCAATTCACGGACATCGCCCACCCCAGGACACAGGCCGATCACTGTTGAGACAGTCGTCAAGTAATCCATCAACTCTCCTACATATATGCATGTTCTGTCGCTCTTTCTCTCTTTCTTACTCGATCTCTCTGTCTCTGTCTGTCTGTCTCTCTTTCTCCATACTCTCTCTGTCGCTGCCTGCATGTTCATCTGTATCTACGCGTATCTCTACCTCTCTTTATCCATCTGTCTCTGTATGCCTGTCTATCTGCCTCTCAATCTTTCTCTCTCTTAGTCTATGCTTTTCTCTTTCGCTGTCTCTGTATCTCTTCCTCACGTTATCTCTCTGGTTTTGTGTCTCTGTCTACCTGTCTCTGTCTCTCTGTCTCTCTGTCTCTCTAAAGCTGTCCCTCTCTGTTGCAGTCCATCATCGTTAATTGAGCATTTGACGGATGGATCTTAGTGCAAATTGAAACACATTGTTCTCTCCCTAAGTATTCGCCACTTTTGTCGATTGCCTCGCAATACATGTAGATGCGGCATCCTTGAATAGAATTAGATACACGTTTCAGTCATGTTCTTGAACTTAGCTGGAATCTGGAGAAAATCTGGTTGTATCATGAGATTCAATTGGAAATCAGTAATATGCTCATGACTATTTTCTTTTTTTGAACAGATAAATAAAATAATCGTAAATAAAATCCGCTGAACACCACATTTTTAATGCGCCACTCGAATAAAAATGATCAGAATGGTTTCAATATTATGTCAAGTGAAAATCCGAGTCCAGCCAATCAACTTTTTCACCCTTCCATACAGGTGTGCTGACGGTAACTACATACCTGTGGAGCCAGTCAATCTGACGGTAAATGTTCACGAGGCAGAGACCGTGGTCATCACTCTGAATGCCACTTCCCTTCTGGCGAGAGAGGAACGTCACGTGATCGCTGGGCAATTCATCCTTCAGAACCTTCAGATTCTGGCTCAGCCTCAACTGAGCGACTCTGAGAAACAGGTGTCTGTCTCAATACTTAGAACAGCTTTAATCTTATTCCTCAGAATCCTCACCTGTAGGCATACACATTGTTATTAAAGCAATCACACACACACTTTGTTGTCTTGGCCAGGGGTGCAGGTGGAACTGACATCTAGAACCAAATTTCAGGCCAAATAATTTGCCTATATATCATAATTTGCATATATGATTTGGATACAATATCTGTGCAATTTGCATATAATTTGCATATGATTTGTATGCAATATACATATAATTTGGCAAAATCTGCATATGTTTGGTGTACATATGTATTACAATTAGATGTGTAATGTTGTGTTGCGATAGGATTCGGTTGTGGGGGCGGACGATATGCGCAGTCGTTACCTGTTGGACTCTTGCGTCATCCAAGTGGATCCTCGGCTGAATATCGAAATCGAATACTTGGCCTATCCAGAGAACCT
>OY365808.1:2986371-3072004 GCA_959347315.1 Bimastos eiseni
GTTGAAACAACACGGGTTCCATGAATTCTGTTTTCTGATGATTTTAGGGGTGGGCGTTGCCGTGGTGATGGTCGTCTGCGTGGGCTTCGTTATAATGTTGATCGTGCTCGGAGTGATGAGAGTTCGAAGCTCGCAAAGTTCCAAGGGAAAGGACGGAGACGAGAGAGGAGGCGCCGAAGGAGATTGGGACAAGACGTCCCTCACCATCACAGTCAATCCGATGGACCCGGATGTAAGTCCGATTAATCCGGATTATACAGATGATTAGGTAGATGGGAATAGATAGTGTCAGCCGAGATTAGCATATGATTAGTGGTTTATTAGAGGGAGAAGAGAACAGAGAAAGCTTTTATGTTCCGGGCCACCTAGTGTGTATGTCTGCGTTTTATATGTGTCTGAGTTAGCGTACATGTATGTATGTCTGTCTGTGTGAACGTGTAATCATCTGAGTGCATTGTATTGCATCTATTAATTCATATAGCGCATACCAATTGCGAGAGATCAACAGAGAAAAAGTGACCCACGTGACTGGCGACTCTTTCAGCTTACCGTAAAGTATTTTGTGAAATGATATATTCGTACTTCATGATATTTAAGATCGTAGCGGCAGGCGCAGAGAGTTGCTCTCTAGAAGAGGCGCTATATCAAGTTTCATTGATTGATATCTGATCAAAAGCAAGCACTATTTGTCGGAATGCATGCATTTGAATGTGTCTGTCTGCATGCATTCACTACATACTCTACATACTCTACATACTCTACATACTCTACATACTCTACATACTCTACATACTCTACATACTCTACTTGTTGCGCTACCATTTTCTTTAGTTCCTGAACTGCGTTCCACTGTCGCCCATTACTATGGTGCAGCATCGGGCCAACAACGGAGAAGCCACTTCTCTGTTATGGGCCCTACCACTTGGAATGGGCTTCTCTGGACCTCCGGCTTTTACCTATGAACTCCTCATCTGCTTTCAACTCTTCTCTTAAATCTGTCCTCTTTGACCGTTGTTGGACTGGGAGTGCCTCTGAGTAGATTTCATAAAGAGGCGCTATATCAAGTTTCATTTAGTGATTGATTGATCGATCGATCGATTGGTATTGTCCTTAACAGGTAAGGCAAAGCATACCGCCAGGCATTAAATCTTATTTTGATTCTACACGTTTCATTTAGTCAAAGAGCAATTATTGATTAATTATTCAACGATTAATTAGCTTGCTATGCTCTTTGCATTGCGCAGAACATGTACGAGGAGGAGATGGAAAACAGCGGTTGTCATGACGACGAAACGGAGAGCGAGGATGAGGATGGAATCTACTCGAGGTCCGACCTTGACCTCAGGCATCTGCCTAACTACGTCGGCGCCCCAGTAGCATCCAAGTCGACGCTGGTCCTCTAGGTGGCCACCATCGACCAAGGCCGAGCAAACGAGGGATACTGCGATCGTGTCGTTTCGATCTTGGTTGGGCGCCGCCTTTATGTAGCGCCAGTAAAATCGTAGTTCGGCTTCTGTTGTGAGGTGGAAGTATTCGCGGATTTTTCTCGTATATCTTCGGACGAATTTTAGGCTTCAACACTTGTAACGGTTGTGTTGTTCGTATCGGAGGACAATACTGACGTGGCTAGAACGCTCATATGAAACAAGCAGTTGGTCGATCAAAAGAGATTACCGATCAGTTCTCTATCAATCAATTTTTCAATCAAACAATGACACAAATAGTCGTCTAATTGTGTATTGAACAAAATGTCATAAAGATTGCAATCAAGAAATAAGTTTATCACCCGATCACTTTTGTCAATAGACCGATCTATCACCCAGTCACTCAATCGATCAATGAATCAGTCGATCGATGTATCAATCAATCTATTGACCAATCAACAATTATCCATGATACAAATTATCAATGAAACAGAACAATTTTGATGAAAGAATTAATCAATCGACCTAGAATTTGCGCAGTTTATCAATTAAATGGAATTACTTTAAATCAATAAATCAATCAGACAAACCATTATTCAATCAATTAACAGATAATTTAATTGATGAGGTTCTGGCCACATACCTTGTAGCAACATATTGTAATTTATGAAAACAGGGAAACAATCAAATATGCTTATATCTGTAAAAAATTAAGAAATTCACTCTTAAAATAATATTAATGCACTTCTAATAATCGTTTTCAATGCATGTCTCTGCTGATAAATTTTCTATTGCTGAACATCGTTTCATATGAATTTCTGCTTTTTTTGGTTGAGAAAGGATGTGTCTCTGAAAATCGTTTGGAGTATTTTGTCCGTTTTATACAGAAGTAGCCTACTTGTAAAGTCGATTTATCCGATATAATCTTCAGAAGCCTCTTCTACGTGATTATTTGTCAGTGTTTGCTGTAGTAATGACATTAATTGCGCTATTCTGTAATTTAATTGATTTTGTCATTGAATTATGAAACGCTTCTAATTGGATTGTGAGCATTTTTCTAATAGAACAATTGTGAGCAGGCTTTGTATTCACTCATGAGCTTGCTTCTGAGAGCATGATTCTAATTGAACTATGAGCTGGTCCAAGATTGTATTACGAGAGGTATTTCTAATTGAACTTTTATCCAGCTTCTAATTCTATTATGAGCTAATTTTACTTGAATTAAGGTCACGTTTCCAATTGAATTAGGAGTTGGTTCACAATTGAATAAATGGCTTGTGTGTGATTCAATTTTTTTTAGATATTTCGCATTTGAATTAGCCTATGAGCAAGTTTACAATTGAATAATGAACTAGGTTTGAATTGAATTTTGAGCTGTTTTCGAATTGAATAATGAGCCGGCCAATAATTGAAATAAGAAAAGTGTCTAATTGAATTACGTGAAATATCTAATTGTATTTTGAGCCACTTTCTGATTGAATTATGATCTTGGTTTCTAATCGAACAATGAGCACGCTCTTTTCGCACTCTGTTTCCGTACAAATTTGTCACAGTAGCAAAACTTGCACAAATTACTTAATTTCTAAATTATTTGTTAATTATGTTGTGCTGTAGCCTGTGCATATATCAATCAAATTTCTTCATTGAACCTTCATACGGATAGCCTACGTGATATATAGATCTTGATATAGTTAAAAAAATTCTTGAATTAAATTTTATTACATAGTTGGCTAATTGAAAATGAAACTATGTCTTAAGGTAGATTTCAATGCATAGAGTCAAAGAGGTTTAACACTCGTGAATAGATTTTTAAACCGTAACTTCGGTTAGTTGTTTCTTATTTAATTAATTGTTTCGTTGTACAAACAAGCTTCTTTGTTGTAGTTTAAAGGAGTGTTATGTTTAATTGTAAAGGTTTTATCCGAAGTAATCCTATCGCTTCACGCAGATAAATTTATTTCTTAAGTCGGACCAACAGCGGTTTAATCAGGATTATTTTCTCTGCAGATCTCGTGTCGTATTTTGTTGATTTACACAGATATTTTGTTATTCGAGGGCGAAAACATTTCTGATTGTTACGTGAATATCTGCCCTGATACACCACACTTATCGCCTACAAATTTGCCCCAACCTAAATAGGCCTCTCTCTCTCTCTCTCTCTCTCTCTCTCTCTCTCTCTCTTTCTATCTTTCCCTTCCTCTCTCTTTCTCTGTCTGTCTGTGTGTATATCTCTTCATATCCGTGAGGTGCGCTGGCAACTGAATTTCTCCTTCTTGCGCTAATTGTAGGACAACTCTCTGTCTTGATTCCGTCTTGCAAGCCTGCGCTCTCATTAGCGCGTAAGTAATTTACGAGTTAGCGATAACATAGTTTCCTCAATATTTGATCTGTTTTACTATTTTCTAGGAAGCATAAACTTATCATTGTATCTTTTCAGTAAAACGGGTGTTTACGTAGCTCACTATTAGTACTGATTTATTGATTCAATATTATAAAAATGATGGTTTTTACTTTACGATAACTCAATACAGGAACGAACTTCTAACAATTAGATATAATTAAAGGTTAATAGTGCGCTTTAATAAAACAACTGTTGCAAAAGAATCCGTTTCGCAACATTCCTAATTATAATGCAAAACAAATGGATTACTTCTTGATTTTCAGTTTAATTAACTGCCAGATATGAACTGATGAACTGAAGTTGAGCGAATGTTCCATTCCATTCATGAGAAGGAGAAGGCGAAATTTCCTAACTTCCGGTTTGGTGTTGATGATTGCGATCTTTTGGAATTTTAGAGCTAGGCGAAAAAGGCAAAGGAACCATCCTCTGGGTAGTTATTTCTTATTTCGTTTTGTTGTAAAAACAAGTTTCTTTGCTGTAGTTTAAAGGAGTTTGTGTGTAATTGTAAAGGTTTTATCTGGAGTAAATAGATAAAATTCACTTCGACTGGTTGCCAGAAATGAACTGAAATTGGGAGACTGCTCCATTCCTGAGAACGAGAAGGCAAGATTACCCAACTTTCGGTTTGTGCGAAGTAGGGTAAAATCCACACTCGTGGATGATTGCAATCTTTTAGAGTTTCAGAGCTAGATAAAAAAAAGGCAGCAGAGGAATCCAATAGTAGTAGTGCTGTAGTGAGTGAATCCAGGAGTCAAGGGCCAGGACGATGATGTCATTGTAAAGTTAAAACCTTATACTTATTGACTCCTTATGCACGAAATTTGATAATTAATTATAAATCGGATATTTATAGTATTAATAGTTTCAGTTTTGCGACAAAGTGTGATTACAAGGATCCTTGGTGTTGCCCTCCTCCTTTATTGAGGTTTGGGACTGACATTGTCTGGTTCTAGGACACAAGTATGGATTGGTTGGTCAGTAACTGTTGCTGTTTAACGTCACTGGTTTAACGCATTTTTTTTACATGATTTCACAAATTTCTTGCCGCCTAAATATATGAATTCAAATCTTTTAAAAGAGGTGTCCAATTTCGCAAATTGCGGTGAGATTTTTTCACCAAGTGGAAATTTAAATAAAATAATAAAATGAACATCAATAGGTTTTTTTTAGCAATACATTTATTCTAACGCACATACGATATTTTTATTTATTACTTTTCACACCACACAAGTTTATGTACTTGCAAAAAAGCCATGACGTTGTTGAAGACCTCACACGTGATTATTTTTCGCTTTATTCGTGGCGCAGATATGCAGAGCCATTGAAGAATTTCCTAGTTGGGAAGATGTTACATCAATCTGTTGCTTACATTTCGTAACAATTTACATTTTACATTTAATGTATCGCAGTAACTAAGTTTCAAATTCGACGTAATCTTTGGTGCGAGTTTTGTTATTTGTTATACCCATAGTGTGTTAATATTTCGTTATTGTTGGCGCAGGTGTTTCTTCATTGTGAGTGTTTGAATTAATTTTGCTGATGTAATAAAAGAAAAGTGTCGAAACTGTGTTTAGTTGAAAATGACCTGTTAGTGTCATTTAATGCTTGATAGCAGGCATTGCTATTAGTAGCTGTCCTTTTTATAGTAATTGCTTCAAGTATAGCTTTCCTTTTAGCAAGAGTTACTAAAATCCATTGTTTTATAATTAGTGTCGTTCTAGTATCAGTCTGATTGTCCTGGAGATATCGATACTAGTAATTGGAATCCACTATTTTATAGTAGCTGTCCTGCTAGTGATAGTTACTCAGTAATACCAATAGTAGCTTAGTAAGTAAGGGAGTGAATTAAACAATTAATAGCCACAAGACTATACGTGCTTAACATACAGGATCGCTCTATGGCCTATAGATACTAGCTGACTAACTGACTGAGTGATTGCTGACTAACTGACTGAGTGATTGCTGACTAACTGACTGAGTGATTGCTGACTAACTGACTGAGTGATTGCTGACTAACTGACTAGTGATTGCTGACTAACTGACTGAGTGATTGCTGACTGACTCACTGGCTGGCTAACTGAATAACTGAGTGACTGACTGGCTGACTGACTGGCTGGCTAACTGAATAACTGACTGACTGACTGACTGATTACTGATTGACTGACTGACTGACTGATTGACTGACTGACTGACTGACTGACTGACTGACTGATTGACTGACTGACTGACTGACTGACTGACTGACTGACTGACTGACTGACTGACTGACTGACTGACTGACTGACTGACCAACTAACTGACTGACAATTACAATAATAATAATGCAAATACAACAACAACAACAATGTAACAACGACAGCGACAACGACGGCAACGACAAAAACGACAGCAATAGCAGCAGCAGCAACAACAACAACAGCAGGAGCAATAGCAGCAGCAACAGCAGCAGCAGCAGCAGCATAGTTCAGTAGTTCTGAACTGCCATTCGTTCGTAAAACACGAGTAAAACAGGAGTCACAATGCTATATGAATTCATCAACCACAAAAATGTCTGAAAATTTTTATAAAGTTAATCACTGATTTCGATAAAACGCAAAGGTCGACAATCTTTACTGTGCCTCGGACATTGGAAACTAATAATTCATAATTTTCGCTTAAGCTGACACTCGACAGTTGGATTAAAAACGTAATAATATGAACGAACGACTTGAATGTTAAACGTCAGAACAATGTTTGCGCTCTCAATAAACGTATTATGAATCGATATCTCATCTGAAGACCCAAACATGAAATTTCTATATTTCGAACTTTTTGTGGAACCCGCTGAATTGAAATGTCGTATCCAATGGGGTTAGCGCACCCCCATATGAGGATCCCAGCTAAATTAATATTTACTCCTAGGACACCATTAAAACAGATGCCACGACGCTATATCAACACACCAACCACGTTGAATTTCAATAGCCAAAAATAATAAAACATATCGCTAGTTTCATTAAGACAACAGAGGTCGACAATTTCTTCTGTGCCTCGCATCCTTGGGAATGAATAATTCATTAATTCATTCATTCGTTCGTTCGTTCGTTCGTTCGTTCGTTCGTTCGTTCGTTCGTTCTTTCGTTCGTTCGTTCGTTCGTTCGTTCGTTCTTTCGTTCGTTCGTTCGTTCGTTCGTTCGTTCTTTCGTTCGTTCGTTCGTTCGTTCGTTCGTTCGTTCGTTCGTTCGTTCGTTCGTTCCTTCATTCATTCATTCATTCATTCATTCATTCATTACAGAGATTTATATAGCGCCCCTTCAAGGCGCACTGAGAAGGCACGATTCTGTTTGGTAGCTGTACGTGCAAATGGCACAATGAGCATGTCTCGTTCAGTACTGCGTAGAGAGCGGCGACCCAGTACACTCAAAGTATAGAGTAACAGAGATCGCGAAGATAGGCAGAGGCGAGATCTAGCAAGGACCGCCATACCAAAGAGATGATACGGTACGAGATTCGCTGTTGGAAGGGGAGCCAGTGGAGCACATTCAGCATATAGCCTGATTTATATAGCCACATTATACCACATTAGACCACATATAGCCACATTTAGGAATGCGTCCAACAAGACGTGCAGCAGGACCCGCTACAGGCACCGCAACCGCCCAGCTGGAAGGCCTGCATAGAGTGAGCAACAGTAATCCAGTCGGGCAGTAATGAAGGCGTGAACAAGGGTAGCTGTGGAGTATGGAGTTAGTGAGCGGGAAACAGTGCGAAGCTGACGCAACTGGTAGTATGAATCACGGCAAAGCCGGTGAATACAATGCATGAGAGGGAACGGTGAGCTCTTGGTCCAACGTGACTCCAATGTACCGGACAACAGAGGAAAATGTAAAGAGGGGGGAAATCAGCAGTAATGGCAGTTAAATCAAGCTTCATAAGCTGCTGGCGAGTACCCAGCCAAATAAATTGGGTTTGTTGCCATTCAAGTCTCGAGGGTATCCAACGTTTGACTCATTGCCCGAGCAACAGTAGAGGCATTAGAAGCCATGCAATGTAAGTAGGCTTGGACGTAATCAGCGTACAGGTGACCCAGCACAGCAGTGGCATTAATAAGCAATCTCAGCAGTGTAAGTGACATACAGAAGGGGACGTAACACAGAGCCCTGAGGAAGGCCATAAAAGGCAGGGACCCACGAGGACCTGAAAGACCCTTGAACCACACAAACGGAGCTCTCCCTGAAAAATGAAGCCAACCAGCTATTATTATGATTATGATTATAATAATAATAATAATAATAATTATTATTATTATAATTATTATTGTTATTATTATTATTATTATTATTATTATTATTTAAGGAACGATCTTGGGATTGGTTTCCGTCTTAGATTAGCGCTCTTGATCATTTGCCGTATCAGGGCAATTTTTTCGATATTTGTGGGCTATTTTCGATTACTAAAGGGACACCGAATGATTAATCCCTACACGATTGCTATCGATATATGGCGTGCTAACCAATATGATAGATCTTCATATACATGTTACTGGGACAGAAAATAATGCATTTGCAACGGAGCCCGCCATTTCAGAATTTGCTTTCACAAATTTCGAGGTATTGGAACAATCTAATAATTTATGTGGTCGGCCATGTGTAATCACTGTTAACATACAATTCCGAGGTCTGTGGTTCAAGTACACCATTCAAACAGAAAGGTTTATCTACTTGTTCAGATGTCTTAAAGTATTTACCTAATCGTATACTGTACGTAATTTATAGTGTGATATTCTCAGGCCAAAGCCAGGGGCTGAACTCGCAATAGTTCAGAGTGGCCGGTAAAACTATTTTCTGGACTATTATTAAGATTAGTATTCAATTAATGCTTGAAGCGTGTTATTTCGTATTAACGTCTAAATAAATTGAATTTTTATAGAAAAAAGTATCGATCTTGGTCTTGGTCTTTGACCACTCGGTCTTGGTCTTGGTCTAGGACCTCTCGGTCTCGGTCTTGGTCTTGAGTTTTTGGTCTCGTGACCAACACTGCTAATTATCACATTTTAAAACGCATTAATGAAATTGCTACATTTTTTTGGTCTTTTTTGCGCACCCTTGAGTTGAATTGTCTCCCCCCAGTCTGGGAATCCCCGGCCCTGCAATACGTCATCGGTCTTCAATTGCTTTTGATGGACTCTCAAGGATAACGTTCAATCGATTTCGCAGCACGCAGATAAACAGGGCAAAGGTCATGGCTACGAGAGAAGTTTCATGGCCGAGGGAATCGTTTGCAACTTTATGACCCTAATTAAAAAGCAGAACTGACCTACTTCGAAAGTCAAGTCAAAGGTTGATTCGATAACGGATTAGCGTGTGCGGCAATGCTCATTCAAGGTTCAGCGAAATTGTAGTCTTGATATTACTTATATATATATATATATATATATATATATATATATATATATATATATATATTTATATACCAAGGTACATTATATCTAATCATTAGCGTCGTCCTCCTACTTTTTCCAGGCTTGGGACTGGCACAGGCCGAGTGTTGCCAGTAGAGGAGTTTATTGGTTTCGTCTACTCTACTTCAATACTTAGTAAGTGAACGCATCCTTTAAAAGAGGTGTGTAACTGACAATAGGTTTGATCGCTATATATTTCATGTATTATATCTATTTTAAACATACATGTATATATAAATTTATGTATATATATATATATATATTAGATTAGATTAGTCTTTGTAACCGAAGCCATTTTCCTTTCTCTAGGTCTGTAGACTTTTGAATAGACTGTTCTACAACGGCGCTGATAGAATCAGAATCTGCAATGAATTCTGTTGTGATTGTCGTACATGGGGGTGCGTGGGCCATGCCAGACGCCTTCGTGGAGGCCACCAGGAGAGGAACAAAGGCGGCCGCTAGGAAGGGGTACGAGGTACTCGTTGCAGGGGGATCGGCCACAGACGCTGTTGAAACGGCTGTAAGAGCTATGGAGGACGACCTGGCTTTCAACGCAGGTGGGTGGATGTGAGAGTGAAGACATTTTTATTAATGATGATGATGACGATGACGATGATGATAATGATGACGACGACGACGACGATGACTATGACGAAGACGATGACGAAGGCGATGACGATTGCGACGATGACCATCATTACTAATGATGATCTAATGATAATGGTTATTGAGGACATAATGATGCCGATGATGATGACGATGGTGGGGGTGGTGGTGGTGATGATAATGATGATAATTATGATGATGATTATGATGATGATCTGATAATCTAGGACGAGGTTCGACCCTGAACTGCAATGGGGAAGTTGAAATGGATGCTCTGATTATGGAAGGTGGTCATCTTGGGGCCGGTAGTGTAGCCTGCGTTCGACACATCGCCCATCCAATCTCCCTGGCCAGGATGGTAATGGACAAGGTAAACCAGGACACCATCACATAGCATAATAATAATGATAATAATAACGATAATAGTAGTAGTCATTCTATGGATGCGCTATATAAATCTAAAGATAACTTACGATACGATAACAAAACACATTGAAAGTTCGAAACACAGCCTCGCTTAGCATAGTTTTAAGAAAAGCAATAGTTGAAGGAAATAAGCTTTTAAAAGCATGAACCATCGGACATACTAATGAACTATTTATATTTCAATTTCCATTTATTAAGTCGTTTTATGTCGTTAACAGAAACAAACGTGACAGACGATTTATGCTGCAAAAGTCCAGGATGCAAAATCAGTGCCTGACACAAAGGCCTACATTGTAGGTGTACTTTAGGTTATAGACATAATTATCGTCGGATTCGTGGCCATTTCATGTTAGTCCCACAAAGAACAAATGAGGTAGTGAATAATATGGAATTGCAAAAAATTCAGCACGCTTTGTCCATAATATTTGCTTCATACCAAATATAACTATCGAAATGAATGAAATTGTAAAAGGTGCCAAGTTTTAAGACTGTTAAGGTACCAAGTAAAATGAATGAAACGAAGGTCGTGCGCAACTCAATCAGTTTATAGCTATCTTAAATGTATGACGAATTCAAAGGATGCACTGCAAAAATATCAGATATCTCTTTATGATGATGCAGTAAAAAATAAATTGATAAATAATAGACCTTAGACTCTCTCTTCTCAACCTGTTTTCTCACTGAACAGTGAATAAGACGCTGCACCTTATATTTGAATGCATCCATATTATTATCACTTCAGATCATAACAAGGACAACTTAATGGCAGGTTTACATAGAAGGCCTACCAGCGCAAACCTGTAAAAAGTAGGAGGGCCATAAAGTGTTGCCAAATGTAAAAAAGTATCAATTCAGCTATTCGTTACACACCTCTTTTAAAAGGATAAATAAGTATTAAAGCTGACAACCAATGAAATTGAAGATCGCGATCGTCTAAAATATATAGTTGACAGTCAATAATAGTGAACTATCCATAGCTCGAACTCTGACAGTGCCAGTCCTAAGCCTGGATAAAGCAGGAGGGCGACGCTAAATTTGTTATGACGCAGAGTCGTTAAACGGCAACTATCAACACCACCAATAATAGTGCAAACCAGAATTAATGCTATTAATAATACTGCACGAGACTGAAAAGCGGTCTAACCGGTGCTGTTTGGATGTACTGCTGCTAGACGGATCACACTCTCTTGGTGGACCGTGGTGCCAACGAGTTCGGACAAGAGATGGAGGTCCCACTGCTCTCCAGTCGCCACCTGGTGACAACCGATGCTGAAACGGAACTGCAACAGTTCAAAATAAATGGCTACGACTACGCGGTCGATAAACTATTCACCCCAAGGTAAGTTCGGTTTATAATTTACAGAACTGTCACTTCTGCGTAGAGTCAGCTTAAGGAGGAGGGCTATGTCTAAGTCCCTGGCAACCAAAGGAAATTAGTCAACGCTGTAGCTTATACTAGGCCTACAAACCACAGAATGATTCTCTCATCGTCCGTAGTACCGTTAATGCAAGACAGTGCTAGCCCCAAACACGTAAGAGGGAGAAAGGTGGCGTCAAACAGCGATCGGCTATAGGGTGTTGCCAAATGCTTAATTTGAACCATATTCCTGTTACACACCCTATTTGAAGATTACGACGAGAATTGAAGTAGACAAACCAAAGCAAAAAACTCAGGCACTGCCAGTCCAAAGCCTAGATGAAAAAGGAGGGCGACGCTAATTATCCTTGTTATCACACAGTGTCAATTGCCACTACCACTCATTGACTGAGATAATTAAATACTTATATAAACATGTGATAATAATTTACAGACCTTGTATCATGCATTTACATACAATGTGGATGTATTTATGACAAAATAATGTTACTGGAGTTGTAATAGAAAATTACAGCAAATGATTCAAAATTTTTATTCAGCTGCAGTTCACTTTGTAACGAATTAGTAAAATATGATAAATAAAGAAATTATTATAGGCAAGTATTATTAAAGATATATTTCTATAATAATGTTTAATAAATTAAGAACCTGATGAGAAAATTGCACATTACAGAGTTCTCTTAAATTTAAATAAATAGATAAATGTACTTAGTGATTGGTCAGACACAATTTGTATTGTTTTGAACATTTCTTGATCCAAATATTGATGCAAATATTGACATATTTTCCATGTATTATTGATGTTGTTGGCTCCATTTTTATTATTATTGATTTATGTTGCAAAACAGTGAACACTAATGACATTTTAAAGTTCAGACAGTCTTAACTGGTGTTTTTCGGATGCTACGGTATGAATTTATTTTCACTGTAGGCCTACTGTATATGTTTCAAATTGTCTTCAACGGCCAATGATGTCATTATGACGACGTTAAACTTTGGAACAATTAAAATTAAAGGACAATTGGTTACGGAAAACATTCAAAACAGCAGTATTGTAAACGAATGCTATTTTAAAGTATATATCAACTCAGACAACGCCCATAGTGCGTTAAGCGCCAGACAATGTCAACCAATTCAGAGTGCAAAAGAGTGCCGCCCCTAACATGTAAAAAGAATGCAGGTGATGTCACGAGGTCTCGCGATATGATTAAGATTAAAACGAACAATTAAATCAGCCTTCCGTTACACTCATCATTAAAAAATACATTAAGTATTGAAGTAGAGAGAGCCAATAAAGACAATTGGAATTTATACCAACACTGCCTGCAGCCCAGCAGTGGTAGTTCCAAGCCTGGATAAAGTAGGAGGGTGACGTTAATAATATTTTGCTATTAAACAGTGCCGTTAAACTGCAACTAACCAGACCAAAATAACTGGCATCGCATCAGAAATAATCAGTGCTGTAACTAATGCTACTTTAACTGAACGCAACTCGGACATCGCCCGTCTGCCAGTATGATCAGTTCGAGATAGTGCCAGTCCAAAACCTGCACATATGAGGAGGTTGACGTCAACACGCGCTGCCAACCATAAACAAGCAAGGGACCCATCGAAAAAAGAAGTCTTAAGAGAAAGAGCAGAAACAGATGTGCCCCGATTATGAGGTCATAGCAAGAGTTATTGCGGGAAGGCAATTCAACCGTTAAAAACCAGCGAAGTCATTGGCACGTTGCTGTGCTGTAGCAGTCCGAGACCTAGGTAATACACGGTCACGACGGTCTAAAGAGCGAAGAGGACGTAAACCCACAGATATGATAAGATCGCAGAGGTAGTAGATTCAAACAATAATACAGTATCAGCAAATGATGTATCGTACGATACTTTTACTTAAAACAATGCAGACATCGCCCATGGTGTGATTTGTATCAGATAGCGTCAATCTAATCAAAGTGCGAATTAGTGCCTGCCCCAGACCCGCAATAAGGAAGAGGATGACGTCAACCCGCACTAACAACCATAGGCAGAGCAAAGAACCTTTCAAAGAAACAAGTCTTAAGCGAATGATCAAAACGATCCTCCTGATGAGATCTCAGCACTAGTTATAGCGCTATGTTGATACGACAGAGAACTTTGAACTGAATCCTATCAGAAGTGGAAGCCAATGAAGGCGTTCAGTCAAAGTAGTAGACAAGTCTCATCGTTCCTATGAGTGTTCCTGGGCTGAGTTACGTTGAGAACTCCTACGCTGCAAGTACTCAGGCAGTGCCAGTCCCAAGCCTGGATAAAGGAGGAGGACGACGCTAATGGTCTTTGTCATCATACGGTGTCGTTAAACTGCAACAACCGTAGGCCTACGTTGATTGCGTTGACTCAGCGTTTCAAGCCTCGAGATGGTGATACTACTCCTTTATCTTGTAAAACAAAAAATTGTAATAATGAAGAACAAGTTTAGGGACGTCTTATGACGGCAATGGTCTTTGACGTCTTACCATGTTATTTCATCGCTGGACATTAAATGTAAGTGGGTAGCACCTTTTAATATGGAACAAGAGAGTGAGATAGTTGTTTAACGGAGACAACATAATCATCATATCACGGTCACTCGTCTGAACTTCAGATGTTTCGTTTCGTTCATGATAGACTATAGTTGAAATTCAAAGCATGTTCTGAGTAAATGTTGCTACTGTTTTGACTGCAAATGAAACCTTTCTGAGTAGTGTTTGTGATATATTCATAGAACGAATGGGGTCAAAGAAGTGACCTCCTCTGAGTCTAAGCAGAGGCATGACCACGAAACAGTGGGGGCTGTTGCGCTAGATTCACATGGTAACGTTGCTTGTGCCACATCAACAGGTGGTATTACCACCAAGAGACCTGGAAGAGTCGGAGACAGTCCAATCATCGGTAAGTGAAGAGAACGCTTGTCAATATTATCGTCCCATTGTGTTTTGTCTTTTCGTACATTGTCTTTAATTATCTTGTTTTGTATTCTTTTATCTTGTCTTGTCGAGTCTTGTCCTAACCTGCACTGTCTTCTATTGCTTTGCATGCTGTGTTGTCCTTACCTCTCATGTCCTGATGTTGTCCTGTCTCTATTTTTCATTGCGATCCGTCTAGCCTCGTCTTCTCTTTTCCTGTCTTGTCTTGTCTCATACAAATTATTGTCCCGTCCTGACCTTTCCTGTCTTGAAACTATTTGACACGTTTGAGCCAACGCTTCTTTTAGAAGAGAGTCTTCTGAACGCTTCACTAAATGGTTCTTCTAAAAGGACGAATTTCAAGTTGTCAGAAGACACCAGCAAGAGTTGCTCTTTAACAACACTGTGCCATAAAAAATTTATTTGCGTGCTCAGTCCTCCATTGCTTGAAACTGGAACCACCACAGTAATGAAAGTGGTGGTATAAGTGGCAGTTTAACGACACTGTGTGATAACAAATATCATTAGCATCGCCTTCCTCCTTTGTCCAGGCTTGGGACTGGCACTGCCAGAGTTCTTGCAGCGGCGGTGTTATAGTGGAGTGAAATGGCTTGGATTCCGGGCATTAATGTTGGCGATCCTGCTTTTATTCTCCGTGGTTCAACTCAAAGGCTTTCATTCGCGAAATTTATACTGGTCTTTTGCATCTCTCACCAGTTGAATGGCGACTTGATGTCCCAAAGGACTGTTATTATTTAATAACAATTTCGCTTGATAGATCAATGTCTCGAGGACTGTGTGATGGTGTGGTTGTGCTATAGAGGTTGCTTAATAATCGACTCAGAAGAGAGGTCCGTAAACTTCGCGACGAGAAACTATTTCAGTCAGTCTTTGGTCATTTTGTTTTTCAGGTGCGGGTGGCTATGCCGACAATGACGTAGGCGCGGTCTCAAGCACAGGCCATGGAGAATCGATCACAAGAGTCTGCCTCGCTCAACGCGTCATCAGTCACATGCAATCCGGTTATAATAATAACGTCATTCTTTTTTAATTCAAATTGACAAGCACGCACAATATTTGCAGCGCTCAAATTAGACACCTTAAAAGTGCAATCCACTGATGCTATAATATCATCAATTTGACTTAAATGTAGCTGTACGACAGTGTGAGTGATGTAATATGCCGAGCTAATTTCAGTCGAAATATGCCTTCCTCTGATAGTAAAATTTGGATATCGTGCAATTGTACAAACTGAATTAAATAAACTTCCGGACTTAATGGCAATCTTCACGATCAACCTCAAGACTTTATTTACTTCAAGTTTATTGTGACTATATGCGGTTCTGTTACGCGACTCTCCTCATTTGTGTTGTAAATGGCGGTTAAGTAAAACCAATACTTTGAGGCAGATCGCTCAAATTAGAAACCTTAATATCGCAGTCAACCGATTTAATAATTAAATTCACTAGACAATGATGTAATATACTGTATCAAACTGCAAGTGTTGCAATATGCCAAGCAAATTTCTGTCGGCTGCACCGGTCATTGTTGTCTAAAGCGGTCGTTAAAGTCTGCATCCATCCAGCTGTAAGTGCTAACTCCTCCGCTGATTGCACTCTGCCAGTGCCAGTCCCAAGCCTGGATAAAGGAGGAGGGCGATGCTAATGTCTATGTTATCACACAGTGTAGTTGAACTGTAACTACCTACCTGTTGTAAGTGCTGTAACATGCCAAGCAAATTTCTGGCGATCGCAACGGACTCTTTTGTCAAAAGTGGTCGCTAAACTCCGGATCCATCCATGCAGCCCATTGACCAAAGGCCACTCAAGATATCATACTTTTACGTATTTTTATTGAATACAATATTGGGACACGGATATCGATTGGTCTGGTTGCTCACCTCGTAACGTGGACAGTATGAGTTCATTTTCTCTTAGATGACTATTTCGTGGGGACATTCTGTAAGTCCCTTAGCTTAATCAAAATTAATCAGCGCCATCGGTAGATGCTTGCCTTGGCATCAGATAGTGGCGCTCCATAAACACGCGAAATATTGTTCTCTACTAGAATGTCCGCAATACATCTGATAATCCAAACGACGCTATAAATGTCTGCATGAGATCCAAAAAATTGTCTCTCTGCGACGCTATAATTGTCTCAAACAATCGCCATAATTGCCTCCAAGTAACGCTAAAATTGTTTCCAAACGCCGCTATTAATGTATCCAGACGACGCCATATTTGTCTACAAAGACGCTCTAATTCTTCAAGCGACGCTATAATTATCTTCAAACAACGCTTTGATTGACTCCAATCAACGATCTATCTGTCACCAATCAACGCTACTATTGCTTTCAGTTGCATTTCAAATGTTTTATTTGAGTCCTGTGTTCAGCGCCGGTTTATGACAGCGTAAAACACTAAAAAAATAATTTAATAGAAGGCCCCAATTAGTTTAAGATCGGATGAAATAATGGGCTTAAACCAGCGCTGATTATTTAGGTTGGCGGATGACGTATTTACGTAATATCATTACCGTTTCCCAAGTTTCAATTATTTTAATGCAATGCCGCTTTTTCTGAATAGGGTCAAGTGCTCGGGAAGCCGCCGAGAAGGCCTTGAAGTTTATGTCGGATAGAATTCAAGGTTTCGGAGGAGTAATCGTTGTCGGAAGGGATGGGGACATCGCCCACGTTTTCACCACCCCTCGAATGGCGTGGGCGTCAATAGGGGGCGCCAGTGGACTCTTACGTCACGGAACGAACCCAGATGAAGACATCGCCGAAGAAATATGAATTTGTTTAGGCAGGAGCTGTATACAATGGTCTATCTCTGGTTATGCAATATCTATCGTTGGAAATTAGTAACATTTGATTGAAGTCAATCGCTTATCAATTTGTCATCAAGACTATTTTTGCTTATCATTGTTGTCACTATTATTATTATGATTAATATTCTACTTCTTCATTAGCTTTTTGCGTTTTCTGCAGGTTCATTTGTCGAATGTCGCCATTTCTCTCTATTCTGGGACTCCTCCTTCATCCTCCTTCATCCTCCTTCATCCTCCTTCATCCTCCTTCATCCTCCTTCATCCTCTTTTAGCTGCCCCCTTCCATCATCCAGTCCATTCTTTTTTTCTTCTATGATGTTTCGTAGTGTACGGAGTCGCCTCTTAGTATGTGTCCAATCCATCTCCTTTGTTGTTCTTTTGTTGTCTTCATCATTGATCTTCTTCACTCTCCTACCATCTGTAGAACCTTTTCGTTAGCTCTGTACTCTCTGTCCACCAAACTTTATCCATTCTGCGCCAAATCCACATTTTCAATGTTTCTAATCTTTTCCTGCCTTCATCTCTAATTCTCCATGTCTCTGATCCGTATAGGAACACGCATCATATAATCGTTTTTATAATTCTCTTTTTAAAGTTCTTTATAGTTTTCCTCTCAGAAGTTCTTTCTTTTTGTAAAATGCATATTTTCCCATTCTTATTCTTCTTTTAATCTCTTCATGGATGGCCCCTCACGTCTTGTGTAATCATGATTTCCAGATAACAGAATCTCTCTACGTGTTCTATCTCCTCTCCATTTATTTCTATTTTGATCGCCTTTATCTCTCTTTTACTTATCATCATTACCTTTATCTTCTTTGTGTTTATTTTAATTTTCAGTTAACATTGTGTTTAGTGTTTCCATCATTTTCTTCAATCCCTCTAGTATTGGAGAAAGCGGATATCCTTGCCTCATTCCCCTTCCTATTCTTCCTGATTCTGAGTATTCCCTGTTTATTCTTATTTTCACTCTCTATTTTGTATACAATTTCCTAATTTATTGTCTTTCCTTTCAGTCTACTGCCATTTCTTCTTAGCATGTTCATTAATTTCTTCCAATCAGCCCTGTCGAACGCCTTTTCTAAGTCAATGAAGCACACTTTCACGTACGTCCTGTCCATTTTGTATGCTTCATTCCGTTAGTATTCTTACAGCTGGGATTGCGTCTCTTGCTCCTCTTCCTTTCCTGAACCCATATTGATCCTCACCTAAACTGTCTTCTGTTTCGATCTTTTCTTGCAGTCTCATCTTGGCAAGTTTAATACGATGTAAGACGCATTTGTAAGTAGGATTATGGTCCGATGGTCTTCACATGCCATTGCGATTGTTTTCTCTTGAGTGGGAGAGAAAGAGAGAAGCAATGGAGGAGGAAGTGTAATAGAGGACATGGGAAGGAAACCTACTAGGGAATGAGGTAGAAATCAGGTTACGATGGAAGGAGTAGTAGAGGAATTATATAAAGGAAAAGTAAGCTGGAAGAGGTGGGAGGACAACCCCTAAATTACGATAATATAGGACCGGGAGTGTTCAGAGAAGAAGTTATGGCGGCGATGTATATGATGAGATATGAATATCTATAGGTCGGAAGGAGCGGATAGCATGCCAATCGAGGTATTGAAGAACCTTGGAGAAAAGGCAATGGATGAATTAGTGAGGATATGACAGGCGATACACGACACAGAGGAATGACCAGAAGATTTCCTAGGTCCAATGTCAAGATCCAAATGTTAGGCGTTCCTCCAGCCACTTTGAACGGTGTTTAGAGTGGATCGACGAGGGGAGGTGGGAAGCATTTATAAGAGGATTTGTGGATGGAGGAGCCACTATACATTTTGGTAAGATTAGCTGTTCAGAGATTGAAGCTGTTGAAATAAGGACAATCCAAAGAAAAGTTTCAATGGCCTGGAAAGCAATCGTGAATGTGTAAACAATACCATTCATGTTATTACCAATATACTGAAACGAAGGTATGTAAGGAGACCAAACGGTTGTGCATGGTTGAGCTGTAGTTATCTTCTATTCTATTGCAATACCAAAGAAAGAGAATACCAGAAACCAATTAAAACAAACTAATAAAACAATGCAATCTTTAGCTACAATAGAAATAAAAATGAACAGAGTCCAATAAGTCACTTCCAAATAATTATTGCAGAAAAATACGAGATTCAAATTTGCGCGAAGAATGCGCGCAGATTTAATTAGCCTTTGACGAGGATTCTATATTAATGATACTAAAATACACGATCTTTGAACACCCTAAAGGCTTTTTTGAACATGCTATATATAACAGAATAATTCACTTTTTCTTCTCAATAGTCCAAAATTAAGCACAAATGTCAATAGAAGTCGTTAAACGAGAGACACAAATAAAGGAATTATTATCAACTATTGCATGCATTCATGAATACAGCTTCATCAGCAAACTGCGTTACATGCTGCATTAAATTGTATTGCGGATATGTTCGATAGAAATATCGGGAAAATTCCCGAAGGACCCGCTGGAAATACAGGGAGACCACGTTAGAAGAGCACGTTACGAACAAGAGAAAACACTGGTGCCGATTGATACCTTCAGGTTACAAGTCAACTAACTCTTCTTGATGGTTTTATGGTTTTTCGGTAAATACCATTGTTTGTTACCTACGTTGGTCAGCCGACAGGCTGTTGATGTTACTGGTAAAACAATGGCCATGTTCGACCTTCTGTGCATTTCCTGAGAGGCAAGTTTATATGGTTCCAGAAAGAACCGAGAACTATCGTTGTGGTCATCTTAGTGGCACATAAACTTGAATGCATTAGCAGGCACCCAACTTAGGGAATTTTATGGTTGAGGTCATCAACATTGCTGTCCTTACACAAGTGCAAAAGACACAACGTTATCATTATAATTATTTCAAGAAATACATATGTTTTTGGCATAAATGCCTGTCATAGCAATGAGTGAATGGTCAGAGAATCGTCTATCTCGTTCAGAAATAATTATGCTGCCTAAATATGGCCTGTGTGTTCACTCGAGAACGTTGTCCCACAGTTTCATCAACTACCGTGGTAGAAAAACGGATAGGCACTAAGCGGACAGTCGGACACGTTGCTTAGCTAATATTGGGGCAATTTAATAAGTCTTACTTTACTCTTCTGCCTATACAAAAAAGACCCCTGTTTCATCTCTATTTTCTTTGAAAGAGGCAGCTTTATGTCTGACAACGTCGGCAGCTGCAGATAGGTCTAAGTCGACACTTGAAGACTGGAGTTGAATTGATACAATAATGTACATACATAAAGTCTAGTAATAATAACAAGCATCTATAGCTTCAAGCCTTCAACTGTTCGTTCAAAATTATGTCCCACCAACATCCTCTAGCGTATTATACCAATGCATCCAATTGATCACTGATATTACGGCAAGCAGCATTGCGGCAAGTGCATCTGGCATTCCTGATCTGCTGGAATTGCCTTGCCGGATCCCTATATGTGCCTCAATCCATTTCTTATGCACAAGAGAACCAAATTACTTAAGAGCATCTAAAATAAGCCATGAGAATTACTTTGTGTCTAATCCGACAGCTGATTTAACATCTAGAAAATATTCATTCATTTTCTTGTTGGCAAAATATCGTGTTACAAAGAATAGCTCTTTCTGCGAATAACATCCTTTGTCCCATCAACAAGAATTGGAAATTATATATGCATTGTAGATTCCTTGACCTCGTCCATTACCAGATCCCTGACCATAATCTGTCACTAAAAATTCTAAGTAGGTAAGTATGTAAGTGATCCACCGAGAATGTTCAGCAAAATAATTTCAGATTTCGCTATGCAAGTTAGTACTTCGTGTCTTTGAGAATGCACCGAAAAACTAATTCTGAATTTCAGAAGTCTACTTGGAGGCTCTTCCAGTCCAATCGCTGCGATACAAGGCCGATTGGTTAGAGTGGTGAACTAGTAACGTGGGGAGTGCTGGCTCGACCTTCGTCCGAGGAGTCACTGTGTAAAGGCCTTGAGCAAGTCCTAAGCACACAATTGCTCTGCATTATAACTGCAGTTGTGTCATCGAGGGGTGTGTGTACTTCTGAGCTGATTGTAAGAAGTGAGATATCAAATTTCAGTTGCATTGCATTGTATTGTATTGTACTGCAGGGTAGTCTTGAGCAAATTGTAAAGCGACGATACATTAGACCTTAGCAAAAGTCGCATCTGTAAGAAGAGTGTGTTCCGTGTCGAATGGCAGGCAAACACCTGAGAAGGCACGGTAATTGAGGCAAGTGACGAAGGAGGGGCGACACGTCTTGGTTTGAATTCAGCTGTTGTCATGGTGACTCTCTAAACATTTATAAAGGCTGACCAAGAATGGCATGAATAGACCTCGTGGGATATGAAGCCGCAACGTGTCAGCCAATCAGTGATCGTCTCCCTCGCTGGACGATCTTGCCATTTTCAGTATACAGCCAATATACTCATTTTCGTAAGTAGGCAAGGAGCGCATTGGAACAGATATCCCAAAACTAGTCTTTAGGATGCCATGGTTTGAATACCGGAACTCTTGGCTCAGCTGAACTATCGCAACTACTTAAGCTTTAATTCAAAGTCTTTGAGATTGTTCTTGAAATCATTAACGACTCCCTTTGAATTTGCTTAGTCGGCAGAATATTCGTAAAATTGTCCGATTATAGTGTTATATATAGCGTGTTGAAACGGTCTTTTGGGTGTTCAAGGTTTGCATTTTATATCATGATTGATATAAAAATGTCGCCAATGACTGAATTAAAGCTGCTCGCATTGTGCACACAAATATTATACGTACTATAATTTTCTGCAATAACCATTTGGAAGTGGGCGCAGAGTACTAGCCATTGGCTTAAGCTTACGCAGTTATCAGAAAATCATCGGAGGAGTAAACGACCATGTGCCGTCAAAACTGCGTGTATTCTCACACAACTGTCAGTATTTTGGTGACCATTGAAAATAAAAATTATTGGGATATCTCTTCAAGTTTATTTCAAGATTAGCTGAGGATCGCATCGTTTTAGTAAATTGTTTTAATCTGTTTTCAGTATTCTTTTTAATTTACTATTGCGATAGAATAGAAGATACCCACAGATCCGACCACGCATAGCACATCCGTCTATAGTTTCATTACATACCTTCGTTTCAGTATAGTATTCGTGATATGAATGAAATAATTCCCAATTCAACGCTATTCTTAGTGCTCAGTTCGTCCTGGTGCAATACCTCCTCATTTCTGTATACCACACCATCACGTGATCTCATAAAATGAATTTTTTATTAGGACACCATTAAACAGGAACCGCGACTCAATATAAACCACCAACGTCGTTGTTTTCTGATAATAAAGATGCTTTCGTTAAAATAGAGAGAACGAGCCGCTCACCTTTGGAAAATTAATTCATGAATATTTTTCAACAAATGCATGACTAATGTTCGCGTTCACTAAAAATGTATCATCACATTGGATGACAAGTACATGAATTTCCTAACTATTGAACGATTTATCGCACCCCAGAATTGAAATGTCGTACCCCATGGGGCGCGTGTACTCCAGTTTGGGAATACCCCGCAACACGTCATAGGTCTTCAACCGTTTTGATGAACTCTCAAGGATAACGATGAACCGTTTTCACAATCGGCAAATAAACAGGGCGAAGCTGTAACTAAGCATTGCAAGATACTGAAACGCAATCGACTCGGTGCTGCTCTGATAGACGGAACACGCTCTCCTGGTGGACGCGTGAAACCAACCAATTCGGACGAACGTGAGATGGAGTATACTGCACTGAGGCAATCCGTGACCGAGGTAATAGACAGCTAAAGCGGTCTACAGAGAGGAGAGGACGTCCAGAGGTAGTTCGTCGGATAAGATCGCACAGATAGAGTGGAGTGTGAAAAAAAGAAAGACAAACCTTGAATTGAGTCATAACAGTATATAGAAATATTGGAGAAACGACCAAAGCAGGCTATTAAACGAACTATTCACCCCAGGGAAAGTTCAATTCATGATTTACAGAATCGCCGCTTCTGTGTAGTGCTAGTGCCAAGCCCAACTTAAGGAGGAGGGTTCTGTCAAAATCCCTGGCAGCCATAAAAAATCAGTCAACGCTGTAACTAATATAATTTTAGCATAGAATAACTCCTTCGTCGCCCGCAGTGTCGCTAGTGCCTAATAGTGCCAGCCTCAAACCTGTAAAAAGGAGGAGGGCGAAGTCAGTCGTGAGGTGTTGCCATAAATTATGCGTAAAAAAAGCGATTGAGCCTGCTGATTCGCTACACACCTCTTTCAAATGTCACATTCGCTTTATAAATACTGAAGTTGGCTCAAAAGTAACAGATACAGTAATATACATTTGATTCAAAAATAGTCATTGCTGTAACCAGTGCTACTTTCACTGAAAGCAACTACGATAGCACCCGTTGGGCAGTTTGTGCCAAATAGTGCCTAATGACAACCACACGCGGTGCAAAGAACCCATCGAAGAAGCAGTCTTAAGTGAATGATCAGAACTATTCCCAGATAAGATCCTGGAACGAGTTATAGCGCTATATATGAAAGAGAGCTTTGAAATGAATTCCATCATAAGGTGAAGTCAATGAACGTGTTCAGTCATAAAAATAGAAATGTAAGAGAAAACGAGGAAGGCGGGCAATCAGACGAGCAGCTGCACTTGGTACAGACTTTAGAGGCAAAAGGCGGCGCTTTGATGAGCCGATGAGTGCAGAGAAGGAAAGAGTCAGCTTATACTGTCTAGAGTAACACCCAGATCGCGGACATTAGTTTTGTCAAGAACGTACACAGAGGGACTAGCGGCGAGAACTGCAGCCTTGAAATATTCGCTGTCAACGTCAATGGCCGTTTATTCTTCTGACGTAGAACTGTTAAATCCTCCTTTATTGCAGTAAAAGAATCAAATAGATGAGATAAAGTGGACGTAAAATCCGTGACAGCAGTAAAATGGCGCTAAGCGCTGGTGATTTTCCGCAGCATTCGCATTCACATAAAACACCTTTAAAACGTGGCATCTAACGCAATATTAATGTTCATAAACGATCTCGTTATCTTTTGTGCTAATAAGCAACAAGCGACCTCTGGACCTTTGACAGTCACGATTATAATTATAATCATGTAGTTAGCTTTGTACAACGAAATAGGAAAAAATGATGTGACAATAAAGAAATATTAAATTGAAATCACAGAGTCTCAGCAAACAGTTCGTTAATTCAGATAGACCCTCTAGCGTCCGACTTCGGCGATTATTAACATGGCACATTCGAGGCCGAGGGCTGCAGGCATTAATTCGTTAAAAAAATTAAATTAGAGCTGTATGAAATTTTATAAGGATAAGACTTTTATTATGATTCTAATGTCTCCAGAAATTTAATAAATATCGATTTAAAAATAATAAAATAGTTTATATTACTTCAATTCGAAAGATCCCGAAGACACCTTTAAACAATTTGCATGGTTCATATAATTACTCCTAGCTCAGACGACTTAACTCCTCAGCTGATTGCACTCTGCTAGTGCCAGTCCCATCTCTGAATAAAGGAGGAGGGCGACGCTAATGGTCTTTGTTACCACACAGTGTCGTTAAACTGCAACTACCACCACAAGTTAACTCCGCCACCGTTTGCAGTCGAGCAGCGCAAGTCCCGATACTAGACAAAGGAGGAGGGTGACGCTAGTGATCTATGTTATCACAGTGTCGTTAAACTGCAACTAAGCATATTCGTTTAATAAATCGACTCTATACTAGGCTGACCAGACGTCCCGGTTTTCCCGGGACTGTCCCGATTTTCCCGGGACTGTCCCGATTTTCCCGGGACTGTCCCGATTTTCCCGGGACTGTCCCGATTTTCCCGGGACTGTCCCGATTTTCTGCTAACCGGCTGCCGGGAAAGGTAGGCCAAACCCTAAAAGTGTCCCGGTTTTGAAAAACTGACCTACTTATTAGCGTCTCCTTGATTTTACTACTAGATAATCAATTAGGCCTAATTGGGATATGTTTGGAAAAAAACCTTGAGGTTTTTATAAAAATTTGTAGAACAGCTGAGTATGACATTGATGACAATGCGCTGATTGATAAAATGACGTGCGTTTGTAATTCGGTTAGTCGAGAAAACTGGAGCAATGGAATGAAAACACTGTTGCGGTCGACAGCAGTTGGGTGCAGATTTTCAATGATCTACTAGAAAGTGAGATAATTCTTCCAAATTTTAAAATGATTCTACAATTCTTGTTAGCAATTCTTGAAACTAATGCTCCAGTTGAGCTTGTTTTCACACTGATGAATTCCTATTGGTTAGATCAAAAAGTCGATTATCAGTAGAAACTCGTGTAGCTGTTGTGACAGAGAAAGTGAATATGGAAGAAACATGTGTTGAATTTTATGACAGAACATTAGCAGAAAAAACTTTCAAGCGCAAATTATGAGTGACTGATTACATTACATTTGATAAATTTTGAATTCAAATTTAAATTTGAAAACATGACTTGCAATAAAATCTGTCAGTTATACTAATATAATGTATAAACATCAAACATAAAATAAATATTTTGGAAAGTTTATTCTAACTATTGACAATATCACTAATTTATTTTGTGATTGAAGTGCCCCCCCCCCCCGGTCTTTAGTTTCAAATGTCTGGTCATCCTACTCTATACTAAAGTTCAAACCCCGATATGGTGATATTACGTTAACCCTATCACGGCTACAATTGTAAATGTTAGTCGGTTACTCATTTAAATTTGGAACAAGAGAGTGAGATTCTTGCAAAATATGGAGACGATGATCAGTATTTCTCAATCGCTCTTCTAAACGTAGATTTAAATTGAATAAACTACCTTAAATTAAATTAAATTATTTGTTATACTTCGACATGAAAGATCCATGAAAACACCTCTAAAACAGTTCAATTTTTTTAATATATTCATGAACTGAGTGGCTTAGTAATTTCGCAACGAAGGAATTAATATATCGTTTTTGATGTGGAACAAAATAAGGAGTGTGTTAGTTGCTAGGTGGGGATGGCTTAATCTTGAATTCTCTGTCGCTCTTCAAAACGGTAGATGTTAATTTATGATTGCTGAAAAATGCTAATGTTTTTAAGTTTGAGTACGGTTTTCAAATAACTACGTTGCTGGCGAGTTTTCGTATAGTTGATAGCTCTCCTTCCTTGGTTAATAAGTCCATAAGCTCATTAGTCCTTCGAATAGAGGTACATCTATACGTTAAATTTTAACTTAGGCCTACCTTGGCTCGAGGGACTTAGCCTATGATTGGAGGCATTAACAAAAGTCTAAACGGGACTCATATAGAATTACGAAAGGTATGCTCTCAAGAAAGCTCACCGATGCCCAAATGTTACTAAATTTTGAACGAGCAGTCAAACAACCGATGAAACTTAATGTCCGTAATGAAATGCAAATCATCAGAGCTGCGTCAGAGAAAACTGGCGCAATATAAAATCAAACCCGTAAAAATAGCCCTTTTCATTGGCAATCGCATGAACAACTCAGGCATTAGAAAACACCCGATTTTTTAGTTTAAAAGTTCATTTATTACGTTACCGATTTTCAACCAATCAATTGTAAGAAGTAAACATAAAATAAATTGCAAATTAAGGTCATTCCAAAGACCGTGGAATTCTCAAGATGACACTGAATTAAGCTCTGAGACCTACCAATAATCAGCAGAAATTTAGAAAACTTATGAGGTAAGACAACTGAATAGTATAATGACACTATGGGCTAATAAGCTTTCGGTTAAGTAATGAAGAACCAAAAGCTACGCTTAAACACCTTTTTAACGCTATTGACCTTCGCAATGTATACTTAAATTGCGTTCAAATACCACTCGAACACGGGCATGGTAAAGTAGAAGTATCTTTCTGTAACTTGTAAGTGCTGTAATATGCTCAGCAAATTTGTGTCGACGGCAACGGTCTCTGCTGTCATAAGCTGTCGTTAAACCCTGGATCCCGTAACCTGTTATAGTAGTGGACACAGTGTTGACACACATTAAAATTCTTGATCTTCCTAGAAAGAGGAATGTTCAAATTCAATATTACCCGTTTCATATGTAGGGCCTAGTAGTAGTGTTTTTAAATTTGGCGAATTGCGAGGAATATACATATTTTATTTGCGAATGCCTGGCTTGCTGAGCCAGGCCCCTCCAGCTTCCTCGGACCCTGTGAAGGGCCCGTAGACCGCCCGGAAGTCTTGTTATTGTGCAGTCCTCCATTATGTGGAACATCGTTTGCACCTCGCCACACTCGCACAAGGCCGACGTGGCCTGAGACCATGTCATAGAGGTATAGATAAGGCCGACGTAAACGGCCCTTGAAGTCAATTGCGTAATTACATGTAAACACTGTAAGCTGCTCATTTCTTGCTAGTAAGTGGTCACACAGAGATTGTATAATTGCATGATAACCCTTTATATAGCGCAAATGTAGTAAGTCATACTTGCGTTATAAACCTATGGCTATCTCAGTGGTTGAGATCCGGCATTTCGGACGTGAGCCCCGCCAGCAAAAACAGAAAACCCACCACTTAAAATGTGCAAGCCACAGTAATCGACCAAAATTTATTGATTTTTTGTTTATTTATTTATTCTGAAATTTGATATCGCCCTTCTTCCAAAATCTGTTTGCTCAGAAGTGCACACACATACAAACACGCCTCGACGGCGCAATTGCAGTTATACTGCAGAGCAATAATATGCGCGAAAAACTTGCTAAATTATTAAGGTCCCTACACAATTACTCCCCGGGCGAGGGTCGAACCTGCTCGCTCAGCGCACACTGAACGTTACGGGCCGACAGCTCTAACCGATCGGCCACCGTGCCACACAAATTGTGCTTGTTTTTCGAATAGTGAATAGCAAACATCGGTTATTTATTCGAGAAATAGGCGTAGAATTTAGATTTAAAGAAATTGGGAGAAAAACCGCATCTGGGTGAGCAAGAAGTTAAAAATATCAATGACAGTTGAATACCACATACTCCACGCAAACACTGATCTGTGTAGTACATTGTGAGACACAATTATCATACGTTTGGTGAAAAATCGGTGAATCGCCACAGTTACATAACGCTAATAAAATAAACTGCCACGTGGCAAAATGAGAACTTCACATGATGCTTTAAGGGAAAAGAAAATAATGCTCATTGCCAAAGTGGTGACCGCTCATTTCGTCACATAATTATCATTTCGTCGTATTCCTTTCGTCGCATTCCTTTCGTCGCATTCATTTCGTCGCATTCATTTCGTCCCATTCATTTCGTCAGGTTAAGCATTCAGAGGGTCGGTTAGGGTCAGGTTATGCGTCGTATAGGACAGTGGCGCAGCGAGGCAAAGTGCCGCCTGGGGCGAAAGTTCAAAATGCCGCCTCTGTTTATTATTTCCATCACTTTGTTCTTGTGCATAATCCGGGATATGCACAAGGAGGTATTGGCATAAGATTTTGAGTGTTTTCATTATACTTGATGATTATTCTATTCAGTATTCAATTCATAATAGAGTTGGTAACAGCATCAGCATGCACTGTTAAAATTAAAACTGGTTGACTACTTAAAAAGCGTTAATATTATCATTTGATATAAAAATAAGAAAATAGAATAAGATAGTAGCCTATTAATTACGAAATAAACCATTTATGAAGAAAATAAAAATATACAAGCATTACAATAAAGCTACTAAACGTCTTGTAGGCTAGATCGAAAATTTAAAGTCCACATAAAATTAAAATTAAACAGTAATTTATTTTATTCTTTCTCTCTACGTATTGAAAAGCAAGTCCTAAATAATACAATTTAATCATGATGGGACTACAGTAAGCATACTAATTAGAATAGACTAACTGCTAGCTATTCATATAGATCACGAATACTGTATACGGTTTCATGCTTTCATTCTCACTAAACTAAAATATTAAACAAAATGGATATATGCTGTAGGCACTTGGCAAGGCGCAGTCCTGCTTCTTGGATACTTCCGCTACTAAACGCAACCAATTTAATCTAATTAACGTACAAAAGTACAAAAAAGCACAAAATACATGAATATTTTTCTATTTATAACCAAAGTTAGTGTAAACATATTCAGATGGTGAGTTGAAATCAAGTTTAAATGAAAATAGGAAATATAAAAACAGCGCAGATGATCTTGTCGGCTGTAAGTATGTATTATATTAATCGCAAGAGGACGCTACTAAATTTAATTTTGCTATTACTTTCGCACCTATCGAGTGAAATAAATATGGTAATAATAATAATAATAATAATAATAATAATAATAATAATAATAAAAATAAAAATAATAATAATAATAATAATAATAATAATAATAATAATAATAATAATAATAATAGTGTATAGAATCTCTTTTGCGCCATGTCTATCAGGGTCGGCTCCTGGTATAGGTAACATAGGAAGCCGCCCAAGGCGCCAAATTTAAGGGCACCGAAATTTAGAAATAATGCGGTTATATTTTGAGGATAAAAGCTTATGATGATACAAGAAGAAATTCACAAATTAGTTATTAAAAATTAGTTTAAATTTTAAGGCTAATTACAATTCCAACAACGATATTCGATCTCTTAACACCTCATTGAATTTCCCGCTCTTTCCCTATTAACTTTCCTATGCCAGAATCGTCTAGATATTTTGATAAAAATATTTTACCCGTGAAGTGTGTGCCTGACCCCATTTGTCTCATATTTTACTGTTTATGCAACGGGGTGGGGCGCTCTTATATAGATGACTGCATGGGGCGCCAAGTTACACGAGGAGTGGTCTGATGTCTATAAACACTAGTTGCCATTTGATCGTTTCGAAGGTGCTTCGGTGTATCGTATATGTTAGTTTTAAGTCGAGAAAAGGCTAATAAGCATTGTGCTTATCAGGCTTAGACAAGAGCAACAAGAATCATGAAAAATGCAACTTATGCAACAATAGTTTTTTATATTCCCCCCGAAAATGCCACCCCTAGGACAAGTGCCGCCTGGGGCGGTTCGCCCCCCTCCACCTCCCTCTCGCTACGCCACTGGTATAGGGTCAGGGTTAGGGTTAGAGTCGTTGTTAAATGCGACGAAATGAACTGCGACGAAATGAACGGGAACTGCCAGCGACGGTAAACGTTGTCTACAACTGAAGAAGGAAGACCGCGGTAGCGCATAAGGTTAGGAAGGCAAATCCTTAGAGTCCTCCTGGTACACCTTAAAACTGACTCAATTGTGACTAATAAGTAGTGATATTTTTTAAAAAGCAGGTTGTTTAGCAGGACATCCATATGTCGTGAACAGGATTCGAACCAGGATTGCCTCGGCCACAATAGGAGGTACAGATCAACTATCATCATGTTAACGATTATGTTATCGATCCCTTTAGCCGAAGATTCAATCAACATTTACATAATCGTATACGCCTAATCTGGTAATCGTAATTTTCACATTTATAAAGCGCCACTCTAAAGTCACACGTAGGGCATCAGATTATTCACGAGCACTGGGTGGAATCGTATGGGTTCCCTAAAAGATAGCTCAGAGGAGACGGCGGTTCGCTTTCCTATGGGATCGAGTATATCTGTTCAACTTTTAGCGTCTTCTGTTCCCAGCTGAGTGTAATGCATCCTACGATCAGATTACAAATCAGTATACCATGGAAGTCATCCTAATATACGACTATCAATATTGCTTATACTTTCTTTTTGATCTCGCAGGTCTGATTACGTATGCTTTAATTGTATTTGCTTATTAATATGTTCTAATTGCAGATTGCTTATATCTGATATTTCTGCATTGCTTTTGCAGGCGGTTCAATGAAGTACATATTTGCTTATTTATTTACAATTACAATTTCGAGATTAGACGTCCAGTAGCCTAGTGAATGGATTCCGTGAGGACAGATGCAGAATAAAGGACGTGGATAAGCTTTTGGTGACGGTTGAACATTTCATGAGACACAGGTAGGAATTGCGCCATCGTTTGTCGAAGTCGTCATCAATTTGTCGTTGATTTTGACGGATCCTATGCAACCGATGAATCGGTTTCTATAGGCCAAGGGCAAGTCATGCAAGTCACCGTCATATCCACCTAACGAAAAAAACCAACGGACGAACAATCACTTCGTGATTGCAATCGTAAACTCAAAATTTCTACGGCACCGACAAAAATTGTGGGAACCAGCTTATTCATAGGCGCTTAGTCAAAACACAATCAATGGCCAGAAGGCCAAGATCCAAAAAGACAGCCAGGCAGACAGTCAGATGGATAAGGTGGATGGTGTTTGAAGTTGAAACAGCGAGTCAGATAGGAGTAAGAGGAGCAATCAGGATAGGATTTGAGAAGAGCAGTGCTTTCGTTATTGAGTGCAGAGAGGCCTGTAGGGAGATAGCAAGAGATGAAACTGCTAGCGATAGTATCTCCTTCGTGCTCTCTTCATTTCCCTCCTCCGTCAGGTGTGTACCAACGATGACGTCATCACAAGATGTCTCTAATAATAGCATCGAGGGCATTTCCCATGGCAATGTCTATAATTATTTAAAGATCTTGTTTCACAATTCCAGCCAGTCTTTCTTTGACTCCTTTGACGCCGTGTATGCTACGCTCCAAGTGACAATAATGTATGATTACAAGTAAAGAACGAACGAATGATGACAAGCTATTATAGAAGTTGAATTAAACTGTCTTCAATCATGCAAGGCGCCCATCATGTTATATATAGCAGAACAAGGATTAGCCAACGTTTGGTGGAAACAGGTATGGAACTCTTTCCTCAGCTCAGTGGCCCAGTGCTTTATTCATTGTACTACGGCCCTTCAGCTAAGAGTTGTGATTAACAAATCACGGCGCTGAGGAAACCCAAGACTGATTTACATAAATATACATATTATGGATGTATTGGGAGTGTGGGCTGAGCGTGGTCACATAACTGAGTTACTGACCGATCCATAGATGTCCATCCGTGTCCAGTAAATTTGCTCCGGGCGTCGAGAAGGCCACAACTGGGAGTTCGTAGTCGACGGACAGTTTCAACACGCGATTCTCTCTAATGAACAAAAATCATAACATTGGCGTCGTCATATTGGCACACACAGAATCCGAAGATCTGGAAGAGTTTGTCCGTTCATTCATTCATTAATAAATTCATTCACCCATTCGTTTGTCCGTTCATTCATTCATTAATAAATTCATTCACCCATTCGTTTGTCCGTTCATTCATTCATTGTGCTCGACTGGCCATCAAAAAGTAGGGGTTAAAATCGTGCTTTCCTTTTGTATTCATATCGGCACTCCGTCATAACAACTACTCCGCCTCCACTGACCTTCTGGAAACCGAACTCTGACCATCATCGGACTACCCTTCTGCCAGCCCCCATGACTTGACGCAGCACACGTGAATATGCTGGCGCCCTATGATTGGCCGATTTATTTATCAAGACTCAACCTATCATCCCTAGTCAAAAAAAGAAGAACGATTACGCGTTCCTGTGGGTTGCTGCGAAGGCGAGTATCGCATAGATTGAGAGTAGGAGAATCTGAAGGCGGATGGAGGAACAGGTAAGTCTGCTATGAATCCTTGAAAGGATCAGGCCTCAGTTTGGAGTGGTAAGTTTTAGGTAGATAAAGTTGCCTCGTTGCCTATGGAAGATTGGCGTTGGTGACGGAGAAACGGAACATTAGAACGTATTGGAACCGAACATTTGCGCACAATTTGTCCAATTTCATCAAACGGAGTTAGTTCGGCATGCTCGAATCAGAAATCACAGATTACGCAGACCAAAAGCACTGAACAAGCAACATCAACAAAGGCTGTTAATTGATAATGAGTTGCTCTTTGAATTACCTCTCCATGGTGAGCGTGTGCCAGGTTCCATCAGAGACGTCTACCTGTGACCTGGCAGTGGGTATCCGTCTCAAGGGACTGTCCTTGCCGAGGTTGAAGCTTGCCTCAACGCGTCCTCCTCTGATTGCCAAGGCGAGGAAGTCTCCATTCGTCGACACTGACTTGTGCTGCAGTAGAAGGAGACCCTGTTTGAAGCGAGTTCGGAACTCTAACTCATACCTCGTTGAGCTCAGGTGAGTCGCTCTGTCAACACGTAAACGAACAGACAGCTCATGCCACATTAATATATATTTGCATAAAAATGTAGTAAATATACAACTATAATAAAAATAACAAATAAATATTAGCATAAATTAGCAATTAATAAATTAAATGTTTTTAAAATGTTATAGTTATTACAGTAATAATTAATATAAATATAAAATAAAAAGAAACGTAACTAAGATATAAATATTTAAAAAAACTAAGTACCTGTGTATATATAAATAATATACATGGTATAGGCCTGTGGAATTGAACTATTATTGGGGGAAATTGGGAAATAGTGGATGGGAAAAAGGCCAAAGGAAGACCTCGAAATATTCTATTGGATTGGATGATGAAAGACTGAAAGGCAGGGTAAAAGAACACGTCAAATGGCTACATTGGACAACGAATCTGCCTAAGAGCAGAGGAAAGAAAAATTAATAACACGATATAATGGAGCATATTTATAGCGCCACTCAATAACATATCTACCTATGAGTGTTCTCTGCACTTGCCTATCATAGAAGGTGCATGAATGTGCAAACAAATGCACAGATGCACTTTTTTAATATTATTATTACTGTTATAGTTATTGTTATTGTTACTGTTATTGCTATTGTTATTATTATTATTATTACTACTATTATATTAGTTATTGAACAGGTTGGCAAACCGCAGCAAGTTACATACATCAGAACTTTAGCATCTACATATACATGTATAATTGTATATATAAAGGCTACATGTATGCAATTGGCATAAACGTATTTTAAAAGTTGTCTTTGACTTACACGACGTCTTCGTTCTTTGAGAAGACGTTTCCATTGAAAGAGAGAAATCCGTCCTTGAAGTCGTCTTTACTTCTGAGACTTTCTTAAATACAAGCAATCAACAGTCGAGACTGATCACTTCTAAAGCGCCACAAGAGTAAAGCACAAAATCATGTGAGGGCAAGTTGCAACTGATTGTCAAAAAATTTACAGAAAATAAAAATAATAAAAATAATTCAATGCAAAGAAATCAATACCATGAAAAAAATTGAAAAAAGAACTTATTTAATACCATTTACGGTGACTCGATGATCTTGCGGGTCTGAGTAGTAGACTGAGTTTTCTTCGGATGATTGGCTTTGAACGAAGTCGTGTCTTAAAAGCCTTCGTAGCAACGCTAGCTCTGTAGAAATGTAACGCCATGAGAAATTAAGTCTATTCTAGCGTCATCTCTCTTATTCTGATTTACAAAAGGCAGCTGATGGATAATCTACGTCCACACAGTAAATAACATATTGTAATCAAACGTTAGTAAAATTGTCACTTGACCAAACAGAAGCACTCAAGTATAAAGACAAAAGATTAATGGCAAACATATAACTGAGTACGATGTATGACTGATCTGAATAGAAGTTACTTTTGCAAGGTCCCTGGTGGACTATTGAGATGTTCCTCTGGTGTCGACATGAGTGTTGGTTGAGGCGACATTCCGACTGATAGGTCTGTCCATCGGAGGCACAGACGATGGTCAGCTGGGAGGGTTTCGTCGTTGGGCAACTGGCTGGACAGACGCATTCCCTAACGCCATCATGTCCCCTTCTGCTACACTCACCCCCGTAACGACAGTTCTCCGAGTTGCACGTCACACCGTCCGACATGGCACCATCATCTGCAAGAGTTCAATGTTCATTGGAGTTGATTTCCAAGGAGAGAAGAAGACAATGTAGTTGGTTATTACACACTTCACAGTTTCTGTCAGCTCAGACAATATAACTTCTGTTACCAATCGAATACGTGTTCTAACTACGGCTAAATGCTACGATCCTTTGTCGTTTAGACCGGGTAACTCTATGGTTATCATGTTATGGTTATTGTTTCAACCGGTCATAAAGAAGGGATAAGGTATGGATGCAGTGTAGCCACAAGACTTTTCGTATTCTTACGATTTCGACGTCATCAGAATAATTGGTAGAAGTTGTTCAAACCGTCATCAATATCATCAATCATTCGTAAACATTTCAACCATGAGCATCCATCTTTCCACTCTTCGTATAATGAAAAGCAGCATCACTGTCATCATCGTTCACCCCCTATTGTCATCATCCTATAACCATCACTAGGTTATAATGTTCACATCCCTTATCATCGTAATCATCTGCACCAATAATTATCAACTTTCGTCATCACGAGTCGTAACCACCATCCTCGTCGTTCCATGTCATATTCTTCTTCTACCTCCTCCTCATCATCATCTTCATAATCATTGATCATCATTCATCATCACCACCACTATCATCATCAATAACCCGCGATCATCGCCCCAACATCTTCACTTAAAAGTCATCATCATCAACACTCTCTACATCAGCATCCCCATTCTCATCGTTTCCATGGTGAATTATGATGCGGAAGGAGTCAAAGGACCTGCTGACCTTCCGCAGCAGATGAGCATCCGTAGAAGCCAGCCTCACTTCCGTCGGAGCAGGTGCTGCACTTCTGTCCACTGAATCCCGTCCGACAAACGCACTTACCCGTCATCTGCTCACAGTCCAGTCTCACCGATCCAACGATGTTGCAACCACAAGCTACAACCGTCAACAAGGTCGTTATTAATATTGGCATTGATTATAGTTACAGCTGTACATGTACCATGCATTCCACTAAATTTGCAATGAAGACAGGGGTTCCACTAACAAACACACATACAAGCGTTGGAATTGTATTACTAGCTGAATATAATTGAATATGACGATTTTCATATTGCTCGTCAAACCATTTGTTTAGCTGATTAATCTTTGGATATCAACATGATGTATACATACTGCTTCGTTTTGTAGCCCCATCGATTGATACCTTTTGCATTTGATCCCAGCGCAATAGAAGTTTCTAATAACAACCCCAAGGTAGCGACTAACCGATGCATCCGTTCTGTTCGTCGGAGATCTTTGCGAGGCCCCAAAACGTTGGATCACATCTATCACATCGAACACCACCAACGCCAGGTTTACAGACGCATCGACGACTAACAGGTTCACAGGTCAAGAAGAGCGAACCAAGAGGATTGCACTGACAGACGCCTGGGAAAAAGAAATGCAGTTTAACATAGGAAACAAGACGCCTGGGAAAAATAAATCTAATGTAAGATATTCTATAACGCCATCTAATCTGATGGCCTATTATTATGCCACAGACATGACTCGAATAAAATTGTTATAATAAATAAGGTGTCATAATTATAGTGTAACTTTGCCACAGTTTTCTGTGCCTGTCCAAATAAAGGATAAAGGAGTAAGGTTTGCCAGATGGTTGTCGGTCCTCGGGCAGTAAAAACCCAAAACGATTGAAAAATGATGTCAAGGACAGGATGAAGGACAGAAAAGGACCTGTGCCGGCTAGGACGTCGATCGGGAAACAAGGTCCGCGATACCAATCGCGCAAGAGCAAGGCCTTGGAGAGATGTGGTCGGAAAGGCATCAGATACACACGGGCGATGAGCCCATGGTTATTGATGATGATGATGGCGAATGATTGAGTA
Organism: Bimastos eiseni; assembly: GCA_959347315.1. NCBI lineage: Eukaryota > Metazoa > Annelida > Clitellata > Crassiclitellata > Lumbricidae > Bimastos > Bimastos eiseni. The sequence continues at coordinate 3,023,420 of OY365808.1, forward strand.
TGTGACGAATATGGAATAACTAGCTCTCCGATGAAACGATATCATTGCGCATAGATTATGAACTGTATTGAAAGAGTGTTCTGTGATCAGGCGCTATAGATATTATGTGAAAGATGCATGAGATTTGATCTCACTTGGACATCCAGCACCATCTGGACCAAGTGCTGCTGTTGTGACGTCATCTGGACAGCAACCAAACTTTGATTCCTGACAAGAACTCAACTTTGATTGGTCTGCAATCATGAACAGACCGAGTCAACCGATTGATTGGTACAGGCTCTTGAATAATTAAAACGATATCGATCCAGTGAAGCAATTAATCAAAGTCACGCATTTCATTTATATTGGAGAAAAGCTTTGATGCTGAATTCCGCCACGGAAGACTAACAAGCACTTGATTGATTAGATGATTTTGGATCAGATTAGAAAAAACTTCTGTTAGATTTGATTGGGGAATTTGATTTAAGATATAATAGAATAAATTTGAATTGACAAGAAAAGAGAATTTTTATTTGGAATTTAAGGATTGAATGTAATCAGAATAAATTATAATTCTTTGATTGTTAGATTAAAGGATTTGAAGTTTTTAAAATAGAGTAAACTCCAATTAGAATAGATAAGTTGACTTAGATTGGAGTAGATTTGAATATTATTAGAAAGCAGGAGTTCAATGTGATTCTAATAGACTCTAATAAATTTGAATTGGATTAGATCATAAGACTTGAATTAGGGTGGAATAGAATTGAATTAGATTAGATTTTATATGGATTAGATTATGATCAATCATACCTTCCTTGCAGCAGCCGGCCACAGTGGTCAATCTGTGGCAGTAACTTCCGGCTGGACATGTTTCTCGGCCTCGGTCGCAATCGTAATTGCGTCCAGTCAAAGGATTGACCAATGGAGAGTTACCATCACACAACTCCTCAACGATATCTGTAAGCAACAGGATAAGACCAAGGACAAGGATACGTTTCCTATCAAATGTCTACCTCTGATTCGAGTGGCGATATATAAGTGCTCCATTACATTGCATTACTTTCTCAAGTTGACGCCGAAGCATGGGCATGGTAACGAAATACATGTATAATACTATTATTATTTATTAATCAACAGTTTAACGACATCTTATAGCAACACAGGCTGTTGACGTCATCAGAATATTAGCATTTCAGTTCGATTTCATAAATAGTTTAAATCCTTTATCTTTATGTTGTCTTTCTTTCTTTTGTCTTTCTGTTTTCTTTCTTCCTTTGTGTTGTTCCATTTCTGCATGACTGGTTGCTGAGACAACGATATTCGACACATGGTTGTTGTAGATATTTCATAACATATAAATGATTATTACATTTTATTCCTACATATATAAACATACGTATTGTATAAATGTATATATATATATACATACAATGTACACACATACATATGTAAAATTTATTCATGTGGCCATATAGCTTCTTTTTTGTTCATGAAGGCTCTATTTTGACCGTTTCGGTTCTTTTCTTATTTCAGTTATTCCCATGAAGGCTTTTTCCATCTTATTTACAGAGCATCGAAACAATTTCATGACATCAATGTCAAATTATCTAGGCCTCTATAATGTTAACAAGTAATATTCAATATTAACAGTACATCATTTATAGCATAGGAATATTCAATAATCCAAATCAACATAACAACCAAACGAATAATAATAAATCCAGACATTCAGGATTACAAAATAAACGAATTAAAATCAATTTAACAACTACAGTATCAATAATAAAGCCATACAATCATCATTACAAAACAATCCAATTAAAATGTTGTATTAATACACATGTGTAACAGCTAATGCAGTTCTAATCTATAGTCTTAATTAATTTAAATTTAATGGAGTTTAACGAAAAGATGAAAATCAATGTGATAAAAAAAATTTAGCATAACAAGCAATAATGCAATGGTTTCTATTATTATTATTATTATCATCGTCATCATTATCATCATCTTCATCATGATCATCATCATCACACATACATCATTGATATTATTGAAATATCAACAACAACAACAACACCGACGACGACGACAATACTAATAATAATTATTATTATTATTATATTATGCTGTTATCGCCCGTGTGGGCGAGCTAAGTGAATGGTGGCAATGTCCCGAAGAGGCAGGCTGCATTCAAACGCTGAAGAACAACCGAGATACGTTGGAACAGAAATGACGTCTCCATTGGATCGTGGGTTGCAGCACTCGTTCGACTACCCAACTCTGAGATGAACTGCAGTCCTTCACTGCTCCAAGCGCCGCCGGATTCCAAGGAGAGGGCTACGAAGTCGTGGGTTTTGGTTATGGTGGAATACTTTACCCTCTTCGTCTTAGCTGCGCGTTCGGCTGCTTCGCCAGCTCTGACGGATGTGTCGACAAGATGGGACTTGGCGTAGGTGTCGGGCACTGTCACATCCCATGCCAGACATTAACCACGTATCCAAGAGATGAGTATGACGCCGTCCGGTCGCTTTCCATCTTCTCTTAGCAAGCCGAGAGGTTCCTTTAGAGCTGGAATCTTCGCTCTGCCAAGTGCTCTCCAGATGACATCGTTCAACATGCTAAGTCGTTGATGTCTTCCGCTGCCTCTTCTACAAATTAGTACATGGAGCCCTTTTGCGTCGACGATTTCTCGACATTGGTGACACAAATGTGGCTCGCAGAGCGTCGTTCCTAGCCTCAACCCGGCTGCCATTCGTATATCCTCGTTTGAGAGGCGCAGGCCTAGGGCAGTCACAGGGGGCGCTAGCATCCAGTCTCCAGAATGAGGTGCTCGTGAGGCCAGCAGGCGAGCACGGTCACATAGATTGTTATTGGACTCCAGCAGACCTTTCAATGCCTTGTCTGTGAATCGGAGGTCCCATTCTTTCTGGCGATGACTCGCTGCTTCTGTTGGTGGTTCTGCATCTGTCAGGGTCTTCCAAGTGTTGAGTGCTGAACTCGCAAGTTCATATGGTTCCTCAGCAGACTCTGTTGGTAGGATGCATGCCTAGAGTTCGCTTGTACTAGCAGCAGAAGCCAGAAAGGCAGAAAGTGCCAGCGTAGATGCACAACGAACTCCCAGACCACCATCTCTCACCGGCAAAGAAGCCTGGAGCCAACGGTCATCGTCAAGGTCCACATTTAAAATGGTTGACAGTTCTTCTCAGCAGTTGATCAAACCGAGCCAAGCCCTGGCAATCAGCGCAGACTGTACAAGAGCTTCGGTACACTTAGACTGTTTCTCATAAGAACCAGAGCGTCATGTGTATAAAGCATGGACAATCTTCCGATTGCCCTCTCATTCATGACGGGGCGCCATATAAATGTTCGAAATGAATGGATAACATAATTATTATTAATTTAGGTAAGATATGAGGAATATATTGCCCCAATGATATGTTTTTTACTTGCCTGAGTAGAAAAACGGCACAATATCTATCATAAACTCCTACTTGTTTTGGCTGCATAAGACTCATTGATACCGACCAATTAATATATTTGATCAATTAAATTAGACATTTAGATTGAAAAGACCAGGTCGTCTGGGATTGACGCGTAGCTTAGCGACATCTCTTGGCAATGAAGGGTCATTGACATAGACAGAAATCCTTTCAATAAGCCTTATGAGATGCTATAAATATGTCATAAATATCCCATTCTCACATCTTTCTTTTAAAAGGTGTCTATGATCATCATTGTTAACGTTGCTGATCGGCATTTTAAATCGTCTAAGATGATTTCTTTAATAGAACTTTTAGCGATTAATTTGTTGGAGACAATATTTTAACGTGTGTATGAGATCTAACTTCTAAAGCGCCAAGTGTACGGATAAAATAACATCGAATACCTTGGCAGTTTTCCATTGGCTGCATGTGGAAACCTTGCTGTAAGCGACATGACGCTTCAGACATCTCGCACTCGTTACCATAGGTAGTTCCATCGGAACCACAAACTGGAGAACTGAACAGGAACAAAAGCACAATCCCTGTCACCAACACTGTCATTTAATACAATTCATTTGTTCACAGCACAATAGAAATTTGTCACAGTAGGTGTATGTTTTTTCATCCAGTGCTCACTCTATACATTTGGTGTGCCACAGGGTACAGTAGGTGTTCGGTACTTTAATGTTCTCATTATACACCACCCCCTTGGGTTCGCTTCTTGACAGTCACTCAGTCTAATATCATTTCTATGCAAACGATACACATATCTATATATCCTTTGACAGTTTCTATTTTCAATCTTTCTTGCAGCAGTTGTCTACTGTCTTCGATGAGGTATAGTCTTGGATGAAGTCTACTAAACTCCTTCTCAGTCCATCGAAAACTGAATTCTTTCTACTAGGAACCTCGCTGCAACTTAAGAAATTTATTGGGCTTATATCTGGGCAACTGGGTCCATTTCGTTGAATCCGCTCGCGGCCTTGGTGTCATTTTCAACTCGACAATGTCACTAGCTGAGTATGTGACCATAACCATAACCAACACACCACTTAATACACCACTCAATCCGGCACTTAGAACATCATTATCCAAGTTGTCATAAATTATATTATTCGGAATATTCGGAATAAACATGTAGGCCTACTTAGAATTAGGCCCTATGTACCTATGTATGTGCGTATAAAGTAGACCAATGCGCTGGTCTTTAGTAGCCTTAACTATTGTAATTCAACTCTCACTGGTATCATAAATTATAAGTTGCAGAAACTCCAGAGAGTTCAGAATCCTTTGACCAGAGTTATAACTTACATATAAAAAATATGAGCCTATAACTCCGGCACTTAGAACCTTACATTGACAGAGAATCTCTTTAAAATAGGGTCTTATTGTCTATAAGACACTGTACTATGGTGAACCACAGTACTTGAAGTCAATGCTGGTTCCAAAAACGAGCAACTACTCGACGCGATCATTTATCTGCCTTTTTTTAGCTGTTCCGCGGACTAGGATTGCTCTTTGTTGTCGATCTTTCTCGGTTGCTGGACCAGTGGGATCTGGAACTCACTCCGTGTATCTGTTCGTTCTGCTCAATCTTTTTCTTTGTTTTAGACCTCGATTCAAAACCTTCCTTTTTCAGTTGACATACCCCCTTCCATTGGCTGTCTCTCAACCTCGCCTCACTGACCTCCTGAAAGTGACTGATTAAGGTTTGGATTTGATGCACTCAGTATTAGACACTGGCGTAATGGAAGTGCTGATTAATATTAATAATTATTACAAACCATATAATAATTGATATTTTATGTAATGCTCGGGAGATTATAGTTATTATTAACTTACATTATTAATAATATTATTATGATCATCATTGTCATAATCATAATCATCATAACCGTCGTCATCACCATCATAACCGTCGTCATCACCATCATCATCATCATCATCAACAACAACAACAACAACAAAAGCAACAACGACAACACCATCGCCATTATAATGGGGTCTCCACACCGCTATTTACAAAAGTCTACACACTTGAACGAACAATACTAAACTACATAATATCAGTCAAATTGCGACGGTAATAATTATTTTGCCTGTAACTTGACGCAGAATCACGACAGCGCAAGATTAATTAAAGCGAAATTAAAGAAAATTTGAAAGAAAAATACTTGTGAACGGAAATAGCTGCATAGTACAAGAACGCGTGTTAAAAGATCCTTTACACGTTTTCACTGCTACTGAAGTGAAATTAATCGACTCATCCAACACCTTCGAAACTCTATCAAACAAAGCTATATTATTACACGTACAACGACGTTGCACGCGCTAAAATCGCTTTCATAACCAGCACAGAATACAACCCCTTCATTGCTCGCTACCTGGCAGCGTTTGACAATAATATTTAACAAAAATTCTTACGTCTGCGCTTCGTGTCTCATGTCCTCGAAATATTATCCAAATAATGGGCTCGTATTTAATGAAAGTCGCACAAACTGGATGATAGCCTTAATATTCTCAATTTTCAAATTCATGTAATATTACACGTACAACGACGTTGCACGCGCTAAAATCGCTTTCATAACCAGCACAGAATACAACCCCTTCATTGCTCGCTACCTGGCAGTGCCAGTACCGAGTCTGAATAAAGGAGGAGGACGACTCCATTCAACATTGTTTTGACACAGTAGGCCCTTGCTTCAATATGCTGCCGTTACACTCGCGATTCATCCGTTGAATCTATAGAGCTAGTTTCCAAAGAGAAATAATCTAAAATGACGACCAAATTTCAGGATAGCTATACCGTTGTTGAGGATGGAGAACGTCTTGAAAATGCTTTTTAACCATCTGTAATCAGGTTTATTTTGTATTACGGCGACGTAGACTATTATAATTTCAACGCATAGGCCAACATCTCGTACTTGTACATGTAGGAAACCTTTCCTCCATGATGTGACTGATCCGTCGAGGAAAAGTGTGCTTCAGAATGAATGTGTAAACTTTCCTGTCCAGTTCAAACTGCAAAACACTCTCAAAACTGGATGAAAAATCCTAGGCGCTCAATCTCACCCTAGAGAAGCAACCATAGAATATAACTGAACAAATATTTGAGGACACGAAGTGATCGCATTTATAGTATAATAATGTTCTCTAACCTCTCAAAGCTTTCAATCAGTGGCGTAGTTTAAGATCTGCTCATTATTATTGAACGAATCCTTCGCGTGCTTGGCACAGATAATTAATTCAATTTATAGTTCTCCAGATGACATAATATTGCACCAGGATAAGGTGTTTACGGATCCACTGTTTACATTTTGAGATTCGCAATCGTAACCGTAATCGTGAACCCCAATATTATAACATATTAACTGTCAACCCGTGAAGAATCACGGGTCGGATAATATTTTAGCTCACGATTCAACTGCAACTGGCATTGTTTGTTCTAGCTGTTAACCCGTGAAGAATCACGGGTCATACTTGATTTTAACGTTGCCATAGTAGTGGTGAAGACACTCTGACGCAGAGCTAAAATAGGCCTACACATTAATTAAACGAAACGGTCGACTAACTGTGCGTCACCTACTGTAACACCGCAAATTCGCAGCAGTCAATACTAAAATAAGAAAAAAATGCACATTACCCATTAAATTTCCGTTTAGTTTGAATAATTGCAATTATACTTACATTACACGATGAATTTAACTGTAATAACTGCATATAAAGCTACGTAGACGCGAAAAAAAATGTTGAAACGCGAATCGAAGGCTTGTTTTACAGTGACTTTTGCGTTCCATATGGAGTTCAACTTCTGTAAAATCACGTGCTTTTGCGCGGCAAAATCTTGGTCAACTTCAAGTATTTGGGTAAAATTTTGTCCAATCACGCGTCTTAGATTCAACTTTTGTCCATTCACGCGCCTTAGAAGTGACAAGCAAGGCACGTGACTTAGGTAATTATATAGATTGATGTCTTTCCTACAATATGATCTGCTTCGAGAAGGTCATTTGTGCGAAAATCCGTTTTACAGACCATGCAAACTAACGAAACATCAGTAGCGCCAGTTTTAAGTTTGGATAATGAAGGTGGGCAACGCTAATCAACTTTCGAATTACACCGCGTCGTTATTAAGTAGCAGCTAACCAATCATAGCAGAGATCTTTACACACCTTTAAAAAACTATATTTTTTCATGTCATAATTATATCTCTTCTCAGTAAATTTTATATTCCTTAACTCTAATTTCTAAGTTTTACTTAATCCGAGCTGTAAGTGCTGCAATATGCCAAGCAAATTTCTGTCGACGACAACGGCCTCTGTTGTCATAAGCTGTCGTTAAACCCTGGGTCCATCCATCCACATTCTAAGTTAACATTAACGCGTATCACCCTTGTTATTTATATCAGTCAGTACATTCTAATTTCGCTGGTTCTCGTGAATGATAATGCTCGATGCTACGAAGTCCCAAGCTACTTTAAGCAGTAAGGAGAAAATAGATTATCGACTTGAATGCCGAGTCACTGAGGAGTGAAAATATTCAACAGCAACAAAAGACAGTAAACAAATGACAATTCCTATTTGACTTTTAGAACATTTTGCTAATGCAATGGTAAAGATGTTACTGTAAAAATTGCTGATCTCTGTAAAACTGATATCTTGCATGGCCAACTGTAATATATGGATCGGGACAACGTGTCTTATTCGGTTACGCATCCTAGGCCTATAGAGTTGTAAATACATATATTTCATTTTGAATATAGCATTCGCAAATTGAATTCTAACTAAACCCAGTGTAGACAAATTGTGCACCAAACCAAATTAAGGAGCGGACGAACGAAATAGCAAAATCATCATCATCATCATCGTCATCGTCATTGTCGTCGTCGTCATAGTCATCACCATCATCATCATCACAATCATCATCGTCGTCATAGTCATCACCATCATCATCATCATAATCATCATCATCATAATCATCGTCGTCGTCGTCGTCATCACCATCATCATCACCACCATCGCATCACATCACACCACCATCACCACCAACATCATCATCATCATCATAATTAAAGGGAAGAGAAAGATGTTGGGCTGAGACTGACCGAATGGCAGGGCAGTTGAAGTTGCAGCTGCATACTATAGTATCTGCCTCTGTATCGGCCAGACAGGACCCACCGAACTGACAAGACTTCTCGTCACACTCCGATGATCGAGATGGAAACATTCCAACTGCGACGATTGACAAAAAACCAATGTTACGCGCTTTTATTTTACCATATGACTCAGCTTTAAAACAACTCATCCAAGGTTCTGGTTATATGTAGGCCAACATTGTTGGACATAGTTTTAGTATTATTCCACAGTTTAACGTCGTCGTATATGACGACAATTTGACATAGTTTATTTGAAGCTTGAGCATGGTTTTGAATACGAGGTGGTCCCATATTACTAAGATATGATGACAGTTTTGAAGGTGTCTAAACGCCTAACAATGCTCTTAGTGGGTTGACTAAACATATTTCCCAAACTAAGGGATCTGAATTAGGGAAGTTCGCAAACCTGAATCTCCCACCTTTTTAGACATTAAACTCTTCTTAGTTTTAATGGAAATGAAAGACTGCAACGCATAATAAGTTCGAGATGGTTCTTGACAGCAATGTAACCAAGGATACTAAAACATACATTGTCAGACTATAACCGTTCTAACCGTATTATTTCTGCCAGGGCCATTAACATCAGCCACTGCTCACACTATAACGGTGCCAGTCCCAAGGCTGAATAGATGTGGAGGTGACGCTAATGATCGATGTTATCACACAGTGTCGTGAAACTGCAACTACTGCTACAAACATCGACCATAGCGAATGTTTGCGTTTTAGCAAAGCCTGAAGCCTGAAGGTATAAATAGCATTGGTAAATCGTCAAACAAAGGTGTCAAGTGAGAGTCATTCGACAAAAATGAATGCAACCAACAAAATAATGATTTTGATGATGATGATTGTAATGAAAATTTTAATAATAATAATAATAATAATAATAATAATAATAATAATAATAATAATACGAGGCGTGACCCTCCAGACAACTTCGCATCATATAATAGTCTCTAAGTCCCTGGGGAATGAAGTACCTCTCGGCCAAAAAAATAATGATAAATTTTTTTCGAGGGTTCCTTAAGTTGACGTACCCCCAGAGAATTCCTCGCACTTTCCGGTATAGATGACCTCGATGTTGACCCTCTGAGCGCAGGCTGCCACCCTCATGTCGCAATCGCTTGTGTAGGTGACCCCATCGGAACCGCACAGTATAGGGGACTCCCTCTGCTGTTGACCTCTGACCTTGGGGCATTCCTTCTGACATGCGCACTTGCCCTCGACGCAGTACTCTCCAAATGAACACCGGATCCCGTCACAGGAATCTAAAGAACCACGTGACGCATTGTAACTGTTGTCGTAATTGTTGATTTATATAGCGCCAATTAGAGAGATACCCATCAGTGGCGCCCCCAACCTTATAGAGCTAAGCCTCGATCGATTGGAATCAAATGGATTTCAAGCGTTTGTGGCTATGTGATGAAGAAGCAGCCGAGACGTTCATGTCGCAAGTTGTTATGGTTATGGCTACGGTAATGATAATGATTATGGCAATGATAATGGTTATGGTAATTGCTATGATCATGGCCATAGTAACTGTATTGGTTATGGTTATGGCTGTGGTTAGGTTGGGGTTAGGGTTACGGCTATGGCTACCATCACATGGTCATGGTCATGGACCTCATGGCTATGGTCATGGACCTCATGGCTATGGTTATGACTATGGCTACGGTTTCGATGGTGCGCCGACAAAACGGCGCAAAACTGAACTAAAGAACAATAGTTTAGAGTAGTCTAATAGTGAGGCAACAAAAATATATACTGAGTAACTTCATAAAGTCTTATAGCTCATAGTTCATACGCTCCATTTGAGTCAATAACTCTTTCAGTTAAGCATAATTCTTTTCTTCAATCCCGCTTCTATTTAGGTATATTCGTTTCATCAATTCCGCTTCCAATTAGGTCTACTTCTCTTCTTCCATTTAAGCATGATTCTGGACTTTCCTGGTAGAACTCAGCTTATCACGTCGGACGGCACTTTTTTTACCGCTAATAAGCAAACAATCACTAGACGGGTATCGTAATCTTTGTACTGCGCCGTTTTGTCAGCGTCGTTTTCTCTGCGCCGTTTTGTTACGGCGCCGGTTTCGGTCATGGTTAGGGCTGTGGCAATATTACTATAGTTAGGGCTTGGACAATTCATTTTATGCAACAGACGCTAATTTATGTAGCGCCTCTCAAAGGAAAGTCAACGGAATTGATTCCGACCTGAATATACAATGCAACTAGCGAGCATAAAGTTCTTGAATCGCATGTGAACTAGAAGTATAATGGTCAACAAGAGACCTAGCAAATTGCATGTAATGTCTGTTGATGGAAAGAGATAGCGAATTGGGGATTCACAATGGGGTGCAACGGACGCATTACGCTCTACAAACCCGTCGTTCCACTTCCCACCCCGGAACTTCAAATCCTATGTCCGAATCAGCATCTGAGAATTCATTTAGCCCCATCAAGACTACTTCCGTATATGAGTCCTTTCCTTTCCATGACGCATTGTGCAGAGAAAACGGTGCTGATAATATTGCCTGCCACAATTCGGAATGGCACAGTTTGGTAATGATTGACTGACAGACTGGCCAACTGACTGTCTGACTGACTGACTGACTGACTGACTTGATGAATGCCTAGATGAATGACTGAATTATGACTGACTGACTGACTTACTGACTGATTGATTGACTAATTCGTTCATTAAATGTCATTCCTTCTATCACCCACTCACTTACTCACTCACTCAATCACTGGTGGTATATGTATGAAAAAAGAGAAGCGAGTTCCTACTGCAGAGTCCCTTGTATTTGATGGAAATGTTGACGTGCTTGAGACAATTCTCGGCTCTAATTCGACATTCGTTGGTGTATGATTTTCCATCACTTCCGCATATCTACCGAATTAAATTGAATCTCTGAGATATTACGTGCTTAACAAAGATAAAAAGTAGGGGAAGAAAAGAAGAGGAAGTCGAAGAGGATGAGGAAGAAGAGAAAACGGAAAAGGACAATAGACTAAGTTTATCGATGCATTGATAGATTCATTTTTTGGGTGAATTATTGAAACAGATTAACGAAATTTTATGCACTTCTATTGTTGGAATTTCCAGGTTGACATTTAACTCCTCGCTGCTTGCCGTCCAGCAGTGTGAGTCACAAGCTTTGGTAAAGGAGGAAGGCGATGCCAATGACCTATGTTATCACACAGTGCCGTTAAAACGAAACTAACTAACGTTGACATGCGAGCGGTAGATATGTTTTAAGACAAATAGACACCTTTTTTAACAGTGGCATTCGTGATTATAACAACAAAATACCAACCTCGTTGGAATTTGCTATGTCCTTATAAATAAATATGAAAATACGTCGAAACTATCGACATCAGCAGCTGCTGCATCCATAATATGTCAGTAAGCATTAGATGGCTTACTTGCGTTCTCTAATACATAATGCAATGTAATTGAAGTCCTCTAAAATTTCTTAGCTCCCACTGAGATCACATCTAGGAGACCCGCCCAAACACCGACGCTATAGCCAAATGAAGTCCTCAAAAGCGGACTTCAATTGGCTTTAGCGCTTGTCTCGCCCGCCCTTCGTTACGGTGACAGGTAAAAATCCGGGTGGCGTGGTCTTGTAAGAGAGTATTTGGCGTAATCGACGAAGGTCAAGGATGTGCATAGGTAGAGCAGGTGCGAGATAGCTGGGTGATGTGGTCGCTACAGGTAAGGCTGTTATCGATGATGATTCCAAGATGGTGGACAGGTCAAGAGTAATGTACGGGAAAGTGAAACCGGTTTGGAAATGGTCAGAAGGATAAGTTAGTTTGCTTAATTGATCGCGGAAGACAATGATGAAGGATTCTGTTTCTGAATAGCTTTGGCATTAGAGGAAGGTCGTCATTTATGCTGATATATGGGTGATCGTATTATGCATATAATGACTTAGAGTGTATCATGTCACACAAATGGTACGAACAGTAACTGCCCAAAATAATTTCTACCGACGCCAAGAGCCTTCTTCGCCATAAGATGTCTTTGAGCTCTGAATCACTTCGTTACGTATTATGAATTTCTGCCGACTTAAAATGCCTCTCTTGCTATGAGATGCTAAACTGTTGCAACATGCAGTTCTCGTTGATATTATCAAACCAAACGCCTTTTGGTTAGTCGCTGTCTCACCACTCTGTTGTTGAATCATGGTGTGTATACTTCGGATGGATCCAGTGTCCAACGACATCTTTTAAGGAAGCAAAGGCTGTTTACGTCGACATATGTTCATCAGAACTGTTCATCTAACCGATTATATCGCACAGTGCGTGGGGACTAAGGCTGTCTACGGGTACCCGGGTACCCGCCCGAGGCTGACTGCCCGGGTAATGAAATCGGTTCTCGGGTAACGACATTCCGATAAGAATGCGCGATTTTGCCCGAACATATGTCTGAAATATTCCGTTGGTCATAATTTTTTTTGCTGACTGCCTGTGCAATGATATCGATCCTCGGGTGCCCGAACTTTAGTAGTACCCGACCGCGCGTATCAACTGGTACCCGGGTCGTGATTTCAACATTTTTTTGACAACCTTAGGCCTAGTGGTAACTTTCATGTCGATGCATTGTTTTTACGCGTTAGCTCTATTTAAAAAAGAGTTTGGAAATTGTTTTAAGGGTGTTGAGCATCTGAACATTAACGTAAATCGCCTTCGAGGTAACTGCCGCTGTCGTCATCGTATTAGAAGTTATTTAACTCTTATCAACATCATCATCATCTTCGCCGTCGTCGTCATCATCATCATCATAATTATTATGATCAAAATCATAATTAACAATTTCCCCTTATTACCTTTATTGTTACTTTTATTATTGCCATTACCCTTGATTTACAAAGTTTACATACTGAATGGGATGAATGTAGAGACTTACAGGTTCGAAAGATTCGCTGCACGTTGGGCACTCGCACACAGGTAGTCCTTTCTTGACGATGCACACAGCACCATCCTGACATAAGTGATGACTACACGGTCCTTGTTGACCTCAAATACAATGACAGACAGATTAATTACTGGCGATGTGGCTCAATGGCTTACTGATGGCTCAATGGTTTCCTTGTGGCTTATTGGTTTACTGGTAGCTTATTGGTTTACTAGTGGTTCAGTGGTTTGCTGGCGGCTCAAAGGCTTGCTCATGGTTAAATGGTTTACTGGTGGCTCGATGGGTTACTGGTGGCCCAATGGCTTACTGGTGGCTCAAAGGTTTGCTCATGACTAAATGGTTTACTGGTAGTTCGATGGTTTCCTGTTGGCTCAGTGGTTTACTATAGGGGCTCAATGGTCTACTGGTCGCTCAATGATTTACTGCTGGGTCAATGGTTTTCTGGTGGCTACATGGTTTACTGGAGGCTAAGGGTTTACTAGTGGCTCAATGATTTGCTGAGAGTTCTGGAGATATGAGGATGTAACTGCAACGCTGGCGATACAAGATCAATAATAAACCTTTGACAATCCTCAACGTCTGGTAATATGGCAACTTCTAAACCGCCTTAATGTTATACTCAATCAGAAATCAATGAAGCAGACGTTCGATCACTTCGCTTTCCCCGCTGTAGAATCAATCTAGACCCATGAGATTCGCGAGGAGACGGAGGAGGTCTTTGAATGACTGAGACAAATTGTTTTACGATGCTCTGCATGAACGGCACTTCTACTCCCGAGTCGACAGAAACAAGTAGCAACAAATATAGTGTCAACTTCGAGTGAAAGAGATTGATTGATGGATGGATGGATGGATGGATGGATGGATTGATGGATGGATGGATGGATGGATGGATGGATGGATGGAGGGATGGATGGATGGATGGATGGATGGATGGATGGATGGATGGATGGATGGATGGATGAACGGACAGAGAGACAGGCAGATGGATAGTCAGATCGACAGGCAAACAGGCATATGGAAGGTGGAACACACAGAGGACGCAATGAACAAGAGACAGCGAGAGGGATAGTGACAGAGACTGAAACAGTGATAGACAGAGACACAGACACAGACACAGACACAGACATAGAGATCTTAGATCAAGTGACTTTTGGTTGTCTTCCTTACGTCAAATCGCCCGGAAGTGATGTCTGCTCCATAGCAGTCTGATATACGACTCCTCATCAATATTTTAGCGCACGTTTAACGTGTCCCTATTCTAGACCAATGGACGACTAAGGGTCCATTTCTTCGCTCCTATCGTTAAAGAAATGCCCGCAATGACTCGTGAAGAAATTATCGTTTCATTCGCTTGTCTATACGTAAACTTTCGAGCGGTGAATTCCGGAGAAATCTTATTAAAAATTAAAAATTCAAGTTGTGATAGGTCACGTGTGATCGAGACCATTAGCTTCTACAATCACAATCAGAAGATGTGATAAAGATGCCATTGCGTGAATAGTATTACTTACTAGTATTAGGATCTGTGTGACACTCCTTAGACACCTTTAAAAGAGTTTCACCTATATATTCTACAATTCACTTTGCTGACTCCATATACAGCATGTCGTGCTATGTAAATCGTCATCGTCGCTTCACGACGGTTGACTGCATGAATGGGAAAGTGATGTCCAATGCTTTCTGTCTCGTACGATGTTCATTAAGCTTGTGCCTTTCAAACCAGTCTACGCCATGACATTATCAAACCAGCAGATTCTGGGTCTTCCACGACTTCGGCTTCCTTCCACTGTACCCAACATTACACTGTTCTCAATACTGTCTTTAGGCTGTCTTACGATGTGCCAGAAGTAACGCAATTTTCTGGATTTGATGTGACCCATCAGTTTGCAGTCAACTTTCGCCATTTGATACACTTGTTCGATGGTCACCATTGCTGTCCATGGAGTTCTGAGCAGTTTCCTCATGCACTTGTTCTCAAATGCTTCTATGCGTTTCTCTTCTTCTTTCTTTATTGTCCACGCCTCACAACCATACGTTGCTACTGGCCACACCAAGGCCTTCATAAGTCGCAGTTTGGTTTTATATACGGCATCCGTCGTAAATTGATCACAGTCTGGCAGTGTCAGTCCCAAGTCTGCAAGAAATAAGGAGGATGACGCTAATCAATCAATCATTTTCCAGGCGACTCAATTACAGGTTGATGCAGAATATTCACCAATAGTGAGACCTATAATCTCAACCATCAGGTGAGATATTTGGCATAGATTATTAGACTTCTAGGTATACAATCGAATACCCCAAATGAAAATAGGTCTTGATAGGCTAGACTGCAAGGGTGTCAAACATTTTTGTAATGGCGGGCCAGTAGCGACATTTTCCAGCACGTGGCGCAGAGTGCAGCAAAAGGATAACTGGGTGAGGATCTCTGAGGGGGTCACGCAAACAGTTGAATAAAGTTTTGAAAACGTGATTCTAATATGCATTATCAATTACAAACATCACAGAAAACTCATTAAGTCTTATAACAATGACAAATTAGACCATTTTTTGTCTCAATTATGTTGTCTTTAGACAAGGATCCGCGGGCGATGACATCAGTGGACTCTTTTACAACCCTCAGTTAACGTAAGACGTACGCTCTATAAAGAGGAGAACATTCAGTGGGATAAGCAAAGTTACATGAATAGGTGTCATTATTTGAGCAGTTGTACAGCTAATACAAAAACAAGACCATAGCCTTGATATCAGCAACATCGAATTGCGCGCTATCACTTCAAATAAATTGTGTTACTATCAGCACTAGTCTTTGCATCGATCTAGACATGACACACACGCACACACGCACACACACCCATACACACACCAAGCTGTGGAGTTGTCGATAGTCCACGCAAATAGATATGTCATTAGACGTTCCTTCACACAGTCAAGACTCATTTCTTACCGAGCGGATATACGCCAAGCGCCGACTCCTCTAGGAGAGCGTGCATGACCTGAATAGTATAATCGGACAGCGCGTAATAGGAGGAGAAGGGGAACGAAGCCCTCCTCCTCCTTCTCCTTCTCCTCCTCTTCTTCTTCTTCTTCTTCTTCCTACGGGTGAACATCGATTTCTGATATATCAGACGGGTGCTGCGATGGAGGAGGAAGGGATCTCAGAGGGAGAAAACACACAGTGACGACGCCAACAATCAAGGGGAAGCCTACAACGACAAACTGGTCACGCACGCACTCATAAAAAAGACATACACACTACATCTATATACCATATTATATTATATATATATATATATAATGATGCACATGCATATCTATGGATACATTATATGTGCATATATATAAATCCACGTGGATATATATTGACTCATGTATGATAATATCAGACGTGTGCCGCATTAGAAGAGGTTCTAAGGCAGAGGTGTCAAAGAACCGTCCCGTCGGCCACTGCTGGCCCGTCGACGAATTTTCTGGCCAACGGAGCCTAGTCTAAAAACAACACAATTGAGTATGGAAGGGCAACTTTGAAATTTTTAAGGCTTTGCGAGTTTTCTGTGAAGTTTGTAACTGATAATGTAGGGCCTAAAACAGAATCAAGTTTTCAGAGACCAAATTCAATCGCTTGTTTGGTCCCCTCTGAAATCACTAACCCATTTTCCTCATTCGTCTTCGGCCCTATTTCCCGCAACTTGCTGGAAAATATTGCTTTTGGCCCGCCATGAAAGAGATGTTTGACACCGCTCGGTCTATTGCATAATTATGCACGTATATACACATATCGGAAATTATTTGCATACTTGTGCATATTTATTGATGTATTTATGTGTGCGCTCGTGTGTCTGTCTCCATTTTGATATCAATAATTTCTCAGGATTTCCATTCTGGTTTAACATCTGACCTCTTCGAGTACTGATTCCCTGATCTATCTACTCATCCGCCATCAGATCTCTCCCTCTGTCCCACTCTGTCTCTCTGGCTCTCTGTATCTCTGTCTCTCTGTCAGTCAGTCTGTCTGTCTATCTGTATGTCCGTCCGCCTGTCTGTCCGTCTGTCTGTCTGCCTGTCAGTCTCCATAATCTTTGAACTGGACGTGTCCTATAAAGCCAAGGGTATTGATATGTCTGCGGTGGATTAGTGGATTATCTCCACCGCTAACTCTCTCTTCTCCAGCGGATTCCGCTGGGGGTTGATGTCGAAATCACTCATCCAAACATTTCCCCAACGATTAAGTGCAACTGGTGTGGGAATTGTAGGAGAAGACAGAAGGTGATAGACACTTATCCACGTGGAGTTGGACATTTTATCCGTATTTTCTACACCGATGCCAACGTAATTTGAAAGCAGCTAATGGTTTCAACGCTAACAGGTTTCAGGTCAGTCTAAAGCCACTTGTTGAGAAAATTCAAAATGCGATTGAAAGCCTATAAAGCGATGATTTGGTTGGGTGGTTGGTTTCTGGTTGGTTGGTGGTTGAGTTGGTGGATGTTGGATGGGTGGTTATGGGGCGGTAGGTGGTATGGATTGGTTGGTCGGGGAGGGGTTGGTTGCTAGGTGGGTTATTTGGGTGGATCGATCAATCAATCGATCAATCGACTAACAGACAAACGCACAGACAAACGCACAGACAATCACACAGACAGACAGATGGCTAGATAAATAATTCTAACTGCTGTGTAATACAGGTTCATCTGACTCTGTCACAATTAGCTGTAGAATTACACAGAGAAACTGGCGGCTTCATCAGAATTGTACACTCTGATCTGGGAGTTTAAGAGTACTCGAAAAAAAAACACATTTGAAGGCCAATACCTGGAGGGGAGAAAGTGGGAAGTAAATAAGAGGAAATACTCCCATTACATAACAAATAATGGACGGTTGAAGAATTATTGTGACAAACAAAGAGGCAGCGAGACCCATATTATAAATAATCATCGGCAACAAATACAATACAATACGATATAATACAATACAATACAATGCAATTTGTGTTTGTAACACGCCATAATAAAACGAAACCTTACACAAAGGACGCGACATGGTTTGTGACTTAAGAGCAACCAATACCCCACACTGTGGAACTTTATTTCTTTATCAGGAACTCAGAATCAACCAGTGCTAAATCGTATTAAAACAACTGGGGACGGGGTTAAAAGTAGCCCATCCGGTTTGTGCAACGAAGACTTAACTGGGAGGGAGAAATACTGGAATTTTGACCGTTGAACAGCCAACTCCCCAACAATTCTCACCGCATGTACAACGCCGCCCAATTATAATTATACCTGCAAAAGACAGCCTACCAAACTCCTATACGGTAGTCCGGTCAGAATCCACAATTTTTCAATTGCTGACGAGCTCTACATAATCCACCTCAACGGCATTGACAGCCGCAAGATGGCGTTAAAAACTGGTTTTTATTTTTTAATCGTGAAATGGAACTCCGCTCGAACAGTGAATACCTTGAAATTGTTTAACTCTGAGGCTATATCTTTTGTCAATTTCAAGCCGTTTGTGACACATTTAAGAATAACTGCTCGTGACTGATTTTAAAAAACGCATCCAAATACATCATATCGACGGCAACAGCATTGCTCGTAATAACATTAATTCAATTTAGCATTTATATAGCGCACCTTCCAGAAGTCAACTCAGAGGCTCTCACAGCCCAACCACGGAGATACAAATCAACTTGTAAAACAAAGGCGAATTACCGCTTGGCTGCTTAACAATAGTTGCGCCTCTAAGGGGAGTGTGTTTCAGGTGGCAGGGTTAAGAACAGAGAAGGCAAAGCACTGCTTGGACGAGGTGCTTGCAAGGAGCACCATAAACCACCAGAGGAAGTACAAACAGCTCTGTGGCCAGCCAAAGCTGAAACTTGGCAGTAATTTAAGCTCCCGCAGATAGATTGGAGCAGAGCCAAAAAGACATCGCCAGACTAGCGCTTCTATTCTATGGCTGATGAGTCGCGAAATGGGAAGCCAGTGCAAGGAATCATGCATGCAGAAGTGAGTTCAGATAAGTTCCCAATGATGCAGGCAGCAGAGCGAAGAACCCAGTCGAGATTCGGGGCAGGTCAGCCAAGACAGCAATGATGAAGTCGGCTGGTGACATACGCATGGACTATAGGATAGGTGCATCGTCATGAGATAGAGAACGAGAAACAGTAAACGATTACGCAGCCTGCGAAGTTGATAATAACAACTTCGGGTAAGCTGATTGATGTGCGATGAAAAACTAAGTTCTTGGTTTAGAATAATCCCAAAGTCTCGGAAAGAGTCAAGAAAAGATAAAATGCAGAAAGGCCTCAGCCTCCAAGCACTGGTCAACACCCTCCAGTCGTCCTCGACCTCCCAGCCAGATGAATCGAGTTATCGATATCGTTTAATTCTTGATCCGTCCAGGTTTTGATTGCATAGGATATAGAGATTGACAACTGGCTTAGATATGTCTGAAATTCTGATATGGACAGCCGGACATGGAAGACAATCCAAACCCTCCAGTTAAAAATTTGACAATTTAAACGTCGAGTGTAGCTCTCTGCTTAGACACCTGTAAATCTCTTACATCCAATATTATGTAGGCCCTCTGCGTCAGTCAACTTTGCCATTTCTCAGACAATATAGCCAAATTGTCGCTTAATAGGCTGTAACGATTAATCCACGAAAAGCGTAATAAATAATTATGATAATCTATACGCTAGAGTTGAACCGTCAGATATACTCAACAAATCTAACACGTGCTTAGAGAAAACGATCGTAGAGAGCCTCCGTAAAGCATAGCAAAGGCGCTATACGACGTTCTGTCTCCTCTTCCACCTTTGCTTCCACCGTTCATGCCTACATTTCCTCCCGAATGGACTACTGTAATTCCCTATTTCTCGGTCTTCTTGACGTCTATCTTACTCCTCTTCAATCGGGTGATGTGAGCAATGGTGCAGTTTTCACACGTTTTTTAATATGACTTTACCAAATGCTTTAATAAAATAGTGCCCGAAACTGAACGTAAGCGAACATGCTTTAGCAGTGAATGCAATATAAACGGTTGGAATATTATGAAGTGGAGTAATCCTCACGACTCACAGGGTTTCGTATTGGAAGATGACGATTCATCGTTCACTAAAATTCAAAAAATCAAATACTATGACGCCATCGTTACGTAATATTGCGTATGCAGTGCTGTGACACGATCAGTGCATAATGAGGATACACACACGACAAGAATATTAATCAAAGCCTTGATTAATGTAATTATAATTAATGTACTACGATAGTGACGCGTCTGTTTTGCGGTTGCTTTTCAAATACTACGTTAAATCAATTATTATTTATCATTTATTTTCTCCAAAACTACGCAACGAGATTCCGTCATAACATTCCTTCCATTATTACATTATAAAAGGATTTTAATTCAACAATTTGATGCTTATGTGGCTCAATTTCAAGAATAAACTATTAACTGACAACGATAGGCTATGCACTTTCTAAAATGGTAGCATAAGATGCTGATGAATACTAATTTTACGAACACTGGGTGACATGTGCTCTAATGCTATTAATTAGGAGACTTGTCTTTTCACATTGTTTCCTGCTTACAGATGTAGTGAAACGCGCTTTTGTGCAAGACCTGACTTATTAAGGCGCGCGGTAAATTTTCAGTTGTAGACCCTTATTGTATTTCATCAAAACAGCAAGTAGCATGCTCGTTTAAACACCCTTAAAATTACTTCTCCGAAGGCAATATGTTCTCCATTCCCGTTTTATCATCGAATTGTCCCCCTTCACCAACCATTAACGTCTTAGTATTGTTAAAAATGACTCCTGTCAACACGAATGGCCCTATAAAATAAGACCTCCAATTGACACCTTTATAATTATTTATATGGATTCAATATAATTATACCTCATTTCCATCTAATCATCAAATGGCTGGAATCCTAACGCCTAGACCATGAAAAAAGGACATTATTGGATGGCGTGGGGCGACATGTGGTTATATGAACATTATGAAAAAATGTTATGATAACAATTCTTTAAAAGTTCTATGACTAGAAAAATGTACATAGAGACGGTTCATACACAATTTGTTTTATTTTGAACATTTATTGATGCAAATATTAATGCAAATATTGTTACATTTGCATGGGATACAATAGTACATGTATTATTGATGTTATTAATACCATTATTATTTATGTTGTAAAAAAAGGAACACTAATGACAGTTTGAGATTCAGACAGTTTTTGAATGGTGTCTTTTGGACGCTACAAATTTCTTGGCACTGTACTGTAAATGTTTCAAAGGCCATTGATGTCATATGATGACGTTAAACTGTGGATTAAATGCATACCCTCCCCACTCAACTATTATTTCTTAAGTAGCGGTTACAGCAGAATTGTAATAAATAATTTCTGTCAACATCAATGGTCCTTTGAGACACCTTTAAAATAATTTCTCCGGAGGTAATAGATACTTCATTTTGGTGTAATCGCGTAAATGTTACCAATAACCAACCAATTATGTCTTTAGAGACTGTTGAAACAGCACCTTAGACAAAATAATTTACGTCAGCGCCAACCAATGACTTTTTTGTCGTTGAACTCTCCATTCATTGCATCATAACGTGCTTGTGTTAGACAACTTTAAAATTATTCGCCCAGAGGCTATATATAAATATATACATAACTATAACTATATATATATATATATACATATACACTTTGTCCGGAAATAAAGGGACCGCTATGATAATATGAACATAAATATAAAACATTAAACGATTTTTAAAATTCCAAAACCGTTTTTATACTGACATATTTGTCTAGCAGTGCATCATAAAGTATAATGGCACCTGTCGTCCAATAATAACTCCATAATAACGTAATATTCTTCAAAATTCAAGTATTAAAGACTGCCCATAATATATCTGCGGAAGTTTCAACTTTTTCAATGTTTTCGATAAACCGCCATGAGCTTATTTCGAATTTATTTTTATATTTGAATAATATTAGACTAAATGGTGTGTTCAAAATATCCGCCTTTTTCCTCAGTACAAGCTTCATGACGGGTGGGTCATTGGTCAAAAGAAGCATCAATGACCAGCTGATCAATCTCCTCCAATGCATTTTAACTTTGTGATTTAAAGACGTCACTATGACGTACTTTTTTAACCAGGACGTTCATTAATCAAATAATTGTGGATAAATATGTCCAGATGAAAACGATTCTGGAATTTTAAAAATCGGTCATTTACTGTTTATTTTCATATTATCATGAGGGGGTTCCTTTATTTCCGGACACAGTGTATATACGTTGATTTCCATAGAAAATCTGACAACGATATAAACGTCTCAAGAAGCTACAGACGCATTAACGACGCGTTAACGACGTACTGCTTTGGATTCCCAGGCGCTTTAGTACACTCTGTTCATTAAAACCTTAACGACGAAAGTGTACTAAAAGCGACTGGGAAAGCAATTCAGCCCGTCGTTGGGGTCTAAAAGTATTGAACAGTGGGGATTTGGTAGTGAAAGATCTCGCCGTAAAACTCATTAAAAATAAGCTCGGTCGAGGCTATTATGTTGGACGAAGATATGTTAAGAACGTAGTGGATTGACGTCACATGTATAGGAAGAAAGCACCCAAATGGTCATTAGTTAAAATTTGGCGCACCTTTGAACTTTGGCATATGACCAGCATAAATGCCCGCACCAACTTACGCCTATTTTCAATCCAATGTATCGGATATTCTGCCTGAAATAACGTACACCTTTGTTCGGTAATCACTCAGCATGGACCAATAATTATTATATAAAACGCATGCGCGAGAATTTGAATGATCCACAAAATGAGTGATATTGTCCCTGTAAATTAGGTTTTTTAGTTGTGGTTCCTTTTTTTCTGTAGAGTTAGAATATTGCAAGACAATGTGCTCATTCGTCCTCGCTTCTGAATAGTTAT
This sequence comes from Bimastos eiseni, assembly GCA_959347315.1. Lineage (NCBI taxonomy): Eukaryota > Metazoa > Annelida > Clitellata > Crassiclitellata > Lumbricidae > Bimastos > Bimastos eiseni. Next base: position 3,046,907 of record OY365808.1, read on the forward strand.
TCTGCTAGAGGAGCCATATAAATCTATAGATTAGATACGATGCAGTAACTGGTAAATTAGAAACAACGAATAGCAAGCTCGTGTAAGACACCTTTAAGACCATTCTTTAAGAGGTTATATTATATACTTTGGTTTCTTTGACAGCTCGCTCTCGCGGCTAAAATTGGTGCCATAGTGAATTAAATGGGCTGAGGTCAAAAAGTGAAATAAAATAAATGACCTGTTAGATGTCCATAAGTGAAGTGATATAATTAAGTGGAGGAATCAGCAGAAATGTGAAATAACTACTCATATAGATGTCCGAGAGTGAATGAGTTTTTATTAAATGCAAACTTAGGTAAAAAAAACTGAAATCAATAATCGAAGTGAAATCAATAACTGAGTATCGATAAATCGATGAGTGAAGGCATTGATCTACTCATAGTGCACATCTCAGTAAACACTGTTACTCATTCTGTCTTCAAATCGCCGTGGTTCATCCTCTGAAATAGAAGACAGACAGTCCGATGAGAAACTACATCTAGTCCTACAGCAGCGAACGCGGCTCCAGGTCAGACTGATGTTGAAAACTTCGCAGTCTAGCAGTGCCAGTCCCAAGCCTGGATAAAAGATGAGGACGACGATAATGATCCATGTTATCACACAGTGTCATCAAACGACAAGTAAATACATGTAACTAACTGATGCTGAAAATGGTTAACATATTCGTTTAAAACACCTTTAAAACTTATATTTCGGTGGCAATATATATCTAATTTCTATCTCACTACCAAATTGCTAAATAAGATATAAAAAACACTTTGAAATAGATTAAGAAATCATTTTAAGAGCAAAGCATGCGCAATGTGATGTAACATTTACTTATGTACTAATGTGTTACAGAATGTTTTATCTGATTGCACCAAGTATCTATTGTCATATTGCAGTTATGATGAGAAGCTATCTCAAGACTTTGTTATAACTGATACAACTTGGTTAATTCATTTGCATTATTCAAACTTTTGTGTACATAAATATTACAATTATTTTTGTAATGAGTGTGATAATTAAACACTTATACAAACGTGGTAATAAATTACGGACCTCTTGTCATATATATATATATATATATATATATGAAAAATTTTAATGGAGTTGAAATAGAAAATTAAAGTGAAAGATTGGAAATTTATATATGAAACTGCACTTCACTTTACGATAATTCAGTATAGTACTATAAATAAAAATTATAAGCATACAATATTTAAATATATTTCTATGATAATTTTAATAGAATAAGACCTTTATGAAAAAATTGCATGTTACAAAATTCTTGTAACTTTTAATGAATAGACAAATGTACATAGGGAATTTGTTTCATGTTGAACATGAAGTTCTTTATGCAATTATTGCTGTTGGAACTTCATTATTATTTATGTTGTCACGCAGTGAATACTAATGACATTTTAAACTTAAGACAGTTTGAATGGTGTCTTTCGTATGCTATAAATTTCTTTGCACTGTACTGTAACCGTGTATGTTCTAAATTGGCTTCAAACGGCCATTGATGCCAAGCGACGACGTTAAACCTTAATAATAATAATGACAATAACAATAACAATAATTATAATAATAATAATAATAATACAAAATAATAATAATAATAATAATAATAATAATAATAACAAAAACAATAACAATAACAATAATAATAATAATACAAAATAATAATAATAATAATAATAATAATACAAAATAATAATAATAATAATAATAATAATAATACAAAATAATAATAATAATAACAATAACAATAACAATATTAATAATAATAAAAATAATAACAATAAAAATAATAATAATAATAATAATAATAACAATAATAAAAAATAATAACAACAACAGTAATAATAATAATAATAATAATAATAATAATAATAACAAACAGTAATAATAATAATAATAATAATAATAATAATAATAATAATAATAACAATAATAACAACAACAACAATAATAGTAAAAATAATAATAATAATAATAATAATAATAATATCACCAAATTGTCGTTCACTGTTGCGTAATTGTGTCCCAGCAAAGGTTGCAACCGTTCTAAGTAATTTCTGCTAATACCAACGGCCTTTGGCCCTTTGTTGCCATAAGATATCGCTAAACTCTCAATCAATCCTATCCTAAATTCGATTTCCAAGTAAACTGTGTGACGATGTCAACGACTTCAGAAGCCACAGGACGCTATTATGTGAAAAATGCAATTGCACCATGAATAACAAACACCATTCAGTTGACAATAAGACTAATTTAAAGTATTCCTAATATTAATATTTTTATTATCAATAATAATTTTATTGTGCCATTATCTCTATAATGTGATATATTATTATCTCTACTATTATTATTTTTTTAAATAATTACTAAGTCACTATTATAACAATAACTACAAATATTGCAACTATTATTATATTTTCTAGAATAATTGTACTAGTATTACTATTAGGCACACAATTACTATCAATCTTATGATTCGAATTATTATTATTATTATTATTATTATCATTATTATCATCGTCAGCAGCAGCAGCGTGACTCTGAGATGGCATAGATCTCGCTAGTGACCATATATATATACACATATATATCAATATATATATATTATTATTATCTCTAGTCTAGTATTTTATATATATACGTGTATATATATATACGTATATATATACGTATACATATATATATATACGTATATATATATATACGTATACATATATATATATACGTATATATATATAAAATACTAGACAGAGAATTGATCAGAGTTTTGCTGCCACCTACCGGATTTTCCAAAAACAATAACCTCAGCATTGGGGTATACGCAGAGGTTGTCATCTGGGTTGCGTGATAGGCTTAAGACGAGAATAGACTCGACGGGGGGAGATCCCCTTGGGACTTAGCAAAGGCATCAAAACGCCCTTCAGACAAATCGTTTCCTATTCATGCACACGTCATGCAAATATCTCCCAAGATTTCTCCTGGATTTATCCAGAGCGCAAAATCCCTCTAAGAGATTTAAATTGTCATACTCAGCAACAACTGGTCATTCAGTTGCTGCTTGTCACAGAGTAGAGAATGACCGCAGTGCTTGTGTGAGTTGCGAAATTGCGCTATATCAATGCAACATCTACATTATTGTTAAAAAGTTTTTATTGATAACTGAGAATCAAACGGAACAGAATAGCACAACATAAAAATCAAACGGGGATTGACAGTTAACTGTTAACAATAGGGGAAAGAAACAATCCCTTAAGGACCCACATGTCTATTCCGCTATCAGGGAGACCCTTTCAACCAATAGAAATTAAGACATTCTATTATAGCAGATTATGTTGGTGCCTGTGTAAGTGTAATTGAAAATCTTAACTAGTTAATTAGAGAATTACTAACGATGGATAGCTAGTTAGACTCAATAAATGTATATGAATATATATATATATATATACACACATTTTGACAAAATGTACTGTAGATCGCAGATCCAGGTGTGGGGGCAAATCGTCATCAGTCGTTCTATCAGCTCAACCCAGCTCAACCCAGCTCAACCCAGCTCAACCCAGCAAGCCCCGACTCATCGACCATTGAATGGAACCTTGCGTTGACGTAATGTTCGATGAGACACCGGCAAAATTGTTACTCTTCATTATAGATAATGCTGGCATTCAAACAGGTGCGTAGCAAAACGTTTGGCATCCATTACGCAGCGTGGTATACATAATATTAACCCGATCATGACATCATTTGAGATTTGATTGACAAACCTTGTCAACGAGTCCCATTCAACCGAATGATACTAAACAGATGGAAAGCGACAGCCAGACAGACATACAGCCAGATAGACAGACAGACAGGACAGACAGAGACGAGAGAGAAAGAGAGAGAATGAGAGACAGACAGACAGACAGACAGACAGACAGACAGACAGACAGACAGACAGACAGAGAGAGAGAGAGAGAGAGAGACAGACAGACAGACAGACAGACAGACAGACAGAGAGACAGAGAGAGAGACAGACAGACAGACAGAGAGACAGAGAGACAGAGAGACAGAGAGACAGACAGACAGACAGACAGACAGACAGAGAGACAGACAGACAGACAGACAGACAGACAGACAGACAGACAGACAGACAGACAGACAGACAGACAGACAGACAGACAGACAGACAGACAGACAGACAGACAGACAGACAGACAGACAGACAGACAGACAGACAGACAGACAGACAGACAGACAGACAGACAGACAGACAGACAGACAGACAGACAGACAGACAGACAGACAGACAGACAGACAGACAGACAGACAGACAGACAGACAGACAGACAGACAGACAGACAGACAGACAGACAGACAGACAGACAGACAGACAGACAGACAGACAGACAGACAGACAGACAGACAGACAGACAGACAGACAGACAGACAGACAGACAGACAGACAGACAGACAGACAGACAGACAGACAGACAGACAGACAGACAGACAGACAGACAGACAGACAGACAGACAGACAGACAGACAGACAGACAGACAGACAGACAGACAGACAGACAGACAGACAGACAGACAGACAGACAGACAGACAGACAGACAGACAGACAGACAGACAGACAGACAGACAGACAGACAGACAGACAGACAGACAGACAGACAGACAGACAGACAGACAGACAGACAGACAGACAGACAGACAGACAGACAGACAGACAGACAGACAGACAGACAGACAGACAGACAGACAGACAGACAGACAGACAGACAGACAGACAGACAGACAGACAGACAGACAGACAGACAGACAGACAGACAGACAGACAGACAGACAGACAGACAGACAGACAGACAGACAGACAGACAGACAGACAGACAGACAGACAGACAGACAGACAGACAGACAGACAGACAGACAGACAGAGATATATAGAGAACCAGATGTGTCGATCTCGTTCGAGAGGTGGGGACACCCAATGAGAGGAGTGAGAAATGTATCAGGGACAAACGTATAAACGTATAACGTATCCCTCACTGTAAATGGTGAGGGGGACTTAACTCCTTCTACACCCCCCACCCCCGGATGGCCGCCCCTGTGGAGAACGATAAACGGCGAAAGGGGTTGGGAAAGACACAGACAAAGACAGACAGACAAACATATATGGCTATTATAGAGAGATCAGGCAGACGTACAAGCAGAGAGATTTGTAGGCAGCCAATGCCATCGATGATCTGACTCATTAGACCGGAACCTGTGAACGGTCGTTTCGTCTGTACTTACTGCACTCTCCGTGATATCGTACGTTGACCGTAGACTTGATGAGACAAGACTGGCGCCGTAATTCACACGGGTTGTCATAGGTCTTTCCGTTGGACCCACAGACCGGACGAACGACTCTTTCGCACGAAGATGGACAACTGCACCTCGCCTTCCCTGTACGATCCACCTGACACTCCTCACCTGGACCACAAGTCAGACTGGAACACGGATTCGCACCTGAATTATATTCACAGCAATAGTAACAGTGAATTGCTGAGAGTAACAGTAATGATGGTGGTGATAATGACAATTATGATATTAATAATAATAATAATATTATTATTATTATTAAGGTATTATTAGAATAATAATAATGCTAATATTATCATTGTTATTATTATTGTTACTATTATTATTATTACTATTACAATTATTATTATTATTATTATTATTATTATTATTATTATCTGGGTCGCCGCTTGTCAGTGGACAAGCGGCGACCCAGATATTAATATTATTAATATTATTATTTATTTTTATTTTTATTATTAATATTATTATTATTATTATTATTTAATTTTTTGCCCCGAGGTACATATGATCCCTCAGGGACTATAACACTAACCTAAAATGTTCGTTGTCTGGAATGGCCTCGCTAATCGATCTCCTGAACGACGGAAGTCCCTTTAAACGCTATAGCGTTGTAACATTGTATGGTAATCGATAGATGATGGCTATTATTAGTATCATTATTATTATTATTATTATTATTATTATTATTATTATTATTATTATTATTATAATTATTATAATTATTTTAAAATATATTATAAAAAATTTTGATTTTCACTATGCAATTTCCATTTCTGGAGAGGTGGCAGCTAAATCATGGCTTAGGCCCCCCCGGCACATTGTTAAATAAGTGAAAGTTGTAAGAGGGAGAGACGCAAGATAGATTAAGACAGATTGGAGCGTTTAAACTGAAGAGGTCGTCTAAGCAGGGAGTGGCTGGATGATATTTTAGAATTTGCAATTGAAGGTGGTGTTATTTGACATCGAAAATCACATGTGTTTGTCCATTTCTTTCTGCGTAACTGTGAAAATACGGAATATTAAATTTAGACAGCTGTAATATTTGAAGCAAGGAAACGTTTTCAATGAAATTATCAGGTATTGTTCGAAAATCTTTCCTCTACAAACCTTTAGAACTTTGGTTAAGATATCTCTATCGGTTGTTGAGAAATTGCATTTATTCTGGTAGGGTATTTTTTATTGAGCCACCCTGTAGAAGCCCGCCCATCGCCACAAGTTGGTAAGGAAGATGAATAGCGTCACCCTTCTCCTTTATACAGGCTTGGGCATGGCACTGTCAGTGCGAACAGAGGCGGAGTTAAGTATACAGAAAGATATAGACAATTGATTAGTAGGAAGGTAGGTAAGTAGCCGCAGTTTAACGACACTGTGATAACATAGATCATTAGCGTCGCTCACCCCATTTATCCATGCTTTGGACTGGCACTGTTGGGTATAAGGAAACTATTCAAGTATGGATCCGGGGTTTAACGACAGCTTATGACAACAGAGACCGTTGCCATCGGCAAAAATTTGCTGGGCATATTATAGCACTTTAAAATTGTGACTGAAACTGATCAAGAAATGAACACATGGTATTTATATCAACAAACGATTACGTATTAAAGGTGTCCATTGCAGCTGTGCACTTTGGTAGATATTTTGCGCTTATATATATATATATATATATATGTTCAGAGTACATATATCTGAAGCCGAAGGTCATTGGTGTTGAGAGCCTGTTATTGCGAGTCCATTTAACACTGGATTATTCTAAATATCACAATGAGGTTAATTTTGTTGCTTATCCAAAAGTACATAGAAATTAGAATAGATTGACCTTAGTGCTCATCGAGTTTTATGCGATGTTCGTGACTGGAAATGACGATGGATAAAAATAAGATTTATCGACCTAATTCGATTGTTTGCATGTTCAGAGTGGATAAATTCGGATAAGGTTTTTGAGAAAACATTCTGGCTACTGACTCACCAAGCCATTTTCTGACCCACCGCGTTTTCATCAGGGCCTTCAGGGCTCTGGGCAGCCACTTCATAGAAATATGATTTTCCACAGACCCGACGTTACGCAGCTCTTGACTTTTCATAATGCGCAAGCTACAGGCGTCTGACTGATATAAGTTTATTTAACGACGCATCCATAACGATGATGATATGCGTCAGACAAGAACAGTTATACAAGGTACATATTTACATTGTCAATAAGTGTCTTTAAGTGTCTAGTTTTTAATGTTTCACATGTAATAATGTTTTATATGTAATATAATATTGTATAGTAGTGTTTAAACTAAGTTGTTCAGTGAGCTACATGCGTAGTTCAGCCGAAGCATTTATAACAAAATGGTTAATTGCGTTTAAAAGGTGTGCTTTATGGTAATACACTTTTTTAAAGATTTGCGTTATTTTGGACAATTGGACTCCGCGAGACCCGTAAACGTAAAATGCGAATAGTGTCGCTCTCCTCCTTCAACCTGGTTTAATGTCGTGGTGCTGAAACTCACACAAGCGTTCACAAGCACTCAAGTACGTAAACATACTCGATCAGTTTCAACTAAAGTAAAACACCGGGGTGCAAACTAACTACGAATATTTATAACAATAAAACGAACATAATTTAAAATAAATTCATAAAAAATAAAAAGACATAATTTCTGATAATTTTTTCCCAACAGTTTCGCCATGTTGTGCTGCTTAGACCAAGTGAAAGGACTGTTGAAGCGAGTGTTTAATAAGCATTAACATTTTTCGTAGCCTACCCTTATGAATGTATTCGTCGCTGGCGGCGCCACGGTAGTCTCCTTTTTCTGGAAATTGAGAGTTTAGAAAGCAAGTAAGTAAGAAGATGAACAAATAAAAGAGTAAGCAACTGAAAGCGTAACAATTGGTAGGTACCAAGGATATTAAGTAAGTAAATAAGTAAGTATGACAGCTCTAAAGACAAAGCTATGAGAGAGCAACTTTTAAACAACCCTGGTTAACTTGAATTGGTTGCAATACAGATTGCAGATCTTTTGAGCCATTTGAAGCCAATCAAGCCATTGAATCGTGTAACCTACATGTATTTCAAAGCGACATCGTTATGGCTGTTAAGGTCATGTATACGTACACACAGTCGTACACACCTACATGTACATCCTTAAGTACATAGATCAATGCAATAACACATACTCAGATACGGAGGGTGGCCGACATGCATATACATACATTCAAACAATAAAAATCAATCAATTAAGAATATTTGAAAAAATGGCGCCTCTTCAAAATATCTAATCAGAAGTGTTCATATATATATATATATATACATATATATACATATATATATATAATTATATGTTACAGACAATGTGTGAAACCAGGCAATTTGTAAAATCCCCGATTTTGAGATAGTGTTGGGTATAATGTAAAGGTTAGGATTTAGGTTTGGAGTTAGGTTAGGGTTAGTGTAGGCTCATGGTCTTACAAATTGCCTAAGCGTTTGAAAAATCTCTGGTCTCTGACTTGTACAACCACACGCACATATACAGACACGTGCAAGCGCACGCATGCATACGGATGCACATCCGAAACACATACGCACGTACGCGTGTCACAATCTAATCGTCGTCGCTCAGAAATCACAGATGACAATGGATGGAATCACGAACGCCGCACAAGACAAGTAGACAATGACTTCGAAGACAATAGCCACGACTCACCTGTGGCGCACTCCCCCCTAGACAGCGTCCGTATCTCCCGTCCGTTCTTGCACGCCTCTGCTCTGAGGAAGCACTCGTTGCTGTAGGTGCGTCCGTCGCTGCCACAGACAGGTGAGAATTCGCTCGTACAGGTACCACCACACCTGCAGATGGGGCGTCGACTGTCGTCCAACTGGCATACCTGGTTCATCTGGCAGTCGACTCCATCACAAGGATCTGAAGAGTAGAAGACGATTAGATAGATGGTTAACGTGATGGACGCCTTGCATGGTCGTAGAGTCGTAGTCGTAGAGTTAAATTCAACTCCTGGTACTAAGCTGAATTAGACAGTGGTACTAATCAATTCATTAAGTGCAATGGTAGGCGGTGTCACATTCCATATATATATATATATATATATATATATATATATATATATATATATATATATATATATATATATATACGTGTGTGCGTGTGCGTGTGCGCGTGCGCGTGTGTGTGTGTGTCAAAAAACGAATATTTATCATCGTGTATTCACTTGTCATCATTTTTGATTGGACGCATAGCGTGATGGGCGCCTTCCATGGCTACCGAACAGTTTATTTCGACTCCTTGAATAACTTTCCGGACCGGCCACTGAGGACTCGCGGACCACAGGTTGGGAAGCGCGGTGATAAGCAGGTCACGTGTTTAATAACCTAAGCCTATTTTAAATAAAACTCTCAACTGCCAAGTTCGGCGTATACGTCTTAGGACTCCCCTGATCTCTTTCCAAGGACAAACGCCGGTTTGCGAGCCAGTTGCGAGCACTGCTGATTTTGAACGGCGATATATAAATGTTCGACCACATTACATTACTTAGGACTAAATTAGGAATTTGTATTAGCAGCTTATGATAACGCGCCAATTATTATTATTAATCCACAGTTTAACGTCGTCATATGACGTCATGTATGGCCGTTGACGACAATTTGAAACATTTACAATACAGAGCAAAGATATTCATAACGTCTAAAAGACACCATTAAAAACTGTCTGAATTTTAAACTGTTATTAGTGTTCATTGTTTTACACCATAAATAATAACGGTATTAATAACATCAATAATACATATATTATGGTATCTCATGCAAATGTAACAATATTTGCATTAATATTTGCATCAAGAAATGTTCAAAATAAAACAAATTGTGTATGACCAGTCTCTATGTACGTTATGTAATCATCAAACTTTTAAAGAATGCTTTTAACATGAAATTTTTTCAAAATGTTCTTATTCTATGAAACATTACTACAGAAATATTTTCATATAATGTATGTTTATAACATTCGTTTATCATATTATACCAAGGTGTAATTCAGTGAATTACAGCTTTGCATAAGTCTCAAATTACTCATTTTGACTTTCTAATACAACTCCATTAACATTTGTCATATATGCATATATATATGTATAAAATGACTCAAATGAGGTCAATATTAATTATCACATGTTTGTATAAGCACCTAATTAACACAATCAATGCAAGGCAATTGAAATAAAGAAAGAATCTTTTAAAGCCAAAGCATTAGCTAATATACATCAACTTTAACAAATTCCAAAGACAACTTATAATCATACCTGCAATATGACAATAGAAACTTAATGCAAGAAGACAAAACAGTTTTAGCACACCAATAACTGAGTACATGTTGAATTACATTTAGCAAACTTCATTCGCTCAGAATAAAGAATTCTTAATCTAGTGCAAAATGTTTTCCAGAGGTTTACAAATTATAGATATTCATAATCTTTACACTAAGATCTTTTCTTTTATTTGACACATAAAATTGTCAATAAAATCAATCCACAAATAATGATACTTGACTTCCTTAAGTACCACACACTTTTATGACTAATTTTCCACACACTAAAAAAACAACTCAATTTATGTAAGACAGCAATTACACAACTTTTCCATTATACATAAGGTTTTTAAGCATATAAACTTTACTTTGCATACAACCATCACGAAGTAAATTTTTTTATAAAAATCCATTTTATATAAAACACATGCATCTTTTAATATGTTAGAGATATTCTCTTTTCTACAATACAATAACAAATGGTTAATATTTTCTGGGACCTTACGTGAACTACAAAGTCCAGTTTCATGTTTCTTCATAAGAAGAATTCTTTCATTCAGGTTTACTTTTCCTAATATTAATCTTGATATTTGAACCTCTTTCCTTCTATTTGGGTCAGTAAATTTTAATCATGTGTCCACCACAGGACAAATATTTTTATAATGATGACCCTTAGAATCATTGTCATATTCAATCTGCCATTCAATAACTACATGAGATTTTATAATGGAAAAGATTTCTTGTAATTCTAAATCATTTGTCGAATTTATAATAGGCAAATTAAGAAAATGTTTTGCTAAAGCATCTGCTGTTTCATTACCTAATATATTAACGTGATTAGGAATCCAAATAAAACATATGTTACTCATCTTAATTTGATTCATTGCTACCATTGTTTCCTGTAAAAGGAGTGGTCTAGAGTGTGAATAGTTACGTTTAATAGAAGTAAGAGCACTCAAACAATCAAAAAAACAGCAAATTTCATATTATCTTGGTTTTCATTCTCTGATATTCATAATAAAACTTCTTTAATTGCAGTTAATTCAGTGGCATATATGCAAGAATCATTGTAGAGACGGACTTTTTTTTATCTATCTTTAAGGATGGGATTGTATATGCAGCAGCAACCAAGTTATCAGCTTTAGATCCATCAGTGTATATGTGTATATAGTCATGATATTTGTCAATATGTTCCAATGAAAAAAGACGAATAAATTCCAAATTGTCTAATTTCTTACTTAACGATTTGTGAAGGCTAAGATCAACTTCAATATCACTATTTAACCAAGGAGGATTAATAGGGAATTTTGGAGCTTGAAAAGATTGGTTTAAAGAAGAGAAAAAAACGGTTTGTTGGCGTGTATGTAGATTCATCTCTAATCATTTGTCCAATGAGGTTCATATGTAGACCTGATGGGATGATCTGGACATCCCAAAACTTTTGCACTCAATTTCAGGGAATTTTGTAATCTTCTAATTTGAAAGGGCATTTCTCCGCATTCATTTTGAAGTGCAGAGACCGAAGTACCTTTAGCAGCACCACAACATAACCTTAGCGCCTCAGTTTGAATGGACGACAATCTATTCAATTGTGAAGGGTAAAGTTTAGATAGGAGTGTCTTTAACTAGGAGTGTCTTTCTCTACAAATTGAAGGAACACATTATTCTAAGGGAGTTCTGACAGTCATTATTGTTTTGGAAGGTCGTAAGCGTTCAGCCCGTTGCTGATTTTCTGCGTGTGACAGTCTGAATCTCAGTTGTTAGTCATTAAGCTAGAAAGGGACTTTCCCTGTTTAATGTACGCCGTTCTCTCGCGGTTCCGTTTCCTTCGAGGACAACCGTGTTGCAGTTGTGTCTGTCTTGTCTGCGTATCGACCGTCAGCAGTTTCTTGACTTACGTGTCGTTTTGCTGTCTTCTTGGCTGACGAAGGTTATGTATAACTTGTGTATAAATGATTAAATTGATATTTTTGATCATACCCCTAGAGCCCTAATCATTTTCTAAGTTATAGCATTCAACAACCTAATACTGCTGTCATCAAATTCATGCGGTTTTTACACTTGATTGACACATGTTCTATATGTGGCTTCCATGATAATTTATGGTCAAAAATGACTCCAAGAAACTGAGGTGTTTTTTCAATTTTTATATATGCACTCCCCACTGTTACATTAATATTTGAGATCCTACGTTTCTTAGTGAACAAAACCCCCACAGCTTTATTTATTTCAAATGTTGAAGAAATTCATATGGAACTTCGTCATCAAATAGTGATTTACCACATTCAGAGTTAGTTATGGCGTCTTTCAATTCTTTCAACGAAAAACTTTAATTAAGAGCCTTGATATCTTCTATGTCGGGTAGAGTATTTGATGGAGTGAGATTTTATTCATTTTTAGTTTTTTCTATGTACTCTAAAAAAATTGGGATTTTAATTTATGTTGCTACTGGTTTTTGCATACATTTGTGCTGACAAGTTTGATTTTTCCATATTATTCTCAGCAATAATTCCATTTAAATTTAAAGTTGGGATGGAATTGTATGATGCTGTGCAATCCATACGTCTGGCCATATTCCAAACAACTCCTAATTTTGTCTGATCAGTTAATTCAGAGCAGTAGGCTTCCCAACAATCCTTTGCTTCAAATTTTAAGGTGACTCTTACCAATGCCTCCTGATGCTTATATTCCACATAATTGTTAAGTCTTAAGTTTTTAAAGCCTTATTTCTAGCTTTATTTTTTTTGTAATTGTCGTCATTACATTAGTTATTCCAGAATGAATATGCCTATGCTTCCAACCTGCCCTATTACAATTATGATTAGGATCCCTGCGAGGTAATGTTTCATTAGCTAATGATGTAATTGACTCTACAATGTTTTTGAAAGTATCATTATTATTCTCATCAATAAGTCACTCATACTAGGTTCTATTTTGATATCTTCATTAAAAGTGATATTACAAAGGTAGTGATCTGAACCTATACTATTGTTATTAACATAATGTTGAGAATTTAAGGCCAATCCTTTTGTCACAATCGACAGGTCTATGACTGAACGAATTTTTATAATTTATAGGAGGTATACGTGTGGGCTGACCAGTATTCAATACTGTCAACTTTTTATCACTTAAGATTTCTTCTATATGAACACCCCTTTCTTTATTATTTGTGCACCCACAACTTTTGTTATGGGCATTTAGATCTCCTAGCATAATGGCTCTTTTATGTGGAAATAAATTTTCAAACTCTGTTTTAGTTATTTTATTTTCAGGAGCAATATATATATTTGTAATTTTCATATGATCATTTTCAGTTTCAATTTTTGTGCCCAAAATTTCACAAGTGTTACTATGATCTATATCTAATACTGTAAAACTAATGCCAATTTTTACAAGTATGGCTAGTCCACCCCTACTGTGTTTTGTGTAATCTTTTCTAATAACATTATAATTGTCAAAATTTGGCGTATCGTTTTTTTTTCTTTTAAAAAGTTTCCTGCAAACATATAGTATCTGGTGTAGTTCTAGTCTGGACCAAATAATTTCTAAACTGATCCAAATGAGCTCTTAAGTCCATGCATGTTCCAATAGGCGATAACAATAGCTATCATGATGAGGACCCATAAATTTAAAAGCATTTTGATGTATTTATTATCCTATTTTTTCCATCGGAATTGGATTTCACCTTTAAAGAAGAAATCCGAAGCACTACAACAAACACGATCCTTAGCTTCCATGCTGGTTTTAGAGTTGTCAATGGATGCCATGACATCCGTGAACTTGAGCGATCAATGGTTGCGTTACGATGAAAGTGATAATGACATTTTATGTTTAACACCAGACTGACAACAACGCAGTATGATTATGAGTAAAGTATGAACGAATGACGACAAGTTATTACAGAAGCACGTCTAATTTGATTTATACGTAAAATTTAGCTAACGCCGCCGCCTAGCGAATGAAGAACTTAACCTTAATGGGGATACGTGTATCGAACTCTGTTCCCCAGCATCGTCAAAACGATTTTTAAACTCTTTATAATCGTATTTTAGTTAGGGTAAAATAAACTCCGGCTAGCAGCGTGTCAACAGTTGGAAGAACACAATTATATTTAGACACCTTTTACTCGTAATTTAAAGACGTTATATATTTTACGTGTTTAGGTTTTATACGCAATATTGCTGCGGATCGACTGTACTATGCCAAGTTCAAATACTAAAATTGTTTTGCAACGTTTATGACCCTTCATTGCAGTGCCAGTCTGAAGCCTAGAGAAAGAGGAGGGAGACACTGATCATCACAGCTATGACAGAGTGGAGTCAAATACATGGAGTGGAGTGGAGCCAAACGAACCTTAGTTGCCATAGGATGTCATAGAGAAACACACAGACACAGACACAGACAGACGGTTACAGACTGAAGCTATTATTACACTGAAACAGAGGCAGACAGACAGAGACAGACAGCAGGGCAGAGATGGACAGAGACAGAGAAAGAGAGAAGGAATGTGGCAATGAAGCAGACTGCGACAGACATGCAAATACGAAGGCTGAGGAAGGGGCAGAATGGCAGAGACATCTGTATAGACAGACACAGACACAGAATACTTGCAGGCTACAGCCAGATTGACAGACATACAGACGGATATAAAGATGGACAGTCATGGGAAACGCGCAGAGAGACGGATATACAGACAGACAGACAGATGCTCAGACAGACAGGAGGATACTCAGACAGAGAGATGGATATATAGACAGACCGACAGATGCTCAGACAGACAGGAGGATACTCAGACAGAGAGATGGATATATAGACAGACAGACAGATGCTCAGACAGACAGGAGGATACTCAGACAGAGAGATGGATATATAGACAGACAGACAGATGCTCAGACAGACAGGAGGATACTCAGACAGAGAGATGGATAGACAGAGGGACAGACGGATAGACAGAGGGACAGACGGATAGACAGAGGGACAGACGGATAGACAGAGGGACAGACGGATAGACAGAGGGACAGACGGATAGACAAGAGGGACAGACGGATAGACAGAGGGACAGACGGATAGACAGAGGGACAGACGGATAGACAAGAGGGACAGACGGATAGACAGAGGGACAGACGGATAGACAGAGGGACAGACGGATAGACAGAGGGACAGACGGATAGACAGAGGGACAGACGGATAGACAAGAGGGACAGACGGATAGACAGAGGGACAGACGGATAGACAGAGGGACAGACGGATAGACAAAGGGACAGACGGATAGACAGAGGGACACACGGATAGACAGAGGGACAGACGGATAGACAGAGGAACAGACGGATAGACAGAGGGACAGACGGATAGACAGAGGGACAGACGGATAGACAAGAGGGACAGACGGATAGACAAGAGGGACAGACGGATAGACAGAGGGACAGACGGATAGACAAGAGGGACAGACGGATAGACAGAGGGACAGACGGATAGACAAAGGGACAGACGGATAGACAGAGGGACAGACGGATAGACAGAGGGACAGACGGACAGACGGATATACAGAGGGACAGACAGAGCTACAGACAGAGCTACAGACAGAGCTACAGACAGAGCTACAGACAGAGCTACAGACAGAGCTACAGACAGAGCTACAGACAGAGGGACAGACAGAGGGACAGACAGAGGGACAGACAGAGGGACAGACAGAGGGACAGACAGAGGGACAGACAGAGGGACAGACAGAGGGACAGACGGAGGGACAGACGGAGGGACAGACGGATAGACAGACGGATAGACAGAGGGACAGACAGAGGGACAGACAGAGGGACAGACAGAGGGACAGACAGAGGGACAGACAGAGGGACAGACAGAGGGACAGACAGAGGGACAGACAGAGGGACAGACAGAGGGACAGACAGAGGGACAGACAGAGGGACAGACAGAGGGACAGACAGAGGGACAGACAGAGGGACAGACAGAGGGACAGACAGAGGGACAGACAGAGGGACAGACAGAGGGACAGACAGAGGGACAGACAGAGGGACAGACAGAGGGACAGACGGATATGCAGACATATAAAGAGACATGCAAGCAGACGGACGGACAGAGCGTGACTGCATTTGGTGATTGACTTGAGATAAATTAGGAGCCAAAGATTCTAGATTTCTAGCGTTGAACTGACGTAATTTGATTTCGTGAGGAGGCAAATCAGATGAAGAGAGCGATCGAAAGCAACGAAGAGACGACTGCAGCTATATATATAGACAAAGACAACTGGTGACCTTTTAGGGAATTACAAGAAGCAGCGCCACCTATAGCCAGAACATCTTCTGCATTTCAATGATTGACCACCTCGCTTGCTTTCGCTAAACCACAATTTATTTTGTATAAGTAATACATTCATGAACTATGTAATTTGTACGTATCTTCGAAGTGGTAGACCCATGCCTAGAAACCTTCATAAAAATATGCATAGATACATCATACATACTTACATACATATAAATCTGGACATTTGTAGTGTGCTTGTGAGATTTGTGTCGCTAAAATAATAATCGCTACATTATTATCGCTAGGGGCTTAACATCGGTTGTGTCAGACGTCATTGTAATGGCGGGCCAGTAGAAATATTTTCCAGGAAATGGTGGCCACAGTGCCGAAGGCTTATGAGACAAATGGGGATTGGATCTCAGAGGAGTCATACAAACAGATAAATTAAGCTTTTGAAGTGTGATCTACTGCAGATGATACGGCGGAATTAACCACTGCCTTCTAGATACAGAGTAAGTAAGTATGTATGCATGTCCAGGTGTGTAGGCCTATGTATGTTGGTGAATATGATGTGAGTATCTTCCCTGCTGACCTGGAAACCGGCCTCTGACCTCTCACGGACTATTCTTAGGACAATCCCTCTGATTTAATGCAGCGCTCGTGAATAAGCTGGTGTCCTCCGTCAGCTTTTAAGCGGCGCTTTATAAGTTTGGAGATTACGATTACGACTATGCGCGGCTGTACTTATCTATGTAGGTGAGTATATATATATATATATATATATATATATATATATATATATATATATATATATATATACGTGTAGGCGCGCAAGTATGCGTGTATGTAAGTATGCGTGAATCAGTGTATGCGTGTATGTATGTATGTCGGTGAGTAATATAGAAGGCAATAAAGCAGACGACTGATTCTGATGACGTCTTCAGTTTCATGGCAGACTAGATCGAGACGTCATCACAAGTACATCCACGCAAATGAACACATCAGTGTTCCATTTGCCTGCCTGCCTGTCTTCCGTTTCATGGCAGGTGTATGTCTGCCTGCATGCCTGCCTGCCTGTCTGTCTGTCTGTCTGTCTTTCTCTTTCTTTCTGTCTTTCTTTCTCTCTCTTTCTGTCTTTCTTTCTCTCTGTTTGTCTGTCTTTCTGTCTGTATTTACATGTATATATATATATATAATGCCGTCGTTGCATTTCCTTACGGAACCTATTGTAAGCCATGATTTGTTACGTCCAGGCTTTTCATTGGTCGGATCGAAAAAGACCCTCCCTCGTGGACAATAAGAAAACCTCACCGGGTGTCGAACCAACAGTTCAATGAGCGAACAGCGCATGGCGGAGATGTCCGGTGGCATTCAGTGCTTCATCTGACCATAATATATCTTATGGTATTTCGTCTTAAAAGGAACAATTACAGCTCCAGTGAGGCGACACAGAAGCCTCCCCCTTGGTAGATGAAGGCGGATCTCTGGCTGTATCATATGCTAAGAAAAGACGTGGGTAGAGCACTGGGTGCCATAGGAATTTACTGGTTTAAACTTATCCTTCAACCGGCTATATCTAGAATGAGGAGAAGCGGTGCTACATAAATTAACATGCTGAATATTTTTAGTAAGTTTTTCAATGTCCGGTTGAAGATTAGTTGTAGCCAGATTCATTAGTGACTAGTTCATTCATATTGGAATCATTGAGCGGTTTTGCTTTTAATCAATTGCATTGCACAAAATGATTGTTCACATCTGTATATGCAAACAAACCCGAGACTAAAAACGACTCAATAGTAGACTAAGCCTATTTATTTTCTGTGTAACAATTTACATCGCCATGCAGCGAATCCAATGCATACGTGTCTTGGACATGGACCATAGAACTTATCGGCGCTTACGCAAGAAAGAATACTTAGGCCTAAGTATCAGCGGCTGCTTCCTGGCATAGACTAACTTCGTGACTAGAGACGTACTAAGACATAATACATAATTGTTAAAATTGAGCGATAATTATGTGATGTTACTTATAAACGTCAGCAAAATATAATAATTTATAATCGAAAATAGTTATTCTGTTAAATATTCAATTTTTGCGCGTATATTTTTTTATATCTTTGATAGGTCGAGGGCCACTTTTGGCCCGGTTGAGAATCGCTGGAATAGAATCTACAGGGTTCCGAGGCAGGCCCATCCAATATATGAAGGACGTCAAGGATCCAAGGTCAAATGACGTCGTTAAACTTCCCAACCAACCAACCAAGCTTTATAACCCTTCCAAAGTATCAAAGTTAGAAAATCAACAATAATGAATCGGCAAGTGTCACTAGTACACACATTATTATACACTGGCTGTTAACCCGTGAAGAATCACGGGTAGGAAAATATAATGATTCAACCCGTTTCCTCACATTGGACAGCAAGGCTGCTCCAATAAGTGTGCATTTCATGTTAATAACTGCAAATATACTTACATTACACGATTATTTAATCTTAATAACTGCAAATATACACCATAGTAACAGAGACGTGAATAAAACGTTTTATAAACTCGAATCGGACTAGGACACGATGTTTAAATAGCTAATTCGTAAACAATAGCCTATGTAGGTCACCTCGTCGAGTAGCTTATGTGGGTCGGCAGCAACACTTGCGTGCTGTCCAATCACGCTCCTTAAATCAGGCAGACACACGTGGGTCACATGATTTAGGTAATTCTATAGATAGATTGATGGTTCTAAGGCTGAAAACCTAGGCCTACACAATCCCTTCCCAAATGGTAGGTAGCAAATCTGTCACTGCAATGGTTCACACGCACGCACACACACGCACGCACGCACGCACACACGCAGACATGCACACAATAATACATAAATATGAATATGCATGTGAGGGGTGGATGATGTCAAGAGTTATGCATAACACACTATAGTGTGAAGAACGGTATAAAGCAAGAGGATTCCTGCTGACCCATGAGGGTATGTAATACTCCAAGCTTAAGTATGTAATACTCCCAAGCTTATGTATGTAATACTCCAAGCTTATGTATGTAATACTCCAAGCTTATGTATGTAATACCCCAAGCTTATGTATGTAATACTCCAAGCTTATGTATGTAATACTCCAAGCTTATGTATGTAATACTCCAAGCTTATGTATGTAATACTCCAAGCTTATGTATGTAATACTCCAAGCTCAAGTATGTAATACTCCAAGGCCAAGTATGTAATACTCCAAGCTTAAGTATGTAATACTCCAAGCTTATGTATGTAATACTCCAAGCTTATGTATGTAATACTCCAAGCTCAAGTATATAATACTCAAAGATCAAGTATGTAATACTCCAAGGCCAAGTATGTAATACTCCAAGCTTATGTATGTAATACTCCAAGCTCAAGTATATAATACTCAAAGATCAAGTATGTAATACTCCAAGGCCAAGTATGTAATACTCCAAGCTTATGTATGTAATACTCCATGCATATGTATGTAATACTCCATGCATATGTATGTAATACTCCAAGCTTAAGTATGTAATACTCCAAGCTTAAGTATGTAATACTCCAAGCTTAAGTATGTAATACTCTAAGCTTAAGTATGTAATACTCCAAGCTTATGTATGTAATACTCCAAGCTTATGTATGTAATACTCCCAAGCATAAGTATGTAATACTCCAAGCTTAAGTATTTAATACTTCAAACTTGAGTATGTAATACTCAAAGCTCAAGTATGTAATACTCCAAGCTTATGTATTTAATACTCCAAGCTTAAGTATGTAATACTCCAAGCTTAAGTATGTAATACTCTAAGCTAAAGTATATAATACTCCAAGCTCAAGTATGTAATACTCCAAGCTTATGTATGTAATACTCCAAGCTTATGTATGCAATACTCCAAGCTTATGTATGTAATACTCCAAGCTAAAGTATATAATACTCCCAAGCATAAGTATGTAATACTCCAAGCTTAAGTATTTAATACTTCAAACTTGAGTATGTAATACTCAAAGCTCAAACATGTAATACTCCAAGCTTATGTATGTAATACTCCAAGCTTATGTATGTAATACTCCAAGCTTAAGTATGTAATACTCCAAGCTTAAGTATGTAATACTACAAGCTTATGTATGTAATACTCCAAGCTTATGTATGTAATACTCCAAGCTTATGTATGTAATACCCCAAGCTTATGTATGTAATACTCCAAGCTTATGTATGTAATACCCCAAGCTTATGTATGTAATACTCCAAGCTTATGTATGTAATACCCCAAGCTTATGTATGTAATACTCCAAGCTTATGTATGTAATACTCCAAGCTTATGTATGTAATACCCCAAGCTTATGTATGTAATACTCCAAGCTTATGTATGTAATACCCCAAGCTTATGTATGTAATACTCCAAGCTTATGTATGTAATACTCCAAGCTTATGTATGTAATACCCCAAGCTTATGTATGTAATACTCCAAGCTTATGTATGTAATACCCCAAGCTTAAGTATGTAATACTCCAAGCTTATGTATGTAATACCCCAAGCTTAAGTATGTAATACTCCAAGCTTATGTATGTAATACTCCAAGCTTAAGTATGTAATACTCCAAGCTTATGTATGTAATACTCCAAGCTTATGTATGTAATACCCCAAGCTTATGTATGTAATACTCCAAGCTTATGTATGTAATACCCCAAGCTTATGTATGTAATACTCCAAGCTTAAGTATGTAATACTCCAAGCTTATGTATGTAATACTCCAAGCTCAAGTATATAATACTCAAAGATCAAGTATGTAATACTCAAAGATCAAGTATGTAATACTCCAAGGCCAAGTATGTAATACTCCAAGCTAAAGTATGTAATACTCCAAGCATAAGTATGTAATACTCCAAACTAAAGTATGTAATACTACAAGCTAAAATATGTAATACTCTAAGCTAAAGTATGTAATACTCCAAGCATAAGTATGTAATACTCCAAACTAAAGTATGTAATACTACAAGCTAAAATATGTAATACTCTAAGCTAAAGTATGTAATACTCCAAGCATAAGTATGTAATACTCCAAACTAAAGTATGTAATACTACAAGCTAAAATATGTAATACTCTAAGCTAAAGTATGTAATACTCCAAGCTTAAGTATTTAATACTTCAAACTTGAGTATGTAATACTCAAAGCTCAAGTATGTAATATTCCAAGGCCAAGTATGTAATACTCTAAGCTTCTCGCCACGGCGTGGAAATCCACGTATATGCTGATGATACTCAACTATATGTACATCTGCGACTAAACGAGGTTGCAAACGCTGCAGAGCGACTTCGTGCCTGCATTGATGACATCATGCGATGAAGTCTGTCTATGCGTCTCAAAGTTAACTCTGGCAAATCTGAGCTCATCTGGTTTGACCGCTCCTCTAAGCTTCCTCAGAGCGCTGAACTCTCGCTCTCGACCTCCTATTCGCTACTCTCTTCATCACTCACTGTTTGGGATCTTGGAGTCATCTTCGACTCAAACACTTTCCCTCAAAATTCTAATTGCCGCAATCTCCAGGGCATGCCTGTTTCATCTCCGAAGAATCCAACAACTTCGCCCTATTCTTCACCCTGCATCACTAAAAACACTGATACGCTGCCTTATTCTGACATGACTTGACTACTGCAACTCAGTACTCTATGGCCTCCCTGAATGCACACTGCTTCCGCTAACTAGAATAGAATACTGCATCAGGCTGCACGACTGTGCCTTGGACTCTCCTGCCGAGACCATGTCACACCTGCTCTTCGTTCTCTATACTGGCTTCCTGTCTGTGAGCGTTCTGCTACGAGCTGGCACTCCTCATGTACAGAGCACGCACAGATCATCTGCCATCTTATCTAACCTCTATGGTCACACTTTGTTAAAGGCCGCTCCTCTCTTAGATCAACCTTTGCTGGAAAGTACGTTGTCCCTAGTACACGTCTTTTCTTCGGCCGACGGTCATTCACTGTTGCCGGTCCCTCCATCTGGGACTCAACCTCCTCGTGTTCGCAACTCTCTCAGTGAGTCTGTCTTTCGCTCAAACCTGAAAACCTACCTCTTCCAGTCTGCCTATGGCTCTTAATGGTTTCCCGGCTTCAAGGTGCACTTCTGGACTTTCTGTAAGGAGGGCATTATCAAATTACAATTTTATTGTATTGCATTATTGTATAGGCTAATTATTATTTCGAAGGCAACGACCTACATATAATACGTTGCCAATAGCTGACCTTAAACACTTGATTCGTCCATCCATATGACTATATGAGGTACGAGAACCAAGCGAAATAATTAGACAGCTCTATTAACTTATCCAATTTATAAGATAATGCAGTAACACTATTGGTTAGCTAATTAGAAACCGGCAGGAGTGACATTATTTGTATGAACGCTTGTGTGGGTGTTTTATATGCTACGCGGCAAAGGGGATAAGCCCAACGGAACAAAAACATGGATATCTTGAAGTTGGTCATATTTGACATTGCAAGGCATGATGCCCTGGCAACGGACCGTTGGTTTGTTGGTGGCTAATGGAGCATGTATACCTCGGGGCAAAATTCTAACATTAAAAATTTGTTTTAATTATATCATCAACAACAGCAACTATTATGCCACCTTTAAATTGTTCATAAACAAAGTCGTATATAGAGTCGAGCTGCTCGCAGTAACAGCGTTCATACCTTCTGCTTTCTGCGTCGCATCATTATTCTCATATAGCGCCTCTCGCTGAATCAGAGGCGCTCTAAGCATGGAAACCCCCCGGGAAAAGAAACGCCTTCTAATAGTAATAGCTGTAACAATAACAGCAACAACAATAACACTAATAACAATTACGACAATAATAATGATTGTATTGCTAACAGCAATAAACAACTCCTAGGATAATAGTAATCTCAAATGCATCGTTTTATTTTAAACACCTTTTAAAAGTGGTTAAAGTCAAATATTAAATAGGCTTTGGTCTTGTCTTGCATTTAAATAACGTCGATGATTATAGGCTTGATGCCAACCAACACTTACCGCATTTGCCATCATACTTCTTCTCTATGTCTCTCATCTCTCTGCAGGCGGCCCTCCTCATCTCGCACGTGTTCGCATAGTCGTTGCCGTCCGTTCCACAGACGGGGGTACTCCCGACGCTGTCCCCGTAGCTATGGCAGCGATCGGGGCACTGACACCGCGCCGTCAGACCGTCAAGGGAAGGCACACACTGGGCCCCGAAGCTGCATCGTTTGTCCCTGCAGGGGTCTCTCGCATCTGCTGGGAAGACGTAGCAGGTGCCCACAGGGGAGGCACACGACGAGACGAGGGCGAGGAGGACTGCGGGGAAGAAGGAGAAGAGGCAGGGAGAGGATGGGAAGGATGATTTGGAGGATCTGAAGGATTTAGAGGATTTGAAGGATTTTGAGGATTTTGAGGATTTTGAGGATTTTAAGGATTTGGAGGATTTGGCAGAAAGGCGGGAGGATAAGAAAAAACGTGAAAGGAGCGTGCATAAAGAGTTGAAATAAGGTGAGAGGCAAGTGGAATGAGAAGAGGAAGAGGGAGACGCAGAAGAAGGAACGAAGGAGGAGGAGGAGTAGGAGGATAAGGAGGACGAAATGGGACATGAGGACGTGGAATACAAAGAAGGAAACGGAGCAGAAGAGGAATCAGATGAGATGCAGGCGGGAAACGAGGAGGAAGAGGAGGAATGGACCGCAGCCGTGTAATCGGCGCGGAATCCGAATCGATTAAGCGCCATCTCGAGGACACTCGACCAACGAAGCAAAAACGACGACGACTTTCGAAATGGCGCAGAAAACGCGCCCTCTAGACACCACACGCAGGATATGCTTCCGTTACAAAGGCGTATCCGCAAAGAGCAGGAGAGACTCGACGGCTCTCCTTTCGTCCACTCTTCGTCACATCGAAGCCAGAACGGCGCTGTGGCTGGCACGCGGCTTCGTTGACGACGTTGCTGTGGCAACGATCAGTGGCGCCGCCCAGCGGGCACGCTAGGTGGCAGCAACGATTGTCTTTGGTCGGAATGAGACAAAGGAGGCGAGACGGGTGGAATGGTCGACGATTACCTCTGATGGAGAAAGGGGAACGAGGAAGGGATTGATAGGGTGAGAGAGCACGAGGGGTGAGAGAT